>JAOWBC010000318.1:18542733-18559906 GCA_028566105.1 Hypoplectrus providencianus
TCCAGGCAGCTGAGAGTGTTCTGTCACTCTCACCTGGAGAACCAGAGGCAACTTTTTCTCCTGCTGACAGTGTTGGTGTGGGGGGAAACTGAAAATGTCTTCTGATGTAAGTACTTATATTTGTAAGCTGTAATAATGGGCATTTATATTAGTAAAACTGAGTACTAGCTAGGATTAATATACTTATCCAAAGAGAAGTTATATTTGTAACCTCAACATTTTGCATATGGCTGTATTTATATGAAGAAAGTTCCTGAAAAATGTATTTCCTGTAACAAGTTACAAAGATACTCTTTGTTAAAACCAGGTTTTTAGTGTCATGTGTGCCTATTATAAGCCATTGTTTCCTAATTTTAGGAAAATCTGGATTTGGTTTTGAACAATCCTATCTCACTGTACTTAGACTATAGTTTAGCAGCCTGACATTAGAGCTGCATTATTAGTCGACTAATCAGTTAGTCACATGACCAAAGACGTGACAAAACAACAGCAACACCAACATTTAAGATATGACCTCTGACTTGCTGAAATTGACATTTTGCACATTTGTTTTTATGTTATTGACAATAAAAATCAATTAATCGAGAAATAGTTTGCAGATTAAATTATGATATAAAATAATCGTAAGGTGAGGCCCTGCATGAGATTTCCATGCAGTCAGACTGGCTGATAATGAGATTCATTTACAGTATTTTCAGGATTATTAGAGGCAATTATTGCTGAAATCATAATCTTATAAACATGATTATTTAAAGCAATTATTCATTGACATTGTAAGCACACATTTATTGAACTTGAAAATAAATGTAAAAATGAAAAAGTTCTGCAGAGGAAAGGGCTGCATTGGATTTCTAACAAAGCACCTACCAAGAGCATATTGTCAAAATGAAAGCAGCACCACAACCTATCTTGATTTTGCCAGTTTTGAAATTGAAAACCAAATTCGTCAAACTTCCAGAGCATGGAATAAGCTCTAGTGAGTAAAATTATTGATAATGTATAATATAATATATGTATTTGCAGTTATGTGCCATTCTTGTGTTCTTTATGTAAAGGTACTGTAACATATTACAACGCATGTGTGTGTGTCTGTGTGCAGAGTGCCTTGGAGGTGTATAAGGAGATGGTGCTGCTGTACCTGGAGGAGGGGCGGCGGCAGGTTAACACACACTGCGCTGACCTGGAGCCATGGCAGATCATCGGAGCGACAGTCATCACCACAATAGGAGCAGTTTGGATTAAAGGCTTTCTGTTCCAGCAAGAGAGTAAGCTTCCACGCATGATACATGGGTTCAAAGCACAGGGATTATTCAGACATGGTCACTTTTGGCCAATTCAACAGAATGACAGTCTGGCTACAGTCCTGTAATCTTCAGTAATCTGTGAGCTGTTACATCAGGTGAATTGATCACCTGGAGTGTGTCTCAGAATGTGTTATGAGAAGTTAACTGAATATGATTTTGATGCCATTTTTAGTTGAAGTTTCCTTTGGGCTGTACCAAATGTGTTTTTTTGTTTTGTTTTTCTTTTACATTCAATTATTTATTTTGTTTTATGAATGAAGATTTGAAAGTTGCCATCATACCTCATGAGGACATCAGCCTAAAACGAAGTAAAAAACTAAATTGTGGTTAGATTTACTTTTAATACAACGTGTCTGCCAATTTTGACTTTTGGGATTTACAAAGCTCTGGAGTTATTGGAAATTCTTGGATCTCACGTGGTGCCAACAATCCTACGCAGCCACCACTGGAATCTAGTTCTTCAAACAGTACAATTCAGATACTGTTAGTGTGGCATAGTCTGTATCTGCAACTGTGTAGAAACACTGGGTTTTAACAGGATCAGTAGAGATTCATGAAACAGTATATTCGCAGCATACAAATGTTGATTTATTAAAACCAAGATATTAATTTGACAGTAGAGTATTTGCAACATAAAGTCAGCCTGAGGTACAAACACAAAAGAACACTAATGCAATATGAAGAAAAAATACATACAACAGAAAAAATGTGGAACATGTTGGCAGTCAACAGTGTAACAGTCATTCTGGTTAGATGACAGTGCGTATGAAAATAAAAATAATGCTGTAAAACTGCATTTTAAGATGATGAGACCTAAGGTTTTGAGACAATTTATATTTTTATATTTTAATAATATACATGAAGCCTTCAGGCTTTGAACGTTTGGTACAGCCCTGGTTCCTCTGTTACTCTGCAGTTAGTGTCTTCTAGTACAGTACTTGTTTTTCTAGTATGTTTGACCCACAAAATACCTTCAATCAACAAGACTTTCTAGATCTGCTATCAATCAATCAGTGGCTAGATTCCTTAGTAACAAGGCAAGCTCCACCCGTCTGCCTTCAGCTCAGAGAGGGAAAGTAAAAACTCTTCAGTGCTGTCAGGGTCAGAAAGAAATGCTTTGTGAATATGGCTCCGGTTTTCATCAACCACGTCTTGTCTTGTAGCGTGATTATAGGTCTTAGTCAGCTGTTTAATGTTTGTGGTTGAATGAGTGCCAGCCTCTAACCTCAGCTGCTGCTTGGTTCTCTGGCTAATAGGTCTCCCATCCCGAATCAAGAAGCTGTGCTTTCGAATCATCAGAAAAATCCCCTTTGTTGGCGCAACAGTAAGTATCAGTGGTAATGTGTTCCTTCTTTTCCCGGCAGATGTGCACTGACTCTGGCGTCTGAGACTCTATGAGTCAGTCTTGGATGACTGGGTACAGCATGCGGGGGGGGGGGGGGGTCAGACCTTTGGCACACTTAACATCATGCACTGATGATAACATTCGGTTACTTGTGGTCATTTTGTCACCAGCAGAGAGCTCAGTTTCAGGCTTTATCAAAATGTAACATAGAGTGCTGATAGTAAAGAGGACAGTCAGGCACGTTCACTCAGAAACACTGTTACTTCACTCATTTCTGGGACCTGCTTAAATGTTATTTTTACTGCATCCAGAAACTGCCATAAAGGAACTTTGACCTTTCTTTATGACAGATCCAGAGCCAGCTCAACAAAGCTTTGGATGACATGTCTGCTAGTCTGTGCACCCTGAAGGAGGGGATGAGCTACACCAAACAGCTGCCCTCTAAAGGCCTCTCTCAGAGCCAAGTGCTGGACAAAATCAGAGAGTATGAGACTCTGAGTAAGTCATCACTCATTCCTGAGCTCCATTATCTGTACACCTGACTTCCTGAGGGCTAGTTCTGCTCTTCAGCTCTTTCTTTGATATTAAAAAGAAATGTCTCGTGTCATTCCAGATGAGGTGCAGTGGGAGAAAGGATGTGTTTCGGGCGCAGTGTACTGGGGTGATGAATCACTGACCAATCTCCTGGTGAAGGTAGGAATCTTCTCTGGACTTTCCTGGCACAAATAGTCAAGGTTGAACTTGAATACATTTTGGTTTTAGCTACCGTAAGCAGAACTTTGTTTCTTTCTTCGATCTAAACTTCTTTTGCCACTTGTTTTCTTTTGCTCCTAGGTCTATGGAGATTTTGCCTGGAGCAACCCACTTCACCCGGACATCTTTCCTGGCGTCAGAAAGATGGAGGCGGAGGTTGTTAGAATGGCTTGCACACTTTTCCACGGTGGACCGAACTCCTGTGGCACAGTGAGTTATCACAAACATGAGCTCAAAGATTGTTTTAATAAGGAAAGTTGGATTTTAAGCATTTCAACAACTGTCTGTCTTTATGTCAGGTTACTTCAGGGGGAACTGAGAGCATACTGATGGCCTGCAAGGCCTACAGGGACATGGCATACGAACGTGGTGTCAAATACCCTGAAATGTAAGAGGAGCCTTTATATATATATATATATATATGGTTAATAGGTTTATGATAGTTTTATTGGTATTTATCATTTTGTCACCTTTAGGTCTTAGTTAGTTCATTTAAGTCCCTTCTTTATTTTAATATTTTTAGTCATGCTTTTTCAAAATGGAACATTTACTTTTACAATAAAAATAACTCATTACAAAGTACAGTGCTAATGTATCAAAGCTCGCACAAAAACAAACCAATTGACAAAAAGATTATTTTTTTCTTTTTGAATGGTATCAGTAACTGCTGGATCATCTGTGGACAGTTTTTATGTTACAGCATGATAAAACATAATTGCATCACATAAATAGATTTCTACAAACTGATTTACAGGGGTGTCTTTCATATAATCTTAAAGGTTTTATTTTTTTTATTGGCTGTAATGAGTATATCTGAAGCGTAAGAATGGCACCCTGGCAACAGTCACCAGGAGGCCATGCCCATTGGTTAGTGTTATGATGTTTGTGGAAGTTTTTAAAGGCCATATAGGTCATGTTAATGGGAATTATTTATCCCTATACTCATTTAATGACCATAATATCCCAAAATAATGATTTAGTTTTACAAATTAATAACTTGGTATCTTAAACTACTACTAGTACTTGGTATATTTTCAGAAAGTCTCTTGTGTCATACAGTTTTGTGAAAAGTAAGTCCTAATGAAGGAAATTTTCTCATTAAGACTGACAGGATCCTTTTATCATTGTGTGTGCTTTTTCAAACGGATTTCAAAGGATTTTTATAGATGTAACTAACTAATTAACTCTTCCTTTTGAAGTTCCTCAATTTTTTTTTTCAAACTAATATAATAATTTTGTCAACCTTAATTGACATGAGCAGGCAGGATTGTACATAATTTGGTCAATCCAATATAGAAAACTGACTTGAACTTGAATCTGTCCCTTTGATGCAGTCTTGCTCCTGTAAGTGTCCATGCAGCTTTTGACAAAGCTGCACATTACTTTGGGATGAAGCTTGTTCACGTTCCGCTTGACAAGAAAACCATGAAAGTAGATGTGAAGGTGAGAATTCAGCTCCAACAGGCTGTATGTCATAATCACTTGCTCTTCTTAGACATTAGTTATTGTAATTTTGTTTCTCCTCTTTCAAGGCTATGAAGAGAGCCATCAACAAGAACACTGCCATGCTTGTGTGCTCAGCTCCTCAGTTTCCTCATGGAATCATGGATCCCATTGAGGAAGTAGCCAAGGTCAGAAGTGAAACATTTTTCCCCTAAAAGTGTCTGAAATGAAAACAGGGAAGTCAACTTTCTGACACTTTCCCTGACTGTGTTTCAGCTGGCTTTACGCTACAAGCTCCCACTGCATGTGGACGCCTGTCTGGGAGGATTTCTCATTGTCTTCATGGCCAAGGCTGGTTACACACTCGCCCCGTTCGACTTCAGGGTAAAAGGTGTTACCAGCATCTCTGCAGACACGCACAAGGTAAGGAGTGGTTGATTATTCACTTCATTCAAGCGTACTTATTAATCATTTAATCATTTAGTCATTCATCACTGGAAAAAAAAACACATAAGATTTTAAAAGATCATATTATATGTTGTCTAATCCAGGAAGCCCACATTTATGCAATGTGTAAAGCAATAGTAGAGCAAACTCATTTTTTTTTTTTTTTTTATCTTTACTGGCATCAGGCCGAACTTCTATAGTTATTCTTACACTGCGCTGTGTGTGTCACTGCATTCCTCTACAGTACGGTTACGCCCCCAAAGGTTCCTCAGTGATCCTCTACAGTGATAAAGAGTACCGTCACTACCAGTACTTTGTAGCACCAGACTGGCAGGGGGGAATCTACGCCTCACCCTCTATTGCAGGCTCCAGGCCTGGAGGAATCATCGCCGCCTGCTGGGCGACTATGATGCACATGGGGGAGAATGGATACATAGATGCCACCAAGAAGATCATCAGCATAGCGCACAAAATCAAAACAGAGTAAGACAACTATTAATAGTTGTAATAATAAAAAAAAAAATAGCAACACAGCTCCTAAAGTGGGTCTTTAAATTACCACTTTCAACATTTACATCATTTTTTTGTTTGTTTTTTCACTGACAGAGTCCGCAAGATAAAAGGCGTGTTTGTGTTTGGGGACCCAGAGGTGTCAGTTGTGGCAATAGGCTCAGACGTTTTTGATATTTTCCGTCTGTCTAATGCACTGACGTCAAAGGGCTGGAATCTGAACACACTGCAGTACCCATCCAGGTACGTATATACATAAAAATAGAAATGATATTTAGAATGAAAAATTTCCATCAAAAGTCAGGAGTATAACAACTGCATGATGTTCCCTTTTCCAGCATCCACATCTGTTGCACAGTTCTGCACACACAGCCGGGCGTCGCTGATCAATTTATTCGTGATGTCAAAGAGCAGGTTGCCATCATCATGAAGAACCCCAAAGAGAAAACCACAGGAATGGTGAGCTAGCGCTGCTTACTAACCTTAAACTTTATTAGCATTGCTATTGCATTTTTTGTGTTTTAGGATCTACCCTAACCACAGTCACATAATGTTACATGATACATTTTGCAGTAACAAGTACTTGGGTACTGTTAGCATAGCATATGCTAAGCTACCATTTTACAGGTGCATTTGTAATTCATGTTAACTGTGATACCAATTAGGATGCTAATTTGTAATTATCAGAAAAAGTCAACAGCCATCTTATATAAATACAACAACAGGCTGAACAATACCTTTTTAGGCAATTTAGTTTCAATTTATTTTGAATTGAAAGGGTCAAAGTTCTGCAGCAAAAAGCCAGACAACACCCAAAGGCAAAATGTCGCCCTCCTGCTGGCCAAGAGAAAGAATGCCGCTTCAAGGCATTTCCACAGTGGCTTTACTTTTCAGACCCAGAGGCTATGTCCACCTCTTTTATACAGTCTAAAGTTTAATTGTGTTCAAAATTTGCTACTATAATTAAGCCAGGTGTGAGGCAGTTTCTTTGTACTGAGGTATTACAAAGTATGTGAAATATGTTTTTCAGTCTCTGTTGTTCACCATGCTGTTGGCACACGTGGCATTTTGTTTTTCTGCTGCGCATGTTGTTCACTCAAGATGACATAAACTGCATGTGTCAATCAATGCGTCACTTTAATTAGAGTGGAAACTCCACCCAACAGGCACAGACCTGCTCTGTGCCTGTCAGTTTGGTTTGGAGCCTTGGAATGAACCCAAATCTTCAGTTGAATAAGAGAAATGAAAACAAGGGCCTTACATTGAGCATAACCTACTCTTAATACAATAATCTCTGACAGCTTAATCTTAATATATTCAATATATGCATCAGGTGACATACTTCAACTCTATTCCACTCCATCCATCCAACTTTTTTTTCTACTTATTCATACATTTCTTAAAAAGTCAAGGAAGTGAGAGAAGTTTTGGCAGGGTTCTAAGAAAGATAAATCACCAATTATTTCCTGAAGTGGTCTTGGTCTTGAAACCACAGGTCGCTAATGATCTGTCAGTGTAAAAGGGGGTTGTTTGTTTTTCCTTTTATACTGAGCCCTTCTAATCACCTTTGTGTCTCCTGTTGTTTCAGGGAGCAATTTACGGCATGGCCCAGTCCATCCCAGACAGATCCATGGTGACAGAGATCTCCCGAGGCTTCCTGGACTGTCTCTACAGCACTGAGGTGGCCAAGTCGAACATCAACCACATGAACGGCAACGGCAAAGCCCACTGAAGCAGGGCTGGGCCCTCCTGGCCCGACCCCACCGCACGCAGGGAAACATGCTCGCCTCCTCCCAGAGCTCTGAGCTAGTTGCTCAACAGTTGCCTTATCTTGCATACCTACACCATACGGAAAACATCTGCAAAGATCTTTAAAGCACAAGCCATCGTCATTTTATCAGCCCAGAGGGAAATCGCTTGTAACACAGCGCCACTCTGGCTCAGAGAAAAATGACTGGTTCCAAACGAGTTTAGTCTTTTCATTTGATTTTATTGATGTAGTGAAAGTGTGTTTGTGAGTGTGTGCGTGTGTGTTATTTTATTTGTTTAAGAAGTTCATTTCAATCTTAGCTTGTGTTTATTGCATATGTCCGTCATAATCTCTATTGATTACATCACAAAACCATTCCAGTTTTTTTTTGTTTTGTTTTGTTTTTTTACTGCCGGAACATTTCAGCTTGTTGCCATCACCACTTCACTATCTGTGATGACTCAGCAAAAACACAGACCACTGAAAGCTTGTTAGGAACGCTGTGCTGCCCTCTAGCATGAATCCTGATGTACTGCTTTGGACTGGTTTTACATGTGGAGGCCCGTCAAAGGTGGAAGTCATCATCATCATCAATGAGCCGTGGTTCTCTGGAAAACAGCATTTTAATGTAAAAGCACTGCAATGCCCTGACAAGAACATATCAGGTTAATATGTAAATCACTTGAAACAGTTCTGATGTCATGGCAGAAGTTTGTCTGTGAGCATGAACATGCATGTCCTTGTTTGTCAGCACTTAGTATGATATTCATTTTGTTTTAAGTCTGCATTCGTGGTCCATCTACAGTGGTTGGATTTGTAGACAGAGGGAGAATACCTTGGATAGTGGGAACTTTTTAATGTCTTTCGTATAATTAAATACATTTTAAATGAGGGAGGGCTTGTAACCAGGCCATGAATGCTTTGGAAATGTAATCCAAAGCTACTAATCTACGTTGGTTATAGCTTTTGGTTGTTTTTCAGAGTAAGAAAAGGATTTCCTTACAGTAACTGGCTGTAAAGTAAAGCAATGTAACTCATCGTTTAACAGACTGCACTGAAGGTGGTTTCCAACCCTGGTTTACTGTATGTTATCTAGAAACTCAGTTGTAGTCTGTCACCTGTGTACCACTTTGTTTAATCATTTTCCTCCTAATTCAAACTACCTCAGTTTTGACTAAATGCAAATATCATTTATTCATCCAGTGAAACACGTTCTAACAGGGCATTTCTGACTAAATAAACTTCATAACGCTAGGGCTTTTAACAAAGTGTTCTTAGACATACTGATGATGAAAACAAATGAAAACAGACTGACAGATCTGATAGTTTCACGTTGGGAGAAACGTACTCTTCCCTATACGGATGTGGATATCCATTCAGCAGGGTATGTTCACATCTACTCACAGGTTGACAACTTCACACCGACACCAAAACAACCATGTCTTGTTTTTTTTCTTTCCTAATATTGCTTGTTGAAATTGTGTTTCCATGAAATTATTTCCATGTCTGTGCAATACAATACTTATCCATTTATGAAGTGAAACGAAGGGGAATGAGCTACTATAAATCTTTTAAGAGATTAGAAGTTCAGTACTGAATGAGAGCAACAGCCTTGTTAGTGTAATTTAACCATTTGTGTGACCACTGGGTGTTCATTAATCACTTACTTTGTGAGTCTTCTTTGTGAGTGTCTATATTTTCAGCAGTTGTGTTTTTACATACTGAGCAGATTAAAGAGATTAGACGTGAATGTATTTAGGTTCTTACATGTGTGGGGATTTGCTGTCTTTATGTCAGTGTCTGGTTAAAACACTGATAATGGACAAAGAAAAAAAAAAAATCCCCACTAACAACTGTAGCTCACACCATAATCATATGTAAATCCATCCATACTCTAATACTGCGCCCAGAAACTGCATGGAAACCCATGCCCTTGCAAAAAAAAAAAAAAAAAAATCAATAATGACTCATTCTGTTTGCTTTTTTCAAAAAAATTGTGACGATTGAATGGCCAAGAAATGTCTTTTGAATAAAAACCTCTAATGCAAATTGCTCTTTGAGCATCAAGAGAAAGTGATGGCAAACTGTAACATGCTCATCAGAGGTTTGCAGAGGAAATCTAGATTGTGTTGTTGCAGTTTGGAGACATGTAGCAATAATGAGCGTCCCCCTCTGTGCCTTCAGAGGTTTGAACTCATGATGTCAGTAGATTTTCTCTCTAACATCCTCAGGGATTTGGCTTCATAACAGTATCATCAATAGGGTCCATTATTTCTTCAAACAGACACACAGGGTGGACAAAATAACACAAACACCTAATAGTATAATCAAACAAAACCTTACATCAGTCTTAAAATGAGTTTTGTACATGTTATCAGAAGCTTAAACAGCTGTTGTCATAAGTTTTTTAAGTACTGGTTTGCATTATAATGTAAGGTGTTTGACTCTTGACCTGCCCTGTGAACTGTCATCATGTGAATGAACACAAAATGGGTCATGTCAGAGGGCATTCATTTTTAACAGATTTATCTGGCGCGAGGAAGCACCTGCAGTTTTCTCCTGATCCATAGCAAACACTGTTAACCCCCTCTAAGCAGTGAATACACTATGAGTTGACCCCAGCAGATGGTATAGAGTGCTGATTTGTTTGTTTTTTTCAATAAAATGCATTCTGTCTGATGAGAAAATCAGTTCTGGTCATTTTTTTCAGTTATGACAGGAAAAGTTTGGCAGAAAATAACATTTAATAACACGAAAGTACAAAAACATTGGCACTTAAGACTATAGTTTCATCAGAGGGATTGTAGTGAATGTTGTCTGAAATGGTTGTTCAGAAATTACTTGAATTCTATAATGTGTGAACATTTTTACCATTTACTTTTGTCTGATAATCTCATTTATTCACTTCATGTAAAAAAAAAAATAAAAAAAAAAGCAACAGCATATTAAAAAAAAAACAAACCAAAAAAACATTGGACCCTTTGCAATTTACCATCTACTGTAACATGTTCACAATTCATTGAAAGTATCTGGTTCATATTCTTTGGATTTCTCAGTGAAATTAACAAATACAGAACTGTAACTTCCAGTGCTTCGGGTTCTGCTGCTGAAATGACTGATGATGTGGGTTTTTTTTGTTTTGTTTTGTTTGTTTTTTTTACATCAGTGATGCCTGATCAATGAAGGTGGCCAAAGTGATGTCTCGCTGGGACAGCCCTCCACAGTCATGTGTGCTCAGAGTGATCTGGACCTGAAAAAACAGAGCAGGTAACTTATCATGTGACTAGAAAGCTAGAACTCCAGTAACTGCTTTCTGAAGCTAAAATATGGTGTTTTGTATAGAAAGCCTCCAAGCCACTCTCGCTTTTCCAATTGTCATAATAATGAATTTGAACCTAAGGTACACTCAAATACCTGGGCCCATAAAAATGTTTATACCTTATTATAGACATTGAACCATTCAGGATGATGGTCCATCTTCTCTGCTTGTAGAGCCACTCTGGACATGAACCCAAAAGCCTGAAAAGAGAAGGAGTCATGCAGTTTTTATACATTGTGTGCAACAGTTGCTAGTTATGTGAATTTTTTGTTAAGTATAATATTGAAAACCTGGTTGAAGTCTTTAAAAATAAACTCTTTGTAAATGGCGTCCCGTCCCACAACCTCTACCCACTGAGCGTTGCGTAGCAGGGGGAGTAGGTGGGCCCTCTCCTCCTCAGTCAGACTCTGAATTTTCCCAGCCTGGAAAGAAAGAGCAGAGGTTACAGTGAAGCAGATCTGAGAGGGGCCGTTTCACAAACACAAACTGTGATTGGTTGCACAGGAACCCATCTGGAAACAATGAGAGGCTGCATTCCTGGTTTAAAAAACTAGCTGGTTCAAAGGTATGTTGTGCTGGTGGTGGTGTTGGGAAGAGGCGGGGCTCCATTTTGGTCATTTAGTTCCTAATCTGGACACATGATGCAGGGTCACATGGATTTTAAGTTACTTGTTTCAATCATCTGACTACACTCTAACCTGCACAGTCAACATTTCACAACATTCCCCAAATAGATGTCTGATTTTATTGCACAATCATCTAAGAGGGGACTTTTGAAGGCTGTGTCCCCAGATGAGCGGTCATGCTTGTAAAACAGAGCAAACAGATGTCACGATCACCGCCTGAAACAGAGCAATGACATCAACAGGTATCATAGCAACAGTCTAATCAGCTCTATCAGCGGAGCGACTGGGCAGCACACAGACAATACCCACTGGCTTAACCTCTTCTGTTCAGCACATGCAGAGGCTTAGTGCACACAAACACACAGGGAAATGTGCTTATGTCAGAATTATACAGGCACAAATTAAACTTTGTATCAATTATATCTATCTGGATTAATCAGCTACAGAACATTTGAAAGCAGTTTTTAGATGGTGAAAAGGACTAAATTGCAACAGGTGTGCGAGACAAAAAGCAGCCCTGTGTGGCAGAGTGGACACACACTGCAGGGACGTTGTGTACTCACCATGTTTGCAGAGTGTTTTCATGCACAGAGGAGATTCAGCTCCAGCTCCCAGAGGCAAATCTGCTGTGGCAGCCAGGGAGAGCGACTGGAATGAATCCATCCGACACATGAGCCGAAGGTCCTGCTTAGCTGCCCCTGCAGAAGCCTGAGCACAAATCCTCACTGCTGATAGGTTGATCGGCCCCCCTGTCAGCATGGGTTTAATCATGAACCGTCATCTGTTGCACAAGTCATGCATGAGGCCAGCTATTGTAGCAAGATTCAGTAAACAATGCAGCACAGGTAGTGTTTGCTGTGTGATGAAAGAAGGACCTCCAGGTACCTCCTACATTCTTTAATGCATTTTGTATTATATATGCACGTGTATTAAACATGAACCTAAACTTGAGAATAGTATCACACTGTTGATGATGTATCTGTTCAACAGGAAAGCAGATTTTAAAGCGAGCGCTGCAACTCTCCCGGCTGGAGTTCATGTCAGAGGTTAATGAGTTGCCCCTGTGAGATTGCCCTGGTGAACTCATCTGTCACAGCGGGTGCTCAGGGAAATGAACTGGTTAATGAAATGAGAGAGGGAGATGACGTGACAAGTGATCAACATTTAACAGTCGGCTGGTTGGGGAAATGAGAATGTTGCTTTAGTGTTGTGTTTGGAAAGGTTTACATTTAGAATGAAACCAGTCGGCACGAGTCAAGCGGCTCTATGTAACTGTGTTTGAAATGCAGCTTATCACCTGGACTTCTACATTAACACACACTCATATTTATGTTTATTTACATGATTTATTCCTGTTATTCATCATCTCTACAACAAAATCCCAGCCCTTTTTTTCTGCCATTTCAAAACAAATGCATCACAAACCAGTTTAAAGGAACCACCAAGCATGCAGGCCTGCTGCCCTTTGACCAGGTTTTATACTGGTGTGAGTGTTATAAAGATGAGCAGTGCAAGTGGCTGTTTTTCAAGTAGGAACATGGAGGCCAGGAGACTGCTCCAAGCGAGTCTGACTTTGTTAGTCTTTGTAACCAGCAGCTATGGAGGACTCTTAAAATCAGGTGAGTCTTCAGGATTTATCAGCGGTAGATTTGGATCGTTGTGGTTTTCAGTCGTAAACTCGACAAAGACTTGATTGAGGATTCTGCCGAAAAGCCTCCACATGATGTCAATCCAACGAATACTCTTTCAATCAATGTTTGGCCTCCACAATCAAGGTTCACATTCAATTATGACAAATGGACCTGTCGTTCTATGAACTAAATCAGTCAATAGTATTGAGTCAGTGTTATGAACTTGATAATGATAGTGATCAGATACACCTTTCTGCTATCTGATATTTATGGTGTATGAAAAGCCTTGTACATTATAAATCAGTGCTGGCTCTAATCTGTACAGGGCACGACTTGAAAATGGACGAGGCATTGTTAACATTTCATAACCTGCTGACAGAAGAAGTGCAGGTCTTCTACACGTCCGATTACTGCTACAAGGTAAAGAATCTCAACTCTGTCTCTGCTTCCCTCTGTCTGTTTGTCCAGGTTGTCCAAGATATTCCAAAAAAGTTCTCTTTAATCTATATACAAAAAACACAGTGTGATAACTTGTTAAAAATCAGAAGTTGATAAGACACTGATGCCATAACATTAAACTCCCCTGATTTTAAGATCTGGGAAAGAAAAGAGCAGATATTTGATTCATTAACTCTAGTTTTTCTCCGCATTATTGTATGTTATTCTGGAAAATGCCCTACTTCTCTAATCTCTATGCCAGTGATATCAGACTTGGCTTTTGATCATTTACAACAAATAAATAGTTCATGAGTATTTTGTGTTATAGTCATTTTTCCTCTTCTATATGATTCACTTGAAAGGTGTTAAGAGGCCTGAGGAAAGGACCCCTTACATTTCAAGAGAAAAAGTAAACAATAAAGGGAAGAAATATAACGCGCCACAGAAATGTATATTATTCCTTTTACATTATCTTGACAAGCACATTTTCTCCAGGAAGACTTTGCCTTGCCCTGTACATTTGTTGTTTGCAACGCAGACATATGTAGATTTTAATTATAGTTTTTTCCATAAATGTTTATATGTCACTACTTTTCCTTATTTTTCTATTAAGCACAACATATACTTGTGATCAATATGAGCTGGTCACATTAGTCTTGAGATGTTTGAGTGTAAGGTAAATGAAGTCAGTGTTTCCCTGTTTTTACTTCTCAGTGTGTGTACCAGCATTTGGTCACCTTGCAGCCCAACAACAGTGCATCTTTGGAGATCAGCACTAAATTCACTCTGAGTTTGCAGGTGAACAGGACCAGGAATTCAACTCTCTGCGGGTAACAAGTTTAACATTTTAACAAGCTTCAATAACACCACCTACAACCCCCAAGGGTAAAAATGCTGATTTGTTTCCTGTTTACTCATATTAACCGCCTGTGGGAGTGTATCGCTCTTGTTTCCAGCCATGATATAGTGTGGTGGCATCCAATGATTGCATCAGCAGTCTGTGAGATTATTTACAGGGCTGGGGGAGTAATCCTGACCTGCTTTCTGGACCTGAGTGATGCCCTCCCTTAAACTACCTCCCCGGGTATTGATCAGGATCCTTTTTGGGGTTAATAAGACCTGACATTCCAATATTGATGAAAAGGGCTCATTAAAGCTTTAAAGCTGCACGTCCTCAGCGGGGATGTTAACTGGAGGAGACAGGCGGCATATTTATAAACAATCACGACTGCCAGGACACCAGGACGGGGTTTTCCATTCGGGGGTCACCTGTAAGCATGAAGACTAAGATTCGGTTGCAGCATGACATGCCTCTGGTGTTTTTCTTTGCCCTCTCAAAGGTCTGGTCCAGGGCTTTCTAGATCAATGCTGAGGTCTCTAACCAGACTGTGCTGCCATTGATTTCCTTTTCCCCTTTGAAAAAACACTCCAAGTGATAGCTAGTATGTCATCCTAACAGTGGATCAATATGAGCGTGTAATGCATGTTTTTGGGGCCTGAAACTGGAGATGACGAGAGCACAGAGGGATGCAGTTCAAGTCTAAAGACACTAGGTGGTGCTCCTGAGCTTCATAGGTGTAAAACCATCAGAAGCAGATAGGAAAATCACTTTTTTTTTAATTTGGGCAAGAGGACAACAGCAGCAAGTGGATGAAAAAGTTATTTGATGTATGGAAGGAAGTATAATATCAAACTGGATCAATATAAACACACCCTGTAGTTTTATGTGCTTTTAAGAAAACTGTGTCTCTATATTTCACTGTTTGGATGCAGGTGGAGCCAGGCATATGAAGAAGGGGGTCATTACTCTGTTTGGATCCAGATGTCAGAGGGTGCCAGTAACCCCTTGTGCACTGAAGCTGTGGATAAAACCCCAAACAATGCATACCTACGTAAGTGCTAAACACTGATGAAGAATCCAGGATGGGGACACTGAGCGTTCAATGTTTTGAATAACGGACTGGGAGCGAGCATGATCGCTCTGGTGGGACACAGTGACTGTAACCTGCTCAGGCCGAGCCTTTGATCCACTCTCTACTTAATTGAGTCAGCAAAGAGCAGAATCGCAGGGCCTGTCCACATCCACCGAGCAGTAATACTCATCCGTCTCCTGGGACATGATGTGTATTGATCACATAAGACATGCTTTCTTGAAAAGGGATAAAAGAAAAGCTTTTCTGTTTGTTTTGAAGGCCTGGCTCCACGCGTGGAGGATTGTGGGTAATACATTAGGGAGTGTGGAAGGATTAGGGCGTAATGGGATTTTGAAAGCGTCTCTCTCCATAATGTACACTCTACTTAACAATATTGCAGATTATGTTGTAGATCAGACTTTTAAGGCCAAGTAGCCATTATCCAAGCAGATATATGGTCAGTGTGACGGCACCCCTCACAGTATGATGAGCTTCCATTAGCTCTGCAGACCAGTGATTATACAAACTCCCCATAGGACTTGCTCAGCTTAAGTAATGGTCTGGTCAGCAGCTCAAGACAGGTTAGAGTTGCCCTGCTAGGGAATTTTAAAAGTTTACTTCAGTGTCTCAGATTGATTGGCCGTGGGGCTTCATGAGGTCATTTGATGGGTGCGGTATTCTTCAAGGATTTGTTTGTGTGCAGCTTCTATCAGATCTACCCTTTAATCATGTTAGTACTGTATTCTGCGTTGTACCACAAACCACGAGTCACCTGCTGAGGGCTTAATTCAAAACAAAGAAATCCACAATATCGACTGCAATCAAGTGTTTGTTCCACTTTAGCATGCATGTCGATGAATGGATTTATTCCAGTTGTTTTTAATAGCATCTATTTATTTTCTGTTTATTCTAACATAGCCAGCATAGCCATCAGGCTCTAGTGTAGGTTCACTTCATGTGCTGAGAGCTTTATGGGGGCTTTATGAGCGGGCAGCAGAGATGCCAGGACTTTTTCAGGCGATTAAGTGACCACTCTTTGTTCAGAGTGGATGTCATAGTGCGGATACAAGCTCAGGTTAAAATGGCTCCTTTTTGTTTGTTTTTCCACTGAAGACAAACACTGCACGTACTGCCCCCGTATTTCCTGTGCTTTGACGCAAGAAGACCATAGTCATATCTCCCGAACATATGTGTTCGTAGTTTATTATAGTTTTCTAATCAGTAGCACTGCTGTATGTCTCACTGAATGTTGCCGTTGGTGCAGACAGGGGAGCGATAATGTGGAAAACTTTTGCTTGCATGAAAAGGTCAAAATCTGCTTAAATATATACTATTTAGGGTTTTCCTTGAAGAAAAAAAAAACAAAACAATTGACAAATGAAACAAAATGATCCCTCTTAATTATCACTTATTTCTGACTGTGTGGCAGTGTCTCTATCTGCAGACACCCTGCCCTATGCCTGAGTATTTTCTTTTCTTTTCATCTTACTGTGTTACTGTGAGAAAATTCTAAACATTTCCCAATGGTATTAATACCATTGAATTGGTTGAAAAAATACAGGAAAAAACGCAGAGCGGATAAAACTCCTTTAAAAACAAAAGTGAAGAGCATGTTAGCAGTAAGCACATCTGTGGTTTTCTTCCGCTTCAGTCTGCCAGGCAAGGATGACTATGTAAAGTGTAAATCAATGCCT
>JAOWBC010000318.1:18584306-18604824 GCA_028566105.1 Hypoplectrus providencianus
CTCCTGCCAGTTAGAGAGGCAATTATTTGTGGTATGAGCACAGCAGGGACTAAAATATGTTTGGTTTGGGATGCACTTTAAATTCATAAAATTTATGATTCTCTGTAAAACTGACTGTCATGGAGAGGGATGAAGAGAAATACAGAGAGGAAAGATTTCTGAGCCAGTGGACCTGAAGTCTTGATGGCAACTGACAAACACACATGGAATTGGCTGCTCATGTGTAAGACCTAAATTGCTTTGCTAAATTGCAACATTTTTTGGAAGCTGAGTGACTTTTAAAGGCTTTTTCCAAGAACTATGTGAAATGGCACGAACACAATGCCAGCACTGTTTCATGCTGCAGAAAGTGATACTTGCATTGTGTGCTGTTGTTATGTGTGGTATGGCACACTGGAACCTAGAGTCAAATGAATACAGCCGTATATCATAATATTATAATCCCATTCACAATCCCACAGCCCAACTGTACCAACACTGTCCTCCCGTGCTGTCTATATATAAAGTATTGCTCATAGCTCAGGAGTGCGGGTCTCAGTGTGTGGTGAGCATGTCAAATGTGATGCTGGACAAATATAGGCCATTGTGTGGAATTCCTGAATTTGTTTTTGCACTTCAGAGGTTACTACTTTAAATGGTTTCATCAGGGATGGATAGTCTAGGAGTGAGATAATATCATATTGTTTTACTGGAATTAAGATGTGAAAAATATGTTAATTTTTAAAGGGTCAGTGCTATTTTATGCCTTCAAAACTGAGCATACAGTACCAATAAACTACAGGCAGACGTAATCGCCTGAGGGAGCAGTTTCTGGCAGTGTTGTTAAAATGATTAATGATTTTTTTAGGTGCCACAGTTATATGTAATGCTGTCTGCTGATTTTTTGCTGTGACAGACAGCCTCGAAGAGACGTGTTTTCCCATCACACTTACCGTCTGATGCTCCTATCACAAACCCCTGCACACATTAACATCTCAGCCCTCTTTTGTTGTGCATGTATTGTCCCTGAAGCCATCACTTCCTCAGATATATATAGATGAGCACAGTTCAATTTCATATGTCAAGGACGTGATGGTAATTAAATGGGTGGTGAAATCTACACCGTACGTAAATGCGGCGCTCCTCACCTGCCTGTTGGTTGCAACAAAAGACCTACACTTGTTCAGAGGGGAGAAGACGCGAGCTGCAGGCAGGTGTGCAGCAGCTGCTCCTATCTCTAGGCAAACACTGGCTGTTTGTTTTCTTTAGGAAAATATCGGCTGTTATACAAGTGCACACACCGCTCAGATTGCACGTTAACTGCCCTGAAAATGACACATCAGATTGTTTTTGCTGTATATATTGAAGCTGATGATTTTGTTGCACTTTTGAAAGATGTTCTGACTTATAAACATGACTTTATAAGTTATCAATCCACCAGATGTGTAATTTTCTAGGTAATATAGTCATGTGGCGAGGCACTTTTTGTATCACATAAGCTGATGGGAGTTGTCGTCACAGTCATTTATGAGTCGTTTGTTAGAATATAGGTTGTGAAAAACAAAAGATAGCTAGTGTTCTATAATTCACATCTTTGCTGTTCCAAGTTACAGGTAACTCATTAGTTTAGAGTTTCTTGCTGAGGTAATCAAACAAAGAAAATTGGCAATCAGCGCACACTATAGGAGTAATCAGCACTTTTAAATGTGGCTGTGTCACCGTGCACTTAGTAGAAGTAGTAAAGCAGTTCAAGAAATAAATGAGAGTGAATTTAAGGCTGAGCGCCTCTCTGTTTATGTGGTTAGAGATCTTGGGGTTTGTTAGAGGTTGGATGGAAAAAATGTGTCATGTAATCATGTTTAAGAAGATTCAAGGCACTGAAGCCTTCTGGTCAGTCATGACTGTTAGGATTTGAGCTTTGGACATCAGGAAGAAGCACATTTGTTTTAAATGGAGGAAGGCTTATGAAATCTTATGACTAAGACTAATTTAAAGAAAGGATGATGCCTTATGGACTGGCAGATTTGCAGAGGTCAAAAAATAGAAAGTCAATAGTACCTTTTGTGACTAAACCTGGTGAAAGCCTTCATTGCAATTAACCAAATCCTCTTAACAGACACTTCTATGTAATCCATCACTTCCCCAAGAAGAGCCACAGATGTTTTCACATAAAAGCATTGATCCGTTTGTCTTCCACCGTGACCTTGCTACTGTAGCTTTGACCCCGCTTTAGCCTCTGACCTTTGAAATTTTAACCAAGTAGTAATCTCCAGTGATGACCCCACACATCCGAGAGGAAGCCATGCTGCTGCTCCTCCTTCTCCTCGCATTAGAATGATCATTTTCATCAGCATCTTTGCCTTTTGAGAAGGACCAGACCAATGAATCTCATTTGATACATGCTGCTATTTGATTTAGCTCCTTATTGCATTATATGATTTAGTAAAGCTTCTGTCTTGTGCTGCCTATGGATGCATTATAAATCTTGTCAATTTTCTACTCTTGTTGTCATGATGTCTCTTTTAGGATAATTGGAAAACATCATAATACAAGTTGTTTGCTGTAGACGTTATCTTTTATATCAGATTTAGCAAACTGCAGTGCTTTCTGTGTGTCTCTCCCTTCCGATTAAAGCTTTTCCAGATTAAAAAAAAGAAAGAAAACTTGTCCGCTGGCAATGACACAGTGAATATACTTTTCAATGGTTTACGTTTATCTTATTCCAAACCTCCTGTCCTGAAAGAATAATTAACTACACATTTACTCCCCAAAGCGGCATTTAGATGTTTTCAAAAACATTTAACATTATATTTATATACCTACTTGGAAAGTTGCATTAACCCTCCTTGTTTGACCTTGATGCTTGATGTAGTATTAACCTCTAAAGTTTAGTGGTATGACCTTCATTTATAGTTCCTCACTTGCAAGTGCATGCAATTTTTATTCACAAAAGATATATATATATTTTTTTCTCTCTCTCTATCTTTTTTTATACTATGCCCATTAGAGGAGCACCTTCCAATTCTTTGGCGCTTCCATTGCTGAGAGCTTGAGTCCCTACCGCTAGCTCTAGACTGTTGCTTCTTCTTCTGCTGGTGCTGCATGGATGCTGCTCCTACCTGTCAAAGCTCTCTGTCTGATCCTCTAGTCAGTTCAGGGTCACACTTCCCTCTCATGCATGGGTAGAATCTAATTTGCTGTGGTGAAAGGACAAGGAGACATTGATTGAAATTTCGCCCTCGGGGCATTTAGTCCTCTCGTTTCACATGGGCCTTGACAAGTTATTTTCCAGTCGCCCGGTGGTGCGCGCTGTGTTTGACCCATCATTTACAACGAACAAAACAAAAAAGCGAGTTCAGCTCATTTGACTCCACATGGTCTTGTGACAATGCAGAACTGGATATATGTTAAAATAGTATTTTGCAGTTTAATAGATGAAAAGCGTACCAGTTTTAAACATGTAAATCCACTTTGTAAATTCATTGTAGATGCCTGGAAAAAAAGACAATTTGGGTGACAGATTTACCTCTGTATTTATTTGTTATTATTTTTTTAAATTACCATCTTCATTTAACTTCACTTCTTGTCAAGTCAGGATGTTGCTTCATGCCCCTCCTCCACCAGCCCTCCCCTGGCATCGCCCTGGTCCATTTGTTTGCTCCTTCACGTTACTGAAGTGGGCAAACATGTTAGACATTATTTTTCCACCAGCCTTTCACTTCCTCCATCACCTGCCAGGGCTAGAAAGTTCTGAGAGCTTCACTTCCATTTGTACTGGAGGATCAGCGTCCAACACTCTCTGCCATAAAGCAACTACCCTCTCTATGTTTCCATACTGTAATCCATCAGACTCATTGTGAAACTTGTTGTTTTAACAGGCCGTCAGAAGCTTAAAGTACTACTCATCTCATCAGTGCTCTTGGTACTTTAGGATGTAGCATCGCAGATTTAAAGTGGTAAAGATTTCATAATGCTGAAATGCTACACATAGTACTGTTAAAGTGCAATGCGTAAATACAGCCTCAATAGCATACATTTTATATTTAATTAATTGAAATTTAAGGGTATATTTCTCTGATCCCTTGATAGAATTAGAAAAAAAGTTCTACTTTAAACCATGCTAGAAATGTAGCCCAAGTAATATAAACAATGCTCGGATAATATTTTTGTATTTTTTTTAATGTGTGCACTGGTTGCAAAATTTTAATTGTGTAGAAGTCTTAGAGAAAATTATCTACTCACTCAATTTATTACCTTAGTAAACATTGCACCTTGCTTACCAAGCAAGTGCTTGCTAGTAACTTAGGGTCCTCCTCCCCAGCTCCTCCTCTCAACTAAATATTATTCTGGTTCCAGATAGCAATTGTAAAAATGCTCTAGGTTCAAAAAGCTAAACCACAAAGTTGTCATGTCTGCACTTCTTTTCATTTTTAAACTTCGTTTAATTTTTCAAAAACTGTTGAACTCATTGCCATAAACATTTGTACCAAATCATTATTAGATCAACTCTCTGACTTGTCCTATACTTGGTTTGTGGCCAAATACCTGAGAAAATATATTCAGTTTCACGGCATTTGTAATTTGTGTTTAGTGAAATATGGCAAATGTTAGCACGCTAGCATTCTTACTTATGAGGTGGACAGAGCAAATGTTTGACTTTTATCAGTAATGTCAAAAATGACCGAAACATGGCAGTGTTAGCATTGCTATTTTATGCATGTTAGCCTAATGCTACAGACGTAAATGTTTCACATGAATGTTTGTCTTGGTAAATTAACTTTACCTAGATGCAGTTAGTAGGAATAATAAATTGAATATGACAAGAACATTTTAAAAGTGAAGCTGAAACCATCACAAAACCTGTCACAGTGAACAATTTAATGCAAATAAAGATTTTACAGTTTTTTTCCACAGGCAGCTATTATCTCTTCCTACTACTATGTAGATGCCAGGAAGTCTGATGGCTTTTTACCACGGCTGTGATTAGGATAGAGATGTTTTATCATAGCAGTCTAATCACTACTGCGTCCGACTCGGTGCATGATGTACCACGTGTTCAATTTTTGATGCCACTGTCGCTCCCACAGGAATTCTTAAACCGAATTTATACTTGCAGCTAACCCCTGAGGAGATGTTCTATTAGATTTCTTGATGACTGATGAACATGGTTCATTGGATCTCAGCTCTTGTATTCCTAGAGGGCTAATTGGATTACATTATGGTGTAATTGATTATTATGTTACGGTATGCATCACGGTAAACTGAGTAATCTACCTGGAGCCTGACTACCCTCTCCAAACTGTGATCAGATATCCTATTACTCTGATGAAAACTTTGATGACTGTGTCATCATAACAGGAAATGACTTTCTTTCCTTATTACTCCTCATTGTTTTCAGACTGAAAGCATCACAATCAGGACTTTATTAAATTCAGGTTCTCTATCCAGCGTGATATGACAAAGCAATCATGCATACTGGCATCGGAAACCAAGGGGGAGAGATTTCCAAACATTATGATCAATAATAGCTTTCATAAGTGGAATTATAGCTCAAAGTGCAGCTTTTTAGTTAATTGAATCGTTGAACAGAACCATTCCCATAACTGTTACATCTTTGGAAGCAGAGTAATCATGATAGGTTTCAGGGTGATTTTGATATTTATTGCGTTAATACCACCATGATATAACTGTGTAGATGCTCTTTAATACAGCTGGCTGCAGCATTCTTATAACAGATGATTTGAAATGGACTAAACTGTGGCTGTGAAATGAAACTCGTGCAGTAGATGTAATAATTCTGAGACCATGCAGCTACACATGGGTCCGCATTATGTGCAGTGGAGATGATTGCACACATGCAGCCATCAGCTTTTCTCCCCGTTTGTCTCATCAGTAGAAAACAATCAGCATCACTGTTGATTAGTACGGTTATTGATTGGTCTGCTGCCAGATACACAGCATTTCCAATGGGTCGTTACCAGGGACAGATGCAGCGCACGTTGACCTTGGGAAAGAAAAGGGCACTGAATGGACTGAGCTCTCACCGCAGGAACCCCAGTCTGCAAATAACATTTGTGAGGAAATGAATCACACAGCGGCCGGGTCACCTTTTTCCTGATCTTCCTTGCTGTTGACAAGGATGCTCAGTGAGGACGTCTGGGTGGGAGACCCATGTTTTGTTTCATTGAGAGTCAGAGGGACGCTCAGAGAGGCAGAGGCAGCCCGTGGGTTAGTCTAGCACATGAGCTCATAGCTGGTAAATCTATCAGCCGGAGCACGCATTGAGCTAATTGAGTTCCTGTCTTTGTCTGGGACGACGAAGAGGGCGTCCCACCCTATCAGCCGCGACCAGTCCTAGACACGCTGTGGTCTGTGGCTGACTGAGCACATGGTTTCAGATTTTGTGATGAGCTTGTGTCCTTTTTGTCCTTCTGCAGTTAAAATATGAGACAAAACTGACACAGGGTATAATTAACTCAAAGCCATACGTGTGCAGACGACTGAGAGTTTTTTTTCCTTTGTTGTCGTTTTATTCACCAAACAAGCAGCGTACGAGTTCAATTTCACTATCCACTCAGCAGTACATGATATCTATTGTAAACATGGATTGTTACAAGAGTCCTCCTGTTCAAACACTGGCTTTGTTTGCAAAATTACTTACTCCGGCTTTTGAAGAAATGACACCGTATATGGCAGCTAGGCATCTGTTTTACAGGTGTTTGAGGGCTGTAAAAGGTCTTCTTATGGTAGTAATGTTTACACACTTTGAGTTATGGGAGGTCAAGGCTGGCCCAAAAAACAGCTCATTGTCCATTCATTTGTCAAAATATGAATGTGTATTTGTCAGTGTTCCTTAGATTGAAAATTAAGATAAAAACTGCTGCTTTGTCAAAGATTGGTCTGTGAATTTTTTTTCCCCATCTAAAAAAAAGTTTTTGTATAATGATTAGACTCTGATAATCCAAGCATGGTCATTAGACGTGAAATGTTGTTACTATCTGTATTTCCGTCAATTTTTGTGTATCATTTAGAAAAGGTAATGAGTCATGCTTTTGGAAAATCTTCATCATGGTTTCACAGACGTAAGATGCCATTTGCTAAGAGAGGCCTGCTTGATCCATTCAATTAATTAGTTTTGATATAAACTGCTTGCTTTCTGTTGGCTTCAGTCCTGGAAAGAAATTGAATTTTGAATGATATAAACAATTTGTGTTGCGTGGGGTCCAGCCATCGTGGCTTCAGGCCAAAGCCAGCGTTCATGAATATGTTCAGCTCCCACTGGTTAACACGTTGGACTCTCTGGTTTTATTTGCAGAGCTGCTGTCGTCTGTTCTGTTTGATTCATGATGGTGTCATGTGTAAGATAACTGTGGATTAAATTAAATTGATTGATTTATCCAATAAAGCATTGTAAAAAGAGGGATGTTTTTAAGCTTGTTAAAGATCAGATGTAATCCAGGATCTCTAGCATCCTTGCAGATTAATTCAGGCATTAGTCTAATAATGTGTGATGATAATGATTAGGCTGCAGTTGTCCTGTGTCAGTAAGATAATGGCTCCCTCTAATGGCCATTTTAGGTACAAGGATGGAGACAAACAGAGATTGCATCAGTGTCTTGCTGTACTTCCTTTATATTCACAGACAAACCATCTTACTCTGTATCACTTTACTCTTTAAACTCTTCTTACTCTATTTAAAATATTTCTATTGTTGAACAGGTGCTGTGCTATGGTGTGGTTGTACATTGAGGCTGTTGATCCACATTGAACCATGTTGTTTCTTCCTCCTAATCTCCTGTAACGCTGTGCTATTTAATTACACAGAAAAAGTACAATGTTTCAGCCACAGAGGTATCAAACAACCTGATTGTGTGTCATCGTTTCGCTTAAGAGGAAACTTTAGCTCATATTTTGATGCTCCTCTGGGCTGGTTTGAAGTCTACAGCTTGATCTCATGCTTGATCATTTTAAATGATATCCTGTGTTACGCAACTCAGGAAACCAACACAACCGCTTCAGTTATGTTGTTTATTGTGGGTAAATACCACATCCATAGCTGCTAGGATGAGTTTCCAGGTTTATCTGAAAGTGGGACTTTCCTCTGAAATACAGTTGGATTTTGATTGAAGATTTTGGCCAAAATGTCCAGCCTGTCTCAGAAATAAAGGTTAGAAGATGATAAAACTGAGGAATGAGTTATTCCAGTGGCTGTTTTATGACATAATGGAATTCTTCATTTTTATTTGTTGTCTGATGATTAATCACTATTTTGCTTCTATATTGTCTTTCTGAGTATTGTTTAAATACGCCAAAATGTTGATGATGTTTTCAATCTTGAACATATTGTTTGAAACTTTCTACAAAAATGTAAAAGAAGATAGATTCATTAAAACAAATCCAAAAGAAAAGAAAATCTAGCAAGTAGTTCAGATCCATACACCTAATAGTGCTGTCATGATGTTTTTTTTCTTTCTTTTTGGCAAATGAATTACACTAGAAATATGAGTGTAGGGTGGTAAAGAGTGGTGTAACACTGACTGTGCAAAAGCATACAAAAAAACACCAAACACTTATACTTAATGGACAGTGAATAGGCAGCAGATGAACTGAAAGGGAAGGAGACATAGGGAGATTGGAAAGAAAAAGAGTTTATTTAAGAGACACTGGATTACTAATAGGCTCTTATAACGTTTATTATTGACATAACATCAATTCTTAATTATTTTTAACACCCCTGAAACCAAACAAATAATGATGTGCAGAATAGACCAGAAAGGCTTCAAGAAATTTTTTTTTTAAAGCGTGATCATGGATGGTTCTAATTTAGTTGTGATAAATTTAGCAAATGGAAAATCTTCTCTAACATCTGAGTCATGAATCTGACTCCCACCATCCCAGCAGGATTAACAAACAAGTGGCCTGCTGTTTGTTTTTGTCTCAGGAACACTTTTAATAAAAAGGGCTGCAGCCGAGTGTATCTCCATCCTTCAGGAAGGACGGCCACATTTTATCCATCAGCTTGGCCTCCTGTCATCCAACCCCCGCAAAATTAAATCAATGTCTGAAACCAGAGCCGCGGCCTCAACTGCACCAACAGAAATAGAAAATCTAGTTTTGCTGTCTGCTAATGACATTAGTGCGTTCCCTAAATGGTCGCCTACCGTTGTCAAAGAGGAACACAACAGGGATATAATTACAGGAGGAACATTCACATCTCCATTTTCCTGTAAAACACACAGCCTGCTATAGCTCTTTATGGATTTCCTCAACACACATGCACATACACACACCCCCTTCTGGCAGGTAATGATTCATTTCTCCTCCATATCATGTTATCCCTCGTAATTAAACTTCTCAAGGTGAACACAAGGAGAATCGGAAACCACATGTTATTGACCGTATGAGAAATTCATTACAAGAGCTGCATAAGTGTCATTTGAGCCCTCCTTTCAATTTCCGCTAACAGGAGACTTGAAAGATGTATCAGAGGAGGGAAAAAACTGAACCTGTCATATTCCATGTATGTGTTAATTTCCATTCAGTGGCCAGACAGCATTGTTGGCTGGTATTGTTCCCACAGGTAAATATCCAGAAAGAGATGCCTGATAAGTGCTGTTATCCTGGGCTGTAATAAGAGGCCTCAGCAGCACTCTGAGGCCTTATTTTCAGTTATCACAATGTTTTCCTTAAAGGGAATATAACCAGATTCCCCTGAGATTCACTTGGCTGCCTGTTATTTAACATCTGCTTCTTTCTTCTTTCTGCAGGAGCAACAGGGCTGTACTTCCCTCAGAATGAGTACATTGAGACCGTGTATGTTGGCCAGCTGGCAGGAACTCCGATCCTGCAAGTCCACGCCATGCTGGACAGCGACTCAGAGCGGCCACATTTCTACCTGTGCTGGACGAGCTCCCTAAGACGTCCCGTCTTCAGCTCCTGGTTTAACCTGGACATCAACACTGGAATACTGTCCTTGAACAGAACCCTGGAAGAGAGCGACTTCGCCTTACTATGTGAGTTGATGTGAGCATTTTATTGGTAATGTATGGCCTCCTTCCAGTGCCAGGTATCCACTACACATGAGAGTAAATTAGCTTCTTGACGTTTATGCTCTTTGCATACTAATAATACTTTGGCTCCATGTTCAGGGCTCTGCACCTCAGGATGGTAATGTAATTGCATACTGGAGAAAAAACGAGCTCGCACATCAAAAAGAGCACTGTCTGAGATTAAATTCTGCTTCTTTTTTTTTTTTTTTTTTTTTTGCCTGTTCATCTCTCTAGCTCAACGTGCATGGTCTGTGAAGAAGTTGTTCCTGCATGCCATGGTTTTACCAAACTTTACCAAGAAATCCCAGTGCATCAGAAACTCCCCTCGGATCATCCTGGACTTCGTCAACGCCACGATGCCTCAGTGTGCTCAGACAGATATGAAGGAGCTGTGCTTCCCACACAGAGACACCTCCAATCCTCACATCACTGAGAACAGGTTCCCTGGGGCCCTACGGCAACTCCGGCGTCTCACCAGACTCAACGTCTGCCCAAACTACACCATCTCTTATAATGTGGAATCAGGTAAGACACATTAAATAGAGACTCTGTTGCATTTAAGGGAAGAAATGACACATATTTTCTCTTACAATTCTCTTACAGTTTAAATCATAAGCAACAAAACACACCATTGCTCAATTTTATATACTTTACGGCTACAGCCTTTGTTGATCTGGTAGCTTTTGGTGGCTAATGTTAGCATACATTTAGTCAAAATTGCTGTATGAATCAATACTGATCACTTTTGACAATATGATTATTCTCACCATGTACTATTGTTAAAAGGATTGTTTTAATTTATTGAACTTGGACTGTATGAATAACTCACCCATCATTTGTGTATTATTATTATAGTCTGCTGGCCCTCAGTTTAGAACTCTGTGTTATTAATTTTGTGTGGTGGAACTGACTTTATCAAAGCCACCAGCCTCAATTAACAAACCCTGCAATTTTACCTTTGAGTTAGGGTTGTGTTTTTGTGTGACTTGTGTGTTAATCAGAATTAACCAAAGTCTGAAAAGCATCAGCAAACAAACAGACTGTGGCAGCAGAAGACAAGCTCCTCTAGCGTTCTGTGAAGTAAAATGACTGTTTAGTGATGGAGTCTGGTGTCTTTGAAGAGAAAATAGATATGTTGTATGCCTCACAGCTAAACACTGCCTTTCACACCTATGCTATCCCTGACTCTGTATGTTTGATGAGGCGGCCTCATACACACCTGTTTTGGATTGGTCCTCTCGCCTGCAGATACCCCAGCACCATTTGCTGTAAATGAGAACAGCACAGAGCTGGTGGTGACAGCCCCATTGGACCGCGAGGAGAGCGAATGCTACAGACTCCTGCTGGTCTGCACAGTACGGACAGAAACACTCATCACCAAGGTGGAAACTTCGCTGGATGTTTTTGTCAATGATGAGGATGATAACGCACCGTACGTGAATGGAACAGACACGGCGGATATTATAATCAGCTACAATCGGACACAGGTGAGGAGACAGAGATGAACAGTTTGGACTGTTTTACAGATTCAGTGTTTTTTCTTCCTTACAAATTTCTTTTTTTTTTTTTTTCCAGGGTGGCTCTTTTGGCGCTTTGTTTGTCTTTGACAGGGATTTAACCTCAACCTACCCCATAGACCAGACTCATAACAAGTATGTGGGGACCTTGCTCAATAATGAACCATGGGTAAAGGAAACATTTGACATTAAAGGCACCTTCAGCGAAAAGAAGGCTACTGGAGGAATACGAGAGACTGTTTACGACTACCGTAAGTACTAGAAGTAACAAAGGCTCATACAAATCATCTTTATTATGAATGCTGTAGTTTTTAATCCATGTTTTTTTTTTCCTTCTTGATTTTAGAGCTTGTCCTGAAGAGAAACCTGATTGTGACTGAGAACCGCACCCTGCAGCTGGACTACCTGGTCAATGACACCACCTACCCCGGTTTAGAGGGAACCGTGTTGCTGCACTTCAACGTCACTATCTTACCCGTCCACATCCGCTTCCCCAACATCACACATATGTTCCCATTGACACGCAGAGCTTCTCCTTATGCCCAGGTACTCATTTTATGTTATGTTATGTTATGTTTGCATATGACGATTATCTGAAGATATCAGTATCACTCTTAAACATACTGGAGACTGCCACCTGCTGGTGCAGTAAAAAAAACAAAACAAAATAAAAAAACAGAAGTTCATCAATCAGAACCCTAAATAGTATATATTTATGTATTATATTATATATTATATTTCTGGATTCAATATAGTCTGATCCCGAATTGTTTGTAATATTAGGCCTTATAATTTGGTCATATTTGCCCATTTGATTATTTTTAACTTTATTCCAGATGTAAATGGGAATGTTAAGTGTGTAAGTACAGGTGTAGCAAACAGTTTAGTCAATCATCAGTAATTTTGGTGCTTCTGATGCAGGTTTAGCCTTTAAAGGCTTTACCTCCATCCATGATGAATTTAGGGTTTACTGCAGAGTAGAATGACACACAGGAAACAGGAAGCCAGTTTAAGGGAGAGAGTGCAACGCAACGAGAGCGGGAGTACACGTCATAACAGGGTGAAACCTATGTATATTTAAGAAAACAAAAATCACTTTGAATGACCAAACATGTCACTGTTAAACAGTTTTTTGTCAATTAGAACAAAATGTGTACAATTACAAGATAGAATAAAACTGTCCTTCATTGTGTTTTTATTGTGCCAGGCTTCTTCTTAAATTACCTACCTATTTTAATCTCTTGTCCCATCTCCTCTCAGGTTGGCCGAGTGTGTGTGGAAAACTGCCAACAGTTTGATGGCTTCGGGGTCACATACCGGCTCGAGGTGCCAGATAGGAATGTGTCAGCTGATGTGCAGTCCTGCTACACAGCTGTAGGCATCACCCAAGCCCCAGACGAGATGTGGGGACTGCTGTATGTGAACGACTCTGAGGCGCTGCGCAGGCCGGAGTGCCAGGACCTGCAGTACCTCGTTGTAGCCCAGGAGGAGCACACACAGCTGGAGGCCAGCACACAGATCCACATCATACTAGATGGTGAAGGTGCGACCTAAGCAGAAAAGAAAGGGTTTAATCCTCACATCATCATGTAAACTGTAATCACCAGTCTGCATTAGTGAACTGCTCGCAAGATGTTTTAGAGGCTAAAGTTTCTTTTTTTTTTTCCAGTTGCTGCTATTGAGGACACAGTTTCTGTCTCATTTCCTAACTAATTCCACAGCACCACAGGCACACATGTGCAGACTCTTTTCAACAGTTTTCCCTTCTCCCAAATGTCTTTTAAAGATTTGGTTATGTGTGTTTTTGGCACTTGTTCAATGTAGTGAGGAAGGCCGGTCAGGAGAGCCAGCAGTTCCCGTCCTGTGCTGAATACAGACAGCGAGTCGACTGTGAGTCTGTCCGAGGCCTGGGCGCGACGACAGGACGATGCCAGTGGAGGCAAGGCAATGAGAAAGGTACATTGTATGCAATGGATGCTTAATATAAACACATCTCAGCTGTATTTCATCATCCCCATTTATCATCATTTAACATCTTAACCCCACTGTATCATGTCCATATTAATTAGGGGACTGCAGAGTCATTTAATCAGAACCAAATGTGATGGTTTCCACTGAGAACATATTTCCTCAACAGTGGTAATGGAACAAATTAAAGGACCAGATCAGGCATGTGTTTCCTTCCCACTGACATCCATTTGCAATAAAAAGCAAAACAAGTCATGGAAAATGTGGTCTTCATTTTGATAGAAACAAGCACTAACAATGTGATATGATTGTGGATGGATTACTGAATGGGTCAGGCAGGCACAGGCCTCAAAATACAACAAAGAGGCACACAGAACACTCCAGATAGGGCCCAAACAGCTGCAAAAAGACTCAAAGAGACTCACTGCGACTATAAAAAGGGGAGATACAGCAACAAGGAGGCACTAAATGGCTATATAGAGCTGAAAAAAACACACACAACACAAAATTACTATAAAAACATGCAAAATTACCACAGGTAGTGGAACCCCATACATAAAAGAAAATCACCTGAGGATTTTATTGATGTTTAAGATGCTACCTTTTTTTCCTTTTAAGGGCTTAATCTCAAGACCATATCAGGACATGAGGGGCAAACTTCAGCATGTGTTAGTCATCTGGTAATGATTTTCTTCTCCTTTCTGTTTACGTTCCAGGAATATCAGAAAACTACTCGACCTGCTCCCCTGACCTGCGGACTTGTCCAGATAGCTTTTGTGATGCAGTTGAGAGCAAAGATACGTCCATATGTCCACAGGACTGTACAAGTAAGAAACACATCCACAGATTTAAAGATGTAAAACACATCCAGTTTAATATATAAATCCATGAATAAGACTTATTTATTTGTCTCTAAAGGGGAAAGTGTTACTGGAGGTCATGAGCGAGGCCTGAGGAACGGGATTCAGGCCGGCTATGGAACCTGCTACTGTCTGTATGGGAGATGCTTCTGTGAGAAGGAAGATGTTGAGGGTGAGTGGTCATAAATCATACCAAGCTGACAATAACAAAGTGAAATACTGCTTATAAGAACATGTCATGTCTCAAGAATGAACTAGTGATCGATGGCTAATTTCATGAAAAAATGACTTATTGTGCAACTTACTCTCCTCTAGAGCCGTTTTGTGACGACATGTGCAAGACCATCATTGCCACGGCTCTTCTCCTGTCCTTCATCGTCTCTATCCTACTGTCCTCATACTTCATCCACCGGTACCACAAGAACTCCCCTAAACCCCCGATCGCCTCCGCTGAGATGACTTTCCGCAGGCCAGCTCAGGCTTACCCAATCAGCTTCCCCGCTAACAACGTACGCCGCGGCTCACAGGAATCCATCGAGACCGACACCTTTAAAATACCTGTAAGCCGCTTCTTTCCGCCCGAAATAACTTTTTATCTGTATAGTATGTTGAACTGGGTAAGAAGTGGAAAATATTCATGTGTTCTTCAACAGGAGGATCCAAAGTGGGAGTTTCCTCGTAAAAATCTTGTACTTGGCAAGACTTTAGGAGAAGGAGAGTTTGGGAAAGTTGTCAAGGCAACAGCCTTCAGGCTGAAAGGAAAAGCTGGTTACACCACTGTGGCTGTGAAAATGCTTAAAGGTAAGACAAGGCAGAGACCAGAGGAGCTGGAGAATTAATGGTGACATATGAGAAGTGAAGTCTGAAAAGATGAATGGTTTCATCATTACAATGCCTTATTTCCCTCTGTAATAGAAAACGCCTCCCATAGTGAGCTGCGTGATCTGCTGTCAGAATTCACTTTGCTGAAGCAAGTCAACCATCCGCACGTCATAAAGATGTACGGAGCGTGCAGTCAGGACGGTAAGACCTCAGTCCTGCTGGCATCTCTCAGGGCATGTGTGTTGCACATGGACTGTAAGTGCTACATTTCTCTCAATAGGTCCATTGTATCTGATCGTGGAGTATGCCAAGTATGGGTCACTCCGCAACTTCCTGCGTGAGAGTCGGAAAGTTGGCCCAAGTTACATGGGCAGGGACGCCAACCGAAACTCCAGCTACCTGGAGAATCCAGATGACAGGGCGCTCACCATGGGTGACCTGATCTCCTTTGCATGGCAGATCTCCAGAGGCATGCAGTACCTGGCAGAAATGAAGGTATTTGACAAGTTGGCAAAAAGTTGCACATTTCTTTGTTGATGGAATTTTGCAGTTGAAACATCTGAAAGTATTAGAGTAACACAGCTTTTCCCTCAATCTTTTATTGGCACTGGGCTAAATCACTTTTTAAATATGAATTAATTTTACATTCCAGAAATTTTTTGTTTACTTGCCGCCAATTTACACTGGCAACTGAAGGCCCTGTGTGAAAGTGTTAAGTCTATTTTCAGGGCAAACCACACAAATTTTAAACCAGTCAAAGCAATCCACAGCATGCCCAAAGCTAAAGTTAGGGTTAGCCCCCTTAGGAACATTCTGGGATTGTGCCAGCACAAAAGCCTTCTTAGACCAGGCAAATAGCTCCCTTATCCTGAGACTAACTGCTGTTTGAAAGGCCCTTTAGTTATAGTTCAATACAAATACTGAAAAGGTCCGAAACAAACTTGAAGTGCTAAAATATTTCAAGTGAAAGGCCTGAATGAATTAAGTGTAATTTAAGTTTAAGACAAAAGATGTTGGAATATGATTTTGAACGAAACTGCTGGGGGAAGATTCAGCTAAATTTCCAGAAAGGAGTTGAAGTGTGAGTTAAAGACTACAAGCTGAAAGCGTTTAACATGTTAGCTAAGGGGTAAAAGACAAGGTATAGTAGATATAGTATAGTTGAAATATCAGCAAAAAAAAGTACAATACAGTAACAGTAGAGGGCTGAAGCTGCTGCAAGTGTGTGATCTTTAAGCAGTTGACGGATCTTTTTTTTTTTTTTTTTTTTTTATCAATAAGCACTGAGCGGTACTTTAATCAGGAATGTTGGTCCGACAGCTTGTTCACAGGGATCTTGCAGCACGAAACGTCCTCGTCGCTGAGGGACGAAAGATGAAAATCTCAGACTTTGGCCTGTCCAGAGACGTGTATGAAGAGGACTCTTATGTTAAGAGAAGCAAGGTAAACGACATTTATTTTGGTGTATTACAAATGTAGTTTAAAATAAAAGTAATACAAATTTACAAGGTTTTGTTCTGTTTTCCAGGGCCGTATACCTGTTAAATGGATGGCAATAGAGTCCTTGTTTGATCACATTTACACAACACAAAGTGACGTGTGAGTACAATCATCACTTTGAAGAAACAGTTGGTTAAATGGTTAATATGGTAGTTATGATTAGGACTGATGTTGTGTGAAAGATTGAACTTAATAAAAGTGTAAAACATGTTTATATATAATGCTTTAGAGCAGTTTTAATGGATTTTTTTACATCTGACATTGAATTATTCTTATGAGCTCCTGTGCTTTCTTCCAGCTGGTCCTTTGGTGTGCTGTTGTGGGAGATAGTGACACTGGGAGGAAATCCATACCCAGGCATCGCTCCTGAACGCCTCTTTAACTTGCTAAAGACCGGCTACAGGATGGAAAGACCAGAGAACTGCTCGGAGGAAATGTGAGCTACACTCTGTTACTCTGCAGCATCTCCTCATCTCTACTGAGTGCAATAACTCCCCCTCCACCTCATTGAGACAAGTCATGGAAAATGACTGTTGTGAGGATTAAATGATACTTATTCTCACCCACTGTGAAATGTTTTCCTCTGCAGGTATAACCTCATGCTTCGATGCTGGAAACAAGAACCAGACAAGAGGCAGACATTCTCAGACATCAGCAAAGAACTGGAAAAGATGATGGTGAAAAGTCGGGTATGGTGAAGTTATACAATACATTATAATAAGTTATTCATATTGTTCCACAGGAGAGAAGTGAGGGGAAGCTATTAATCAGTCATTTTCCATGCATTACTGGCACAACTGTGACTAAACTTTGGTGATGCATCATTGAGATCTGGCAGTCATAGAGTTTTTTGCTTTCCGTTTCTTTTTTCGTAGATCGGCAGCCCCAAAATAAGCAGTTTATCATTTCTGGTGGACATTATGTACAACTGGCTTGCTGTTTATAGTCACATACACATATGTTGTGTTGTGCTGCTTCACTGTATGATCTGTCACTCTTCCTGAACGCTTTAGATACCATAATTAGTGTTTGAAGAGCAATCCTAAAATGTGGCCTTGGGCAGTGTAATCACAGAGCATACCAGTCAGGCTCCTGGTGTGTGAGGTTAAATATAGAGCATTTAAGGACAAGGGAATGCAGACATCCCAGAATACAGCAGGCCACTTCTTCCCTGTTATCAGAAAGGAGGCTCTGTGCATGTCACTTGGTGCATTATATAAAATATTATTTGCACACATTTAATGTCATGATTCATGTCAGTAGACGTCACAGCTCTGCATTTAGCATGAGCTCACTTAGCCTTTGTGACCCCTCGCCTCAGTAATCTGCCTAATCACACCTTTATCTGCTCTTGTCAGGATTACCTGGACCTGGCGGCGTCCACGCCAGCCGACGCCCTGCTGTACGACGACGCCCTCTCTGAAGAGGACACACCACTAGTGGACTGTAATAACGCCCCTCTCCCTCGAACCCTCCCCTCCACATGGATTGAAAACAAGCTCTATGGTAGAATCTCCCATGCATTTACTAGATTTTAGAAACAGGACACACAACACAAGCTCTCTTTTTTGGCAAGTTGTGATTGGCTTTTTCCGTAGTCCAGTGTGTGTGACTGTGATCTAGGCATGCCTTTGCTGATTAATGCTGACATATCTCCCATTTCATCGTAAATGAGAGGCTCAGTGAAAAAAAGATCTTGTGTCTTGACTTTTTTGTTTTACTTGGACCTGCTTCTAATGTACATGAATGCTGACCAAACATTTGTAAATATTGAATATACCCTTCATTTTTATTTATACGGCACTGCTCATATTCATGCTTCATCTGCATTTTATTCAATTTTATTTGTAGTTTCTCCCTCCATCACAAATCCATTGTCATCATTCTATAATTTGTTTGCATTGGAAGAAACAGTGTGTAACATTTGAAACAGGTCCTTGCTGAATCAATCACTCACTGTGTTTTTTAAATTCCAGATTGTCTTAAATTTCCTGACTTTATAATGTATATTAGCTGTTGATCTATTTTGATTTCACAGTGCTGAACAGAAAAACAGTAAGGCTTTTGAACACAACTCTCATGTGACGTTAATTAGGAATAAATAACTTTTTGTTAGTCTGCATTTCTGAACGGTTACAGAAAGGCAGCCATAGGTCAAATATAGAGGCATTACCATATATAAATGATAGATGATATAATCTTTCTCTTTATGGAACCTGTTCAAAGCCATACCTTTACACCTCTGAGAGTCAAATCAGGACTTGTCTCAGAGACAGGCACTAGAGAGATTGATTTAAGAGCCTTACTGTCTGCACGCTGTTTACCTTTCACTGAGTGCAGAAAAATGATATGTTCTCGTTTTTAGGCATGTCATACCCGAACTGGCCCGAGAAGAGCCCGGTACCGCTCAACAGACATGATGCCACTAATCCAGTCTTTACAAGATATGCCAATGATAGTGTTTATGCAAACTGGATGGCTTTGCCTTCACCCGCAAAAGCTGTGGACAAGCTCGATAGCTAAAGACAAACCAACACTGTAGAAAAGATGACTAATTGGTAGATGTGTATATTTCTATAAGACTGTACATATACGATCTGATGCTAAAGTTGGTTCCCTTTTATTTCTGTTGCACGGGTATTTTCAACGTTTAAAACTGGGGTCTTTTTGCTGAAAAACAGCAGGATCAATGTAGACCACGCTTCATTCAGCTCTTCAGTATGTTAATTATTACCTCACGGGTCATGTTGGCCAAGTTGTATCACTGCATGACTATTGTACCAGATTGTATGCCAGTGTCAATGTCTTTTAAGTGCCTGTGCCGCTTCTACAATAGCCTCCAATTATTAATGTGCGACTGTGAAGATCTTGTTCCAGCCCAGGAATTAAAGGGGACGTCTTTACCATCACCTGCTGTAGACAGCTGGGATTGAGTGGACAAAAGCAAAATGCTGACCTTGTTCTGAAAGTGTAAAGTTTCTACTTTAGAGGATTGTGCTCCTCAGAAATGTCAAAGACCCATTTTGTGTTTCTCCCACAAGATGTTTCGAAGCTGTTCTTGCCAAAGAAAAGTAACACGGACATGATCAGTGAACAGTTTTCTTGCTTTTGTTCTTGTTTTTTGTTTTTTTTACATGAAAAATATCAACTAGTGAGTGCTACTCCAGTGTAAGGACATGAGACTTAATGTAGATTGTGACCATGTCCTGTGTCAGACTACAGTTCACTTTTTGATTCACTGTAATGGCAATCTTTGTGGAAAAAGTATGATTATGTAAACTGATGTGTTATCATTGTTATGTTGTTATTATTTGATTAAGTTTCAATTAATAATAAACGTTTAAAATGTGCAGTATGTCTATTCACCTCATGTCTCTGAAATAGGATGGAGAGATAGCAAATTTATTGAAAGGTCAACGATCTTTTTAAAACTGCAAGTTTTTTTTAATTCCTATCATTTATTTTGATTTGGTTCATATAAATTATTATTTAACACTACATTATGAAGTTGAGTCTTACTTCATCTCAATATATGATCTGATCATAACACAGTCTAATATTAATAAATGAGTGGTCATAAATTATTCCTTAATTAAAATTTTCAGTAGTGACCATTAAACACCATAAGGTATTTGTGTAATTATCCTGTGCTGCCATTTCAAACTAAATATTTTAAGTTATTCAGCATACACTGAGGACACCATTAACTTTAGTGTTCATAACATTTGTAAAACTCGAGTTAACATTTTGAACAGCTCAAACAAGGTTGTATGATTTAGGATTCTTTTTAGGTTAAAATATACACAAAGAAATACTATACATG
>JAOWBC010000318.1:18604924-18643639 GCA_028566105.1 Hypoplectrus providencianus
TTTGAACAGCTCAAACAAGGTTGTATGATTTAGGATTCTTTTTAGGTTAAAATATACACAAAGAAATACTATACATGAATGAATAAAAATAAAGAAATTATTGATTCATTTAAATAGCTCTGGGCTGTGACAATGGTGACCTATCCATGTTGTCTGTGTAGCTTCCACATAATGGGTATAAGAATAGTCTCCAGACTCCTGCCACCATTAATGGGAAATAATGAAGGGAATCAATAATAATATAACCTCATGGAAATATTTCCTGGTTTACTTCTTGTGATTACAAATCCATGTTTGAACAAGTGATCTGCCTCCAGTAACAGCCCACTTCAGAGATAATTTAATTCACATTTGTCAGCTAATTCATCATCACTGATAAGAGGCTTCTATTACGACAGAGAAATACAAAGCAGGACCAAGTAGATGTTAAATAATAGAGCTTCTTTCTTTAAATATATTGAAATATGTTCATTTTCCTATGCATGCACAATAAAAAATGTGGCCTAAAAGGAGAATCCATTCGCGGTCTAAAATGTTAAAACAAATAAAAGAAAATAAAAGAAATAATATTACAACGCTAATGCTGCTAAAAAAGAGGTTATTATTATGAACGAGCAGCTTCGGCGTGTTTGATGACGACACATGTTAGCATAGCTCCTATTGGTTAGTTGTTGGCCGGAAGTAGACTACGACCCACTCTTTTCTCTTTGCTCCGTGGCATTTTGCAACACAGGCTGCCTGCTGCTGGTGGTTTAATACTAAACCCTCAGTTATACGTAAAGGCAGGGATGGGAAAAGTCAGAATCAGGTGAGTAGTTGGTTTTACACTTTTATAACTGCTGAGCCGACTCTCTAAAGGAAAAAAAATAACGCAAAAGCGCTGCGAGGCTCCGACCGTCGCTAAGCTGAGTACAGAAAGGTGTCATTATCCGGTTTCGACCTTTCAAAGTAAGTGTACACGTTATGCATGGTATCCCAGTTTGTGGGACATAACGTGCTGAAACCGGGACAAAAAACTTTGATATATTGGTGTGTTTAAAAGCTTCACGTTAGCGAGTACATTTGTTGCCATCGCTAATACGCGCACGACACAGTATGAATGCGAATTAGACAGCAGGACACCAGGTCATGAAGAGTTTTTTTCCAAATAAAACATAAGATTACCAAAAGAACATACTTTTATTGACACATTGAGAAGTATATGGTATGCCATCATTGTAAACCACCCGCTATTGCCCTCTTAGGTTGTAAAATTCTTTAGCAACCATTAAGTCACATACATAGAATTTACAAGTCCCTGTTGATTTGTAAGTGTGTGGTCTTTGTAAATTTCCTGGCACCAGGACACCAGTTCAGACATGTGATATTCTCATACTAATCCTGATGATGATACCAATGGAAACCTGTTCTTTGGGTTCTTGCATGTCCCGTTTTGCATTTATCCTTATCCTAGCCCTTGGCAGCCATGAAAAAGGCAGTAGACAAGGAGACACTTAAACACAAAGTAACGGCTAGTATGAGTTCCACGTGGATGATTTTTTATAGGCAAAACACTCAAACCAAAATGTATGTTGAGTGAGCAGATCAAACAACTGATATATTTGACTTAAACATTGATAATACCGCAGTCATTGACATTACAAAGCAGAAACCCACCTCAGTAGTGCACTATGGACATAGCATTCAACTTAGGCTTCTTTTTTTCTCATTATTTAACTCTGCTGAACTTTTTTATTCAGCTTAGTGTCATTCTCTGTTTGCATTACTATTCTCAATTATGTTGCAAAATGTGACTTCCTTTTTGAAGTCCAGAATGGGATGTTAAATTCTGCTAAAGAAGCATTTTTCGGCGAATTTTTCTTTATGGGTTCCTGTTTTTGTTTCACTGGTTATGTCCTTACGACTTGTCTATTCTTATTAAATCACTTGTGATCTTCAAAATGTCTGAAGTCATGTGTCAGAGTATGGATTTACTTTAGTACTTTGGCAAAAATTAACCTGCTGGATTTCTGTCCATTGTGGCAATAAGTTGTCATTATCAAGAGAAACACATTAGAATTGATTAGTAAACAATGTTGCAACGTGTGCACTCTGCTGCTTGATAGAAAAGCTTTTTATTTCCAGAACCCTTCCTTTTTCTTGTCCAAAGACATTACACAGTAGTTTTTTTTCTTTTAAACATTAGAGTGGTAGTTTCCAGCTTGGACTCAGATCCCTGCTGGTTTTCATTATAGTCATCTTGGGCTTGATTTACACCTGTGGGGCCAGGTGAAGACTGTGGGTCAGAATAGAAAAACAGCATTAATCTGTTTGCTTAGGGCTGAAGTTGTAGGTTTCATTGTGTGACCTTCAAGAGACAATAGCCTGTGGAATGTGGTGGATAAACCGAGGTGTAAAGGCTCTATACAAGGCTAGATTCTGAGTCGGTCTTTGTTTACGATCTGTCAGAATATGAGCCACACAAAAATCAGGAAGAACGAAGAATACTGTAGTTTTTAAAACATATTTAGTTTCCATATGTTTAGTCTTTTCAATCCACAAGATACCTCGCTGCAGTTAATGACATAGCTGTGGTCTGTATTTTATTTTGAAAAACAAGCAGGAAGTCAGTGTTTAGTAGCTTGCTGCTTAGTTTAACCACCAGTCTCCCTCTGCTGTTGTTTAGCTGAGCTAGTCGCCGTGTGCTAGCTCTCCAGGTGAAGCTTATTCCTCCTCCCTGGTTCTTCAGGTGTAGATTAAGTCTTTGAAATGTAAAATGCTCTTAATAGTTGGGCTCACGTTCAGTTGGTTGTTACAGAAAAAATTGTTATTTATTGCCTGAATGGAATCTTGCTGGCAGGTTGGTGGATTACTGAGGTTGCTTGAATGGTAGCACAGTGTGTATTATCAAGTGCCATTATCTGATAATCTTTTTATAATCCTCAATGTCTTAATCTGAACAAGTAAACTATTGTTGTCTTATTGTGGATTTCTTTTAAGGTGATCATTGCATGGATTTACACAGGACAAATGTATGAAGACACTTATAGGTGGAGCCAAAAAAAATGACAAACAGGCCCTCTCCACCCTCTAAGATGATGTGCTGAAGCACACTGTAAGTAATGTGATCGGAGGGGAAAGGGAATGCAGACTTGCCAGCTATAGCTTGTATGCGAGCGTGATGCCCAGGCGGGGGTTGACGCTCCAGGGCCGGGTCCGCTGGCTCTTCCTGAGCCTCTTCCTGCTGCTGGTGCTGCTGCTGTTTGCATACCTGCTGGAGTGCACCCCTCCAGCAGACGTCAGCCTGGCCCTGCCCGGCATAGCAGGGGAGACCTACGGGAAGGAGTACTACCAGACCCTGTTGCAGGAACAGGAGGAGCGCCACCTAAGCCGCGCGGCCAGTCTCAAGCGCCAGATTGCCCAGCTCAAGCAGGAGCTGCAGGAAATGGGTGAGAAGCTGAAGCTACTGCAGGACAAGAAGGAGCTCCCAGGGGTGCAGGGCCTTGCCGAGACTAAAGACCAGGAGCCGGGAGATCTGCTGGAGTACCTGCACTCTCAGATCGACAAGGCTGAGGTCAACACAGGGGCTCGCCTAGCCAGCGAGTATGCCCTGGTTCCCTTTGAGAGTTTCACTTCCTCCAAGGTGTACCAGCTGGAGATGGGGCTGACACGGCACCCAGAGGAGAAACCAGTACGAAAAGACCGCAGGGACGAGCTGGTGGAGGTCATAGAGGCGGCTCTGGATATCATCAACAACCCTGATGAGGAGGACGGTGTGGAGGAAGACATGCCAATGCAGAGACAAACCTACGTAGATAGTCACTTTACTGAAGGTAAGGCCTGCAGTTCTTGACTAGTGAATGATCTCTGTCACTGATCTGTTTTCTCAGTATTTTTTTCATATTTCACAGGACTGTACAGGACGGAGCGAGACAAAGGGACGCTTTACGAGCTGTTCTTTGCCAAAGAAGATTCCAGCAGCTTCCGCCATGTAACACTCTTCAGACCTTTTGGTCCTTTGATGAAAGTCAGGAGCACATCTGTCGAAACAGCTGGAATGATCATTAACATCATTGTGCCGCTGGCGGGCCGAGTCGAAACATTCTCACAGTTCTTACACAACTTCAGGTGAGAATTAACAAACTGTTTGTATCCGTAGGACATGGCCCAGCACGCCCACTTCAAACATGCATCCAGTGTACTCGATACCTGGGGTGTGATCATTGTTGTGCAATAACAACCTTTGCGTTCATGTCATTAATATTAAAAATATCACAATATGTTTTAGGGAGGTGTGCATACAACAGGATAGACGAGTCCATCTCACAGTGGTTTATTTTGGGCAGGAAGGTTTACAGGATGTGAAGTCATCTCTGGAAAAAACATCAAGGTACGCCTTTTGCTGAAAAAGCACTTTTGATGTGTCTGTGCTAGTTTTGTGGCAGTGATGTGGGATTTGAAATCTCCAGCAATTGTTGTTTGTTTTTTAGGGAGGAGAGTTTCTCCAATTACACTCTGATCCCAGTGGAAGAGGAGTTCTCTCGTGGTCGGGGTCTGGATATCGGAGCCCACGCCTGGAAAAAAGGCGACGTCTTAATGTTTTTTTGTGACGTTGACATCCATTTTACACTAGAGTTCCTTAATACATGCCGTCTCCATGCTGCCCCAAGTAGGTTTTCAAATATAATGGCTTAGATTGGTTGTATTTAAATCCTTTCTGTGCTCATGTAGTTACACTTGACTGTTTGTTTTGTAGATAAAAAGGTGTTTTATCCAGTGGTGTTCAGTCTGTACAATCCTGCCATAGTCTATGGAAATTTGGAGCTGGCTCCACCTACTGAACTCCAACTGGTAAGGACTTCACTTTGATCTCATATATCTGTATTCTTTCTCTGCATATGCTATCAGTAATACAAGAAATACAGGTTGTCTACAATGATGTTTGGCTTCTGGTGTGCACCTCCCACAAAATATGTTTAACTACCTGCATTGAATTGTTTCCTGGAAAAGTTAATCAACTAAAGACAGGAGGTCTCCTACCTCACTGAAACTTAAATTCTCACTAAATGTGCATTAACCTTTATTCCTTTCTTATAAAAAGCTGTTCTGGTTAAAAGATGTTTTCAGCTTGTTAGTGAGGCTCAAACACCTGAGTGAAATGATCAAAAAGCAAACACACATGTTTGAGTGGGAAATGAACCCAACATTTACTTTTATAGTTTGAACATCTGATGATTGCTTGTTTTTGTTGCAAATAACATTCTCTTTATAAATAGATTCACAAAAAAGATGCTGGATTCTGGAGAGATTTTGGTTTTGGAATGACCTGTCAGTATCGCTCAGATTTCCTAAATATTGGTAAGCCCTGAACACTTGAAGTCTTATGATTTATCTTGCTTGTAAATGGCTGCTTACACTAACTAACACTGTACGAATGGGTTTCATTCCTCCAGGTGGGTTCGACCTTGAGGTCAAAGGCTGGGGTGTGGAAGACGTCCACTTGTACAGGAAGTATCTCCGGAGCGACATGATAGTGATCCGGACGCCGGTGTCCGGGCTTTTCCACATGTGGCACGAAAAGCAGTGTGCAGACGAGCTGACGCCGGAGCAGTACCGCATGTGCATCCAGTCCAAAGCGATGAACGAGGCGTCCCACTCTCACCTGGGCATGCTGGTTTTCCGCGACGAGATCGAGGCTCACCTACGCAAGCAGGCCTTCAAGACTCAGAGCAAAGCAGAGGAGTGAGCGAGCCTCTCCACACACATCCCCATTCCATCGTCAAGACTGAGGTGCTGTCATTATTATCGCACTACAGCAAAGACATGTTTACATGGATCCTTCTGCTTTTCACCGCACAGCTGTAGACAAATGAATGTACAAAAACAAGCATTGATCAATGTGAAACTTCTAAACATGGTACAGCCGCACTATCAAACAGCTAAACAAGCAATTAATACTACTTAACCTGCTGAAGGAGAACAAAAAGTGATTAATCCTTTGGATTTAGGTTGACATTGTATTTTACATTATAACATCAGTTCAGTAAGCATGCCGGTATAATCCTGGGAAACATAACTTTCTCATTCAGTCATTACACTTGCTTCAAACAGCAGCCAGTATCTTCACCATTTCCTCCGCCTGAAGGAAAACTTCAGTGTTTTTCAACCTGCATCCTTTTTTCCCCAGGGTTTTGTGTCTAAGTGACTAATGGGGGTAACACATTTTGATATTGGTCCAGTATTCAGTGAGTGTGCTGCAGCAGAGCCGGGCCAGCTGATAGTCTCAGGTTTTTATTAGTGTCAGAAAACACGATCAGAGAAGGATAAATCTCTTTCTAAAATTCAGTGATAGGTGACTTGTGGCCAGAAGTAAACAATGGAGATATGAATGAGAGTTGATGGGAAGAGTTTGTTGTGTTGGAGTACAGAGAGCGTAGTTTACTTTAATATAAGTGATAATACTTTCTGGAAATCAAGAACCAGAACCATCAGTTCATCAATCAATTTTATCAACAATTAGTTTTTCATACCTGGCTCAGAACCTTGATGAAAAAAATATAAATATTCTCTCATTTAAAACAAATAATCTGTTGTTCCCACGCTGAACACAACTGTGTAGGCCTACCTATTCCACACAGAAATATGATCACAAATCAAGGAGCAAGTTGAACGCATTGTAGGATAATGGCAATAAAAAGCAATAAGTAAGCCAGTAGTGCTTCAAAATATAAAAAAATGTTACTGAATATAACATTTCTGTAAAGATAAATTGCCCTGGAACATTACATTACAGCCTTTTTTTCAGCTGCCAGCAGTAATGGACCAGTGTCATGAAATGTTGTCCCCATTTAGACACAAAAACGTGGGGAAGAAAGCCTCCAGGTTTACTAAATACAGATGTTCCGTCAAACTACCTTTCACTGCTGAATGTGACTTCAGCCTGTCGAGTTCAGCTATTTCAGGTGATTTCTGCATCCCAAAAAATTATCAAACAGGATTAAATACAAGGAGCTGTAAATGTTATCACAGAGAAAGCAGTTGTAAAGGGTAACGTAACAACTCTATAAGTATTTATTTAGTGTTAACAATAGGAAAATAAGAAGTTGCACTTTGTTAAAACAGAAGTTAAAAAATGCTAGTTGAGCCCACAAGTATCGGTACATTTCTACTGACTCCCAGCTGTCTGCAATCTGAGGATGAAATTTACAATCTTTGCTTTTACAATATATTGGCAACGTGTATGGAGTTGTTCTGTCGGTATTATATTTATAGATTGTTTCAGACTGGTATTGTGGTAAAAAAGGGAATTTTGTGTGTTTGTTTTTTTTTGTGACCATCAGTCACGACCTTTCTCTGCTGATGTCAACTTCCAGGTGGTCGGTTATCAGAGAAGCATGCTGATTAAATAGTTAAAGAGCCAGGAACAAAGATGTGCTTATAGCATGCAGCGCTATGATATCAGGTCTGTGTGGACCAGTATTATTGTCTAAATAACATTAATAACATTTATGCCCAGTGAGAATGACTAGCATTATGATTCCTAATGCTGGACTGAGTTTGAATGTCACAGCCACTCTTGTAAATACTTTTCTAATATTTCTTTGTTTCATACTTGTTGAATAACTTTGTCGTACGTGCCTACATGCTCAAGGTGACATGAAATGTTATTCCATCTCATAATGAGAGGATGTTTCTAGCTGAACTGTTTGGATGGAGGCGTAATGTTAATGAGTACAGCTGTTAAAACCCAGGAGAGCAGGCAAGAAGTGCTTTATTTTTCTCACAATGTAAGCAGGTTACTCTTGCATCTCATCCTGTACTGTAATTATTTTATCAATGTTTTTGCTAATATTCCAGCTTTTTGTACATAGTCTTGCAGTCACCTCGCCCTGAGGAGAAATGTTACATGTCTTCCTCTCAGCATTTCACAACAGTTCAAACATACAGAAGCTGTGCTAGGAAATGATTTATTTTGAAATTTTGGCTATTAAATAAAACATACAGAAGGCTGCATTCACTGCTGCTAAGTCATAGTTATTTCTTCATATGATTTGATGATACACATTTCTTGTAAACTTGACCATTTCTATAATTTATACTATAAAAATGTAATATCAAACATGTCAAGTTTCTTTGAATCTACAAGCTCATTTGTTTTCTTAATTTAAGACAAATGGCATAATACAATTGTATTATTCATCTGTATACAATAAACTACATGAATAGAAAATAAAATGAAAAAATAGAAAAATCAAAATCCAGGAAAACAACATGAAATAAACCAAATGGGAAGTATCAGAAGGCTTATAATTGTATTAATGTGCCAGCTGTTCTGGATGGACCCCCATGGTCTTGTAGATCTCTTTGAGAATGAGCAGAGCTGTGTCTTCAGATGTCCTGCAAAACAACACAAGTGTTAATAAAAAATAACTTCCCTTCATCTGCTGACAGGTCACGCACAGTGGTTGAGCTACCATAACAGGAGCACAATCTAATGACAGCTGAATTCTGCTCAGCTGCTTTGGTATAATATCCATTTATTTTCATGGAAGACTTGCAGGAGGAAAAGCTGTCCACTGTCTGCTAATTAGTGTGACAGTGAGCCAAAATTCACAATGGTGTGAACATTCAATCTGCTAAACTGTTCTCAGCCAACATTGTTTCATTCAAACCAATTTTGCGAGTAAATGTATGTTTGCAGTGAAAGGTCTATTGATGTGAAAAAGAAAGAAAAACTTTGTTGGGGGACAATATCACTCAAGATAAGTGAAACAGAACATATATAATATATATATAGTTTACAGTTAAGTATGATTAAAAAGGCCCCCGTCAGATAAAGAGCGGAAAATTCTAACATCTGAGAATTTGAAACTATTGCATTGTTAAGTATTTTTGTTTGAAAAATGACCCAATTGTTTTTCGATTTGTCTTGTGTAAAGAGTCATTGGTCGAGGCACTAAATTTAAAACATCAGTTAGTGTGGACCTGCGGCAGTGAAAAGCTTGAAGAAAAAGAAGTTCTCTGTACCAGTAGCAGAGATGACTCTGGAGGGCAAACAGGTACTCGTTAAAACTCTCAATGGGCTTCTCCTGCAGGACGTAATCGATGCGATTCCCTCCGTTCAGCATCCCGACCTTCACCTGAGGCTCTTCCTCTTTTATTGGCTCAGGGCTTTCTGGGATCTTTTGCTCTGTGAGAGACCAGGATGGAGTTAAACATATCTCAGGATACAGAATCAGCTCCATTGAAGAGTCAAATATCCAAGAAACTCACCCTGCTGCGCTCGCTCCTGTTCTTCTATCTGATTGGCTACGATGGCCAGCTCGGCCTGAAGCTGGGCAGTGGAGGTGTGAGCGCGAGCGAAATCGTTGAGCGTCTGCCAGGCGCTCCTCAGGGAGCTGATGAAGCCCTGCTTCAGGTCAGAGCCCATCCTGGTGAGACTCTCCTTCAGCTCTAAAACACAACACATCATCACTGACACATTGTCCTCTTAATGTTCAAATTTCAATGTGAAAGAGAGACTTCATTTGGACCTCCAGCTTACACTTTCTGCAAAAGCAAGAGAGAATCACAGCTCTGTGTGTTTATTATGCCACAGCGCTCTGAATGTAAGAATAGAGTCTTTGTATTTTGTCACCACCACACAAATTAGGGTGCTCCACCCATGAGGACCAGAGAAGCTGAATGTAGTGAGACTAAACAACTCAGTGTCTGCTCTCAGTGAAGACGTGTTATTATGTTACTCACAGCATCCTTTCATTTGCTCCTAGCATCAGTGAGTTAAGGTTAGCTGCTGAGCTAAATGACGTGACAAACAGAAAGTGAAGAGTGATTGTCGTACCGAGATGGAGCCGCTTCCTCCCCTTGTGATGTGGGACCAAAACAGGCTTCAAGTCCATGTCTGGGATTATCATGGGCTCAATCCTGTATGCCACAGGATCCAACTGAAAGAAAGTGTGTCATTGATGAAGCCATCAGAAAGTCATGCATAAAGGGACTCAGCTCCACTGCTTGCATCACATTTTGGTTCTATTTTTAAACTTTAGTATTTTCATTCTGAGTTACGAATGTGTGAGCAAATATGGTTCAGGGCAAATTACTGTGTAAAAATGTTAAATAAGTGACACTGCAATGTAAATATATGTATGTTTGTATGTATGTTGTGTATATTTATTTTATGAATTATACAATGCTTTTGCACACTATGTTAATATCAGCGTTTTTTCATCTTAAGAGTAAAATTCAGGCACTTTTATGTTACTTAAAAACCTTTTTTTCAGTCTTGAAGCATAATCTACAGTAATGAATGTGTATGTTCACTTTGTTTATTTTCCTGTTGTTTTATTAACTGTGTTTGTATATGTTGATCATGATTGCTAATTTTCATATTAAGGAATCAACAGAGGACTTAACGAGCCAGTCTCTAGTTCAGCACTTCTGATGTTGCAAGGAGACAGAATTTAACAATAAGTATATAAAAATTCAATCATATTCCTAACCTTTTTAATATAATTGTTTAAATCAAGCATTAAGCAACTCTAAACACTTTATACAAACCCTATACTATGTACAGACTTGCAGCCACAGCTCAAATAATCTCTATACTTCGATATCTGCAGGCGAAGGAACAACATTAAGGCATCAAAAGAGTGTCTGGTTTCTGTTGGTAGTCTGAGTCATGTTGACCAATCAGGTTTGAACAGGCTTTGTTTGTATGCAGGTAAACAGTCCACGTGGAAAGCAAACAGTGACTCAAATGCAAACTCTGAACCCATCAGCTATTATCTATCTTTTTTTTTTTTTTTTTTAACCTTTTATTAGCTTTTTTTTTTATGTCTGCAAGTATGTTTTCATCATAAACTGGCTACTTGTGAACAGATCTGGTTGCAGACATTTTCTGTGTCTTTCAGCACACAGAACACGTCTTGGCCCAGATCACTGTTCTCCTGCTACACCACACCTAACCCGAACCCTAGAAATTACCCCCAGAAGCTAAATGGTCATCAGACTATGTAACTGATAGACAACAATAGCTGATGTGTTCTCAGTGCACCTCATGTCAGCGAATACCTTTCAAGCATGAGTAGCTTAATTAGCAGTAGTTCCTTAAGGATAAACAATGGAGGGAGATGCTTACCGGATGGTAAATATTGAAGAATCCTTTGCAGGTGGGCAGCTGGTACATCTCTCCAATCTTTTCCAGTCCTCGCACCGTTAGGAACATGCCGATAGGAGAACCCAAGGCAAAGAAATTCATGGGCTCAAAATCAAGAGCGTGATAGACAACTGACACCTGCGGAGCAAAACCATGACATGAGTTGTTAGCAAATTATATATTCAGAATCAGCTTTGATATTTTCCATTACTTACCTGTCCAGTGCCAACTTCGAAGCAGTTGTAGTCGACGTGGACGGAGACGGTGTTGCCCACAGGAAGCTTCTTCACAGATGGGTCAGGAGGAGCTTCAGCTACTGGTGGAGGCGTCACAACCGCACTCACCTCTTTGGCCTCTGCTTTCTTGTCCTGGGCTGCCTGACGCGCAGCCTGTACACATCAAACCAAAACAGAAACATAAAAGAGTTTTCATTTTAATCATCACCATGGGTTTGCAAGTCTCACAGGTTCTCAAAGGACAGTCGTACCTGCTTATTTACTCGTTCTTTGACAAACTTAGCAATCTTTTTCCTGGGGCCCAGTGGGATTCCCATCTCCTTCAGGTCTTCAACAGTGCACATAAGCTGCAGGAGCAACAGAGAAGGACGAGGTGAAAAAGACACCACCATAGGAATATATTAAGAATAACGTCAAAGTCTGAGCTCAGCATTTAAAGTGACAAAAAACAAATCTATTTTTCAAACCCATCTGGACCTACTAATCTGAGGTAACACACTTCCCTTCACACTCTATAACAAGAAAAGCAGACTTTGATTCTTACAAAAGATTCTACATCAATCTTCTCCTCATCAAAGGTACTCTTGTACTCAGACAGGCCCAGATGTTCCAGCATGGCACAGAGATCCTCAAACTCCTCCCCGTCTTCTTTGGGCTCCTCTTCCACAGCTGGAGGAGTGACGGCATTATTTCCCTGGGTAACAGGGGCTGACACCTGATGAGAGAGGCTAAATGGATTATTTCAGCATAATTTAGAAATTATCTATAATGAAGAACAGTATAGTGATTGTTATGAGTTATTTGTTGATAATGACTTATTACATGCAAAACCAAATACAGTTTTACACTGATTAACAGATGTTACTATATATGTTCAGTTAAAGTTACTGTTGTTTGACCTGTTTGGTGTCTCCATTAGCAGTGGGTACGAGTGGCACAGCCTGTGCAGAAGAGCCATTTTTCTGATTGGACAACAGGTCGAAGAGAATCAGAGAACCTGTGATTGTGAAGCAGAAACTATCTCGGTAAGAAGAACCACAGCCAGTGGTGCAGAAATTAATAATCAACTGATTTATTACCTAAGCTGTGTCCGGCCACTGAAATGCCTCCTCTGTAGTCTGGGTTCCTCGTCATGAACAGGGCATAAAGTCTGTTAATCTCTTGGGCAACTGTGTCCATGATGGTCTGGCAGTAAGTGGGACTGTTGTAGAAAAGCACATCTAACAAAGTCTCATTTGTAAAGTGACGTAAACGTCCAGTGCTGGGCAATGTAATCTTCTTAATCCTCCTGCAAAAAGAAAAAATAATAGTATAATGAATAAAATATTCAAATAAAGTACCCTTTAATAGATGATAGGTGATATTCGGCCTGAAATATCTTACTCCTCTGTGTCATAGAGCTCCACTGTTGTTCAAAAAATATTAAAACACATCAGTAAGCAAAACTGTAGCACTGGGTGAAATGTTCCTTCATTAACACAAACAAATAACTGTAATTCATTTTGAGTCAAACCTAACTGCTGAGTCACAGGAGCACCAAATCAGAATTACTCCACAGCTGAAAATAGTCTCCCAACAAACTGTTGTTATGAGTAACATTGGATAAAAACTACAGTGGCCAGCTCTGGCTAAAAGATCTGTGTTTATAAGTGAATAAATGTGCATGGAGCTTTCAGATAAGAAACAATGCAGATTAGTAAAAGAACAGCAACCACATAATCAGTATTGTGTCTTACCACAGCAACAACACAAGTTTTCACAAGCATACTAACTAGACTTTGCAACTGAACATAACCCCATATGGATGATGATGATGAAAATAAATAAATAAATAAATAAATAAATAAATAAATAAAAGGACATTTTATCTCCTCCATAATCAGTGTGAACCTGTCCCTCCTCACCTGTCCACTCCTGTAGCGTCTCCATGTAGAGCTGTGTGCCACTGGACAGGCAGAAACTCCACCCTGCTGATGGCGTGCTCATCCACTGGTTTCTTAAAGTGACTGTGCAGCAGCTTCAGTGACACACTGCGGAAGTCATCCACTGAAAGAAAAAAGATTTAAACCAGTGAATTCAGAAATAACACTCTGTCAACATGGAGGTAACACTAAAACTGGCAAAAACAGTTTTGAATGAAGCTGCTCGTGTCTCTACATGTTATGACATCTTCCCTCAAAACAAATTCTCAGATTAAACAAGTAAGGTAAATAAAATTAACATTTCTTAATTAATATAACTTATCAGTGTCGTCAATCTTTTCTTTTTTGAGTTCTGACTTTATGAGGCTTTGGAGTGGTTCAAAACTACCTACCACAGAAATCTAATTCTACGAATACTAATATTCTAAGTGTAGCTTCATCTTTATCTGCAACTGTGCAGAAATAAAGAGTTGAAACACAATGAAAAAAGATGTGTTGCATTCAAATTTCATCCTCGTATTGTTTGCTACTCACCACACTCCACCATGCTCCTAAACCTCAGGTCACACACGGGGCCGATGCCATGAACCATAAACACAAGGTGATCCACCTTTGGGAGCTCACCTGGAAAACATGCACAGGACAGGAAGGTTGAACTAAGTGATGTACACAGTGACCTACTGCCTTGTTCACATAAATAACACACACCTTAAATCTGGCCCTAAGTAAGCAAGAATTAAGTCACATTACATTTACAACCAGATAATAAAAAGCCTCACTCAGTTAAATCAGACTTAATTGTCCCTCGTAAAAAAGGCCTGATAGCTTGCACTTCCTCTAATGTCTTTTGAAATCCCTAGTCTCACTTTATAGAGTCCTCACAAATATTTTGAGAAAAGCCTTCTCGTTGGATCAATAAGTTTATCGTTTATTGCTAGACTGAAAGTGAGTTTAATGTCTTTTTCACCAATAAGTGCCTCTACTTAAAGTAAATTAAAATGTTTCAAAGGAACTTGACTACCATCCGGCACTTCATCATGGTCATCATCAATCCCTCTCTTCACCACTCTGGGCCTGGTCTGCCCGTCCTGGGTTGTGCCCCACTCATCTGGCATGGAAGAGGCCTGAAACTGCACAATCACCTACGGAGGAAAGCAGACCTTGTTAAATAAATGTAATAAGGATTTATTATCACAAAACCAGTGAACACTAATCAGAAGAGGGTTTACCTTTGGATTGTGCATGACAATGGTCTCTCCTGATGGGAACTCCAGTCTGCGGTGCCACTGGTTGGTGGAAACGGCTTTCTTATATTCCGCCTGAAGTTATAGATAAATTGTATCAGTGTATACAGTGATTTATGATACAAAAAGTGCACATTAGAGTCAATGAAACTATAACTAGAGGCATAATGGAAAAGATCACGTTTTATCAACCTGGAATCTGTTTCAGGTCAAATGTAGCAGTGAAACAAACCTCCAGCTTGTCACTAAACTCCTCAGAGTAAGGAATAAAGCGACTATCTGTGTCTCCTTTGTAGAACCAAGAGCAGCGCCGGACCTCTGTAGGCTCCTCTTCCCAGTACACTGCAGAGCGCAGGCGGTCGTACAGCTGCACGTCGTAGCGGCCTCCATCTGTACGGATCACCACATTTTCTGGGTCTGGTTGAACTGGAGGAACAGAACAGATCACAGTGTCATTTCATTGTGAGACTGTCAATGTTTTATTTTCATTGGACAGAAACATTCACACATGTAAAATGCGCCATCACACCCGAATTATATGTCTCCTCCAGCTGAAGGGAGTCAATGATACTGAAAGGAAGCCAGACGCTCTTTGACTCTACCAGCTTGCAGTAGAACCAGTGAGGCTGAACAGGCTCATAGACATTGTAGTTGTATTGCATCATGGGACCAGCAGGGACGATTGCTCCAGCAGTGGTAGCTGCAGGTGGAGGCGCTTGCATCTGTGTGGGAGGAGGCTGAAGAACGAGAAGAAAAAAAAATCCTGATTTCTCCTAAGTAATGATGCTAACATCAGAGGCATGTAGCTGGTTATATCATTAACTTAATGACAAACACATCTGACACTTTAGTTACCTTTGTGAATGTTGGTCCTGACATTGGGTATGTCGGTGGTGCAGAGCTGAGAGTGTATGGATTCTGCTGAGGTGACTGTGTTGGTGGCAGGACTTCCGGAGCTGGAATATATGGACTGGCTCTGCTGCTGGTGGGAGTGTGTCGGTACGGATTATGACTCTGTGGCTGCATCTGGGGAGGTGGGGGGGTCATTGTGGTGGGGGGAGGTGTATGACGCCCCATAGGACTCTGGTATACTGCACTGCCAAATGCTTGAGGAGGAGCAGGGCTCATATGTGTGCCTGGATGGGGTGGTGGAGCCATGCTGACACTGCTAGGGACTGAAACTGGGCCTGTCGGTGTTGGCGCTGCTGACAGGGCTGGTGGTGGGCATGGCGACTGTCCGATGGCTGCAAATGGGTCACTGCTGGTTACAGGACTGGAGAAGTAATTGAAAGTAGATGGGGCTGGCCCATTCCCAGAGGTCTGACCTAGAAAGCTGTCTTCTTCTCCAACATCAGTGGAATCATCTAATGGATCAAAACAGGGATTTAACACATTTAATTGTGACTTTCAAAGTTAAATGAACAAGTAAGCTGGCATGTATAGAGAACAGCAGAACTGTTGATAGTTCTTATAACAGTTAGTCCGTGACATGTCAGAAAAGAGAGTAAACTGGCCATAAAAATGTTCCAATGGCTAAGATGACATTTCTTTAACGCCATGCTTTGTCCCACCAAAACCCAAATAGATTCCATTTGAAATTATATAAAAACGAGAATAGAAAGTTCTCACATTGGAGAAATTTAAATCAGTGATTCTAAAATGACTCCATAACTGTATATTTGATAAGCCAACCATTCATATAGGTCTATATTAATAGAAATAGGTACTTATTCATAAGAAGAATTGACGAGAAAGGGTCCTGGGAAAGTGGACACACTTGAAAGTTAAACAAATCGCTTTACAGAAAAACACAGCTAATGTAGACAGAAGGATGTGGCCAGTTTACAGCCAAAAATGTTATCATCACTTGACTTCCCAATAGCTGCTCATCCCCTTCACGTCAAGGACAGTCTTACCCAAACACATCACTGTCAAACAGGCTAACCTCTCTGACAAACGGCTGTCAGCTCGGACACGCTGTTTCTTTCTGTTTCTTTTTCTTTTACACTAAATGACAGCTGACAGCAGCACACGAACAGTGTAAGCTAGCTAGCTTAGCATGCTAAAGGACGCTAATGTTTAGACATTTCCCTGTGTCGGTATTTCTTCTCACCTCCTGACAGCACCGCCGGACCAGTGGCCTGACTCACTGGCATGAAGGGCAGATTGAAGTTAAACTCCGGAGCGGCGCTGAACAGTAAATTAGCACTGGTGTTGGGAACATTATTATTCTTTCTATCTGCCATTTTCCTCTACACTTACACGTAGCCACTGCTGGCGGAAGCAGGCAGGCGACGCTCAGTTCTGCAAACAGTTTTTCCCTGCCCCTCATAGATTTGATTGATCTCCAAATCATCAACAGTAACCAACAGACATCTAAGCAGTGTCGCCTATTGTTTGTAGATCTACCAAAATCTCGCAGGTCGTTTCACCACAGTAAATTGGTTGTAGAAAAAACGAACACTCTTGCTCACGACTGCCACCTGCAGGTCAACTGCACTTTGTTTGTGACTTTGAGACCTTTAAATGCACTAAAACATGTATCCACCTAATTTTAAAATAAATGTTAATTTTCTTTAATACGTAAACTAGTTTGATTTTCAGTCGACCGCCGACCTAAAATCTGAACACCTATCTCGTTGAAGGACAGTAATTCATCCAGTGTGATAGCTCCGTCCTCCGGTTGGTGCTCGTTCACAAAACAAACGAACTACGCTCTTCGACTGGTGACGCAAATTTCCCGCCCTCACTCTAGCCATCCTGTGTGTGCTGAAAGTCAACAAAATAGAGTTTTCACAGAGGTTTTACTTTGATATATTTTATATTTTTGAGTCTTAGTCAGTGGCTAACGATGCCTTCCACTCATGACTGGATTAACAACCCCCTCGGTGTTGTTGAAGGGATGTTTGGTAAGAGACACACCGGAACTTCACTATTTGACAGCTAACGTTAACGCGTGAACCTAGCTACTTAGCTCCGTTAGCTCCGTACCACGCTAACTACTATGTGCATAGCATCTGTGCTTTTTTTGTCCTACAAATTGGAAATAAGCGCACTAATATGCAGGTAGTAACTGCCAACTCTGTTTCCAATTGTGTCCCTATCGCTTTCACTTTAAAAAGGAAGGGTGTGGACTTTGATTGTAAAACCTGTATGCACACATCCAAACTAAAAATCCACAATATGAGACATTCATGGGTCGTTCAAAGATCACGAGAGTCTATTAAAAAAACGTCTTAACCGTTCTGACAGCACTAAACAGGGTTGGATATTGATGGATATGTGTACATGCATGTCCAAAACACAACTTCAGATCTTGTTGAATTAGATACTATTTCTTTGTCATGATATGAATGCTACTTTTAAAAGAAGCAGTATTTTTAAGTAGTTAAATAGTACTTGATAGTATTTATCATGTAAAAGTTATCAATGTGAAGTACTTGACTCATTTGTAAATAAAGTGCACAACACTGTACATCTATAGCATTCAGGGTCAAAGCAATTATTAAATTCTTAGTTTTATTTATATATTATATTATTTCATTCTGTTGCTACTTGACATAAGCAAAATGCAGCTATTTTAATTTGTGAGCATCTTAATCAAATGTCTCCTCATTTTTCTTCTCATCACTACATTTTTGTTAAATGTTTTTTGATTAATAGCCAATGTTAAGTGATATTATCACAGCCAACCTATGTTTCTGTTTCTTTGAATAATGAATTACATTTTGTGCTATTATTATTATTATTATTATTATTTTAGCAGCTTCCCAGAACAACCCCAACTCAGGATGGGAGGCGAAAGTGGTTGAATTCTTTAAAGGTCAACTGAAAGAGAACGACGCTCATACCTGGGTAAGGCAGCTCTCAATCCTTTCAGTATTTACATTTTGGTAAATAAAAGATGCTTGTAAATGCCAATGCCAAAGCCTGTTTCAGCTCTTGTAAATGACAGCCGCCTTTATTTTGATGCAGGTCCCATCTTTGAACGATGTCCCCCTGCACTACCTGAAGCCCAATAGCCTGGTGAAGTTTCGCTGCTTAATCCAAGACATGTTCGATCCGGAGTATTACATGGGAGTGTATGAGGCTGTCGATCCATCTACAAAGGCTAAAGTAAGCACCTTTATGTCCTCTTCTGTGTAGCTATTTGTATAAGCACTGTCCTCATGTTTTCAGTTATTTGCATGGATAATGTTTGATGTCATTTCATTATCAACTAATTTTACTGTGCGATTACCCTCAGGTGCAGCGATGTGGGAAGTACAAAGATGTGACAGAATGTGCTGTAAGTCCTGCTCTGCTACATCACTTATTAATACCTCAGTTCAGCTTCAGCTATGCTAACACCAACATATTTATTTACAGGTGGAGTTTAACCCCACAAACACTGTGACGGCAGAGAGACAGACTTTCTACTGTGTGCCAATCCCTGGAGAAAACCCCTGGGTGAAGGAGATATCCTAATTTTGCCCAATTAGTGCTCCTGAACAGCTTTTTTTGTCATGTATTCTATGCTGCACACAACTTGTCTAGCAAGTATTTTAAATCATTACTCCTTAGTTTTCCTTAATGTTGTTGCACAGTTATGCAGGTTCCAGCCAAGCAAGAGTGGTTCCTTCCACCTCGTATGCTCCAACGAGACAGAAAAGGAGCTATGAGGAAGACGACGACATGGACGACATGGACACACAGCCGCAGAAGCAGAGGGAGCCACACACTGGTATGGGCTTCAGTTTCAGAGAATATGGAGCAGAATGCAAAACATCCATTTATTGTTTTACTACTACTAAGTCTCATCCTCAGTTTTGTTCCCATAAAGCTATTTTGCATGCATGTAAATTCATGTTTGGTTCTAGAAGGTAAAGTTTTACTACAATTTGATGCAATATTTTGCATCTTCACCTTCTGGTAAAACCAACATGTAAATGCAACATTCTGATGGAGTGGCTCTCTGGGAAATGTAGGAAATGCTAACTGTGTTAAATGTAATGGCAGGAGTCTTTTTTTAATCTTTGCGATGTAAATATATATTTTGATGAATTAATTTGATATTTTCTCCTTCAAATATTCTGTTTATATTATTTGCAGTTTTAATTTGGCTTGCACTTTTTGCTTCTATTTTATGTTAAGTTGTTTCATATTTTTATTTTTGTAATGCGGCTGAATTCATTTATTATTTTATGTAGAGTGTCTTGTTTGATTTGGAATCTTTTGGGGATGTTTATAAATTTACCTATAAAAAAAAAAATAGAGAGAGAGAATCACAGGTAGGCTTACACACCTGAAATGGCACAGATGCAGGCTGCTCCCTCTCCCGCTTCAGGTCCTCAGACTCAAACAGAGCAGCACGGCAACGGAGACTGCAAGCGGCGAGAGACAGAAGCTCCTTCCAGCCAGACGGCACCGGCCTCCCATCTAGACCTCAACTTCCCCCTGCCAGGAGAGAAAGGCCCGTCCTGCCTGGTCAAGGTGCGTTATGTCTCCAACAGGGTTTTGATACCTTTTCTCTGACTTTCATCGCTTGATCAGTGAGTTATCCCTCATCAAACATTAGTTCTGAGAGGCGATTTCAGTGATATCAGCAGGCCACAGAACAGAGGCTAAATGTGTGTGTTGTTGGCAGGTATATGAGGACTGGGACAGCTTCAAACTGAACGACACACTCGAGGTCTTTGGGATCTTCTCTGTCAGCCCTGCTCTCAGCGCTCTGGCTGATGAGAAGTAAGACTCAGAATTAGGAATATTTCCCCTGTGGTGGTGATCTGCAGAGTGCCCGTTGCTCATTCTTGGCGTCTCCACACAGAGACGCCTCTTCGTCCCTCCTGGACCCTGCAGAGAGCATGGAGACGGCAGAGGAGCAGAGAGTGCACAGCCCGCCAGCCTCGCTCGTCCCTCGCCTCCACATGCTCTACGCCAAGCCACTGCCACACAACAACCCCTTGCTGCCCTCCGCCACACTCGAGGACAACAGTGCATGTAAGCGCTCATAGTACCTTCTCTTTACTGTGTGTGTGTTCATACGACTGTGAACATATTATATTATATTTCTCCCATTTTTAAATAGTGGATTATTGTTCACTTCTGGTGTTCCCATGATAAAAACGACATCCAATCCTAAACGTTGCCTCCCCACAAAAGAGCCAAGTTGCCATTTATCTGATTTCCAGAACCAAATGGAACATGACGATGGCGTGTTTTGACATGTGCTGTACATGTCGCGTTTCAAACTAAAAGTGCGTTTTCATCCCACAAGAACAAGGCTGTACGAGTAAATATAAGCAAACAAATCAATGTTTAAATGTGTCATGACAAACCAATGTGGGCGGTTTTCTGTAAAACATTAAAACTCCTTTGACACGATTATTGCTTTAAACAGACAATATAACAGGTTTGCATAATACATATTGACAGTGGCCCTTTTATAAACACAGACAAACACAATTTATCATGACTCATAACTCATATTTATGTGATTTGAGTTCATCTTTTTACACCTAAAAATGCAGGATTTAATAGGTGAGGTGAGGTGTCCGCTAATTATGCTACTACAAGAAAAATAAATAAGATAAAAGCTTTAAAAAAAAAAAGTATTTAAAAAATATTTAATGTTTGACGAGAAACTCTCAACAGATTGTTCTGATTTCACATCAAAGTGCACTGCAAAAGAAGTAGAGCTCATAAGTTGACACAGTCACAGGAGTTTTCTTAGTAGGTACATTATAATGACATAATAATCTTTTATCTTCTATAATATTAAAAACTAAAAATGACAACTGTCTTTTCAGTTTTTGGCCAAAAGCTGACGCCTTGTTGCAAGTCTGGCAACCACTTATAAAAAGTGTTAATCCCTGAGCATGAGCTGATTCCAGCTTTTTAAACATAAGAATTAGCCTCTTGAAATTTGTATCTGTTTAATACCTTTGGGTACTTTACTTTATGATACTTTATTTGACTTCTAGGGAAAAAGAAATGCCGAAATCAGATATCTTGATAATCTTTTTGTCTTGCCTTCTGTGTCTCATTGCTCTGTGTGCAACACTGACTCCAGCTATTTATAAACCCTGTTTAAACAAATGGTCATCTCAGTTCTCGTCATGTTATCATGTCGCCCTCCAGCCGTGTGAGGAAGCAGAAAAAAGGGGCCATTATATCATGATGCTGTCAGAGGAGAGGAATAATGCAGCAAATGTTCCACTGTAAAGCTTTTAAAGCATGCATGCCTTCAGGGGTTTGTTTAAACTCTTTGTACTTCCTCCTTAGTTTTCTCTTCGACCCTGAGCGAGATGGCCTCTGTCAGGACGGAGCTGCTCACATACTTAACGCACATCCTTCTGGGAGACGCCCTGGCTGCTGAGTACCTCATCCTGCATCTCATTTCTGACGTGTACGTTCACTTTGACCTTTAAGGTTTAAACAGGAAGCTTTTGCATGCTAAAGTCAAACAAGCTTTTTTATTTCCCAATGTGGTTGATGATCTTTCAGGTACTCCAGGCGAGATGTTCTCCCACTGGGCAAGTTCACGCTGAACCTGAGCGGCTGTCCCATTGTCGCCTCGTACAGCGAACGCCTCTACCAGGTCATCCAGCAGCTTGTGCCTTCTGTGAGTGAACTTTCCCAGCAACTGCCAGAACTGCTTTGTCTATACATCGACTGTTTTTTGTATGAAAGAAAACTATTTTTTTTTATTTTTCATTTTATTTTATTTTGTATCCCCCTGCAGTCTTTCTATCTGGGCATGAGCCTCCAGAATATGAACCAGATGCGATTAGTGCCAAAGAAGGACTATGTTGCCAACCGGCTTGTGAGTGGAGCCCTGCAGCTGGCCAGAAACACTTCGCTCTTCCTGGATGAAACCCAGCTGGAGCAGGGACAGCTGGACACAACAGGTGAGGCTTTCAGAAACCACGAGGGGACGACACTGAGAGGACAAACAACAGTTAATGCAGCTCTCTGCTGGCTGAATGCACTGTTATGTTATAATTTAATCAATATACACCAACCAGGCTGCATCCTCTTTTCTCTATGTGTGTTTGTTTTTGGTGTGCAGGTGTGCATAACGTCACGGCCCTCGGGAACCTGATCTCATGGCAGAAGGTTGATTATGACTTTAACTACCACCAGATGGAATTCCCCTGCAATATTAACGTGCTCATCGCGTCAGAGGGCCGCTCGCTGCTGCCGGTGAGGACAAAGAGGGACGGGGCTTGCAACCGCAGCACAAGAACTCAGCCCTACCCACCCCTGATCCCAACCCTCCCTCCCTCCCTCCCTCCCCCCCGCCCCGGCGTGGCCAGGGAGGGGTTAGGTTTCCTCCAGCCTCTCATGAGACAGGCCGTGGTTGACGCTGGAGGTTGTTTCCAGCCGGCGTCACGCTGTCATCTCAGCAACCCCTCCAGCCGGCGGCTTTAGCTCGGGTCTCACTCTGTTGCAAACAGCCTGAGGAATGTGCTCCGAGCTATTCCTGTGTGTTGGTCTAATGGGGTTGCCATGGCGGCAGCTGTGTGCCACAGGAACAATCCTGAGAGAGGCGTCAGGCTTGGCCATCTATTAGCCCTGCAGTGAAGGGCAGCGCTGTAAACAACTCCCAGGGTTGATTAGAAGTCAGAAGGGCACGACTGTGTTTACGTTGAACAACTATCGGCTGATGATCAGCTCGCAGAGGCTTTGCTCCTGTCTGGCGTGCTACAAAGTTTTGAGAACACGCCAAACTCTGCATGCACGCAACAGGCAGAGCCCACTTTTGCATAGCAACACCTGTGGAAAAAAAACTAGAGATACATTCAACTTATGCATGTCCACTGGCAGTGTCCAATCTTTATGTTTGTCTCCAACTCCACAGTCAGACTGCCAGATACACCTACAGTCTCAGGTCGTCCCGACCCACATGGAGGAGTATTTCAGCATGCAACTGCAGGCATCGCAGCTGAACAAGTTCAGAATGTACCTCAGCATGGCTCGGATGCTAGACTACAGTATCTCTGATGAAGTGACAAAGGTGAGACACAATGTCATATACTGCCCGAGTGTCAAATGAATGAAAAATTGACAAAAACATGAGGAAAATAATATCAGCATAATAAGATGGACCTAGTTGTCTGCAGGTTAGTTTTTTGTTCCTGCAGGCCTCTTATGTCGGTTGAATAAGAAATGTGTCCTTTAACTGCTCGTCCCTTTCCTGTGTCCTCAGTCAGTTGAGGATGACTTTGTTGATATGAGGAAGGACGATCCCCAGAGCATAACTGCTGAGGACCTGCACAGGATGCTTGTTGTGGCAAGGTGAGCTGTGATTAAGTTTATGTAATTTACTTATCCTTGGCATTTCTCTCCTTTTTATCAAGTGAGAACAATAACACCAGCCTGTAAAGCTTTCTTTAAAAAGCAAAGTGTTAAACAAACACAACACGCCATTATGACCAATAATTTAAATGCCAGATATGACATAAGCAGGAATAATCACTTCCTGGGGCAGGAAACTGAAATGTTATCTCAGTATTTGGAGGATGAGTTTGTCTGACTGTGACTGTCCGCAGGTTGCTGTCTCTGAGCCTGGGACAGACGTCTTTGTCCAGAGACAGCTGGCTGAGAGCCAAACACATCGAGATGCTGCGGAGGAGCCGGATGGAGCAGCACAAGTGTGTCAACGGCAACGAACCGTGATCAGAAAGGGAAGAGAAGGTGGCCTTTGTTTTTGATACCTAAAAAACGTTTGTAATAAAGATTTTTTTTCATATGTCGTATAATTCATGATGTGTTCAACTTCTTTACAGAACCGAGGTGCCAAAAAGACTGAGATGTATTTAACTGAATTAGATGAATGGGTTGTAGCTCACTGTTTATCATTATTATTTTGCCTCAGTTTCACAGTCTGCTTTCTGGTTCTCTCCAGTGGTTTTTACGTGTTGATGCAGACCAAAACTTTACATAAAAGGATTCTAACCTCACAAATACCGGATTTTCTTTTGAGTCAAAATGCATTTAGCTCAGCCTATGCAAAGAGTTAATTGTTTATTATGCTGGCATGGAGACCTCCTATTAATGACAATCATGAAAGCCCATTCCTGCCAGTTAAGAGATTAAAATTTAGCCTTGTGGTGAAATAAAGATAAGATGGTGCAGTGAAGTATTTTCGAGAACACTTAATCTCACCAAGATGACTTGCTATTGCAAAATATTGAAACTTTCTCACTGCTTAAAGTAATTTTAAATATTTGAGAAAGTAGTCATTTTGAGGAACTAACATCTCATATTATCTCAATTTTTGAGATTCTTCTCAAAATAATGCTTTCAACTGAAACTTTGTTAAAATTAATGTCAGATTACACCAAGTTACATTTTTATCCCTCATATTTTGTGAAATTGTTCCATCACTTAGAATTTCTCTGTCTTTCTGTTTTCATTGTGGGCAGAAATGGGCTTCCATAGACAATAAACCTCATGCAACACTTGTGCACTCATTTTTTTTTTTATTCCAATGGAATACCTTCCTAGACAAAAAGTGTACAATGCACTTTGTTATCAAGTAACACATAAGAGGTTAAGAATAAATAGGATACTTTAATATACAATACAATCTCAGTACACCGTGGAAAACAATGACAACAGTCAGTTGGTAAAGAGGAAAGATGACCACAGACATTCAGATGAAATAGTGCTAACGCGAGAAAATGTGCTAAACAGTGCAAATCAAATGCTTTAAGACCTCTAGTCACATGATATTTTGTCATGGTCTGGGGTCCTAATGGGAAGGGAGGACAACCACAGACAACAAATGAAGAGGTGGTTGCAAAAGCACTTGGTGTAAAAACAAAAACGAAAGGAGAAAAATCTCACCCAGCAAACAGAGGAGCAAATATAACTGCCAGCTTTTGCATATAAAAACCAGACACCAACACTCTAGCATTGTGGTCTCTATAGGGAATGTTGAGGATTACTGTTCCTTTTAGTTTAACACAGCAAGTTTGTGACAGAATAGATTTTCTGCTCTGCTTGAGAACTCCTCCAGTGTTCGCAATCCTATGGGAAGTTTAAAAAAAACAAACAACCTTTTAACCTCTGCATTAAAACTTTGCATTACAGCTATTTCCTTAAAGCTTTGGCAGCACCACACACTATCAGCAGGTTCAATAACTATATAATGTAGCACCCACAAAGCAGCCGAGGCTACACTCTCACTTAACACAATTATAGTCAGGTAAAATGTACAAGTATCCCACTTCTAATCTGCTGGTGAGCAAGCTAAATGCAAAAAACAAGCAGATAGAACACATAATATGAAACTTGTGACTGCTTATTTTGGGATATTTCAACCCGAAGCAAAACAGATTATTATTATTCATCATAAATAGACACAAACATACAAAGCAGTGTGATAAGGTCGCCTTGGTTCATTTTGAATTCTTCTGGAGAACTGTAACAAGGTCATGTGAAAAACATTTGCACTGGATGACAACTGTAGAGTGTAACTGCTGGCTGATGAGGCAGAACCTCCCTTCTGGAGGTAAACGGAAGAACGTGTACAATACAACAATGTTGCAGCTTCATAGCACAAAAAATAACTAAATACAGGCAGCAGCAGGGATGCTCTAACGCACGCATACTGAACAGTACATACACACACCTCCCAAACCTGTTCATTTCAATGGAGAACACACGTATGTGCCAGTGGATGGAATATCCCAAAATAAAGCCTGATGACAGACAGTAACCCTGAACATGATCATTTATACAGTACACCAAATGTAACATGTAAGAATGGACTTAAAAAGGTAGATTTTGCCATAAATACCTGATATACATAATCCCACTTCAATTCCCTGTTAAGGCAAATATGCAATTCAGTTTGGGGAGTGCATAAAAGCGTCAGTGTTTCTAATAATTTGATGGGCGCAATTGCATATATATCTACTATATGCTACTCTCATGTCTTTGTCAACATGCACATCAATGTACAACGCTGGCCAACGACTCAGTTCAAACAAACCCTCAGAGTTAATTAGTACAACCATTAGCAGAATAGTTATTTCATTATATTTATCTATCAAAAACAAATCCAACCAGTAGTTTTCTGGTTTTTCATGGTTAGCAGTGACAGTACTGGGCATTCTTTTCAAAATATAATGCTCATACCTCTTTGAACATATTGAGGTGCCACCCTGCCATCGATACAAAAAAGCTGAAGGGAAGGCTCTACTCAGGGAACAGATCAACATACAATACTCACTGTACATATCAACAACCAGGATACTCTTACTAAAGGTCTTGTGTAGTCATTATTTCTATAACGTATATCTGCTAAGTTACACTTGACAACATTGATATTACATAGGATAACTACGTACAGTATGTCGTCCGGCTAGTTTCTGACAGCTATACAAAGGGTAATAGTTAACACAGATCTGTCCTTTGGGAATCACAAAAAGATATTTGGTTGGATTCTACAACAACTGTTACAAATTGAAGGCTATTACAAGGTCTAATATCACAAACGCCAATAAAGTGACCTGCACATACAGGATGGACGTACAGTACGTGATAAAGTCGGATTTGTCTTTCAACATACAGCTAAAGCTTACCTGCTCTGTCAAAATCAGCTACCGTTAACCTCACATGCAAGCACTGTGGGTATAATAAGACTGAGGATAGTGACATGTTTACATGCACAAAAATACTCAGCATATCACTCTGCAAGGACGAGTTCATCTTAAAAACATAAGTATCTTTTATGTCTTGTTATTTGTATAATAATGGGAATGTTCTTGTAGAGCAGTTTACTTCAACAGTAGCAGTATTTCTGGAGTGACCGTGGATTTGGATGTACATTTCACTCGAATATTTTACTGTAAAAAACGTGTATTACTACGTGATTGTGCGAGGTTGCATGATAAAAGGGATACGAGCTGAACATCTTCTGATGTGGTCTCTCTGTGCATGTAAACATGTTCACTGTCATGTTAGGCTGAGGGATCTATTTCTAACTTCTGTACAAGTCTTAATTAACATGGGCGACTAAAGGGCAAAGTCAGGAGTGCATTTCTTGGCCGAGTAGTGACGCTATGTGCAAGCTTTTGCTACTGCTACCATACAGGAAGTTTCTACACAACGTGCGACTACAAAATCCTGCTACAAGGAAAGCACTAGATCTGAATGATCCTGGTCTGGCACTGTGTAAACATTGCCTTCAGCTCGCTCTCTTGGGCTTCATTGACAGTGTCTGGCTCTGGACTCTTCTGTACCTTTGCCACAGCAAAATTGATGCCCTGGGTGAGTCCCGCCTGGGTGAGGCTGGCCACCTGCACCATGGAGCTCTTGATCTTGGCAAAGGGGGACACCACACGGCTGCCATTGCTGTCGGCAGGTGAGGGGCCAAGGCTGCCCTCCAGCTGTGAACACAGACTCCTCTGAGAGCCTCCTGAGGCCGCTGAGCTGGGCTTCTGGACGGTGAGGAGGTTGGAACCGGAGGTAGTGGAGTCGACATCGAGCTGGGATGGCCTGGGGAGCTGGGGCTCGTGCTGCGGCTCGGAGCTTGGCTGCTTGTCTGAGTCTGTTAGGTTCTTATTCTGCACAGGCACAGCAGGGTTCAGTAGGGGGACAGCAGCTGGCGGCTGCTCTCCAAAAACCTCCACAGGTTTCGTCTGTGCATCCTGGACAAACTGGTGGCAGTAGGCTTCAATGGGAGTACCAAAGTCTATCAGAATTGCTTCTTCAGCCACAGAGGCTGCCCCGGGGGACTTGTCATCGCTAACTTGAGGGGAGGTTTCCTGCTTCCCGTCACAGCCAGTGACCCGGATAACAGAGGGGATATTCAGCTCCACGCTGCCGATAGACTGAGAGCGACTGCCCAGTCGTGGGTTTGATGCTACAATGCCGCAGCTTGGCAGCACATAGTCCACGTTCTCTAAAGAACCAGAACACGGGTGCTCTGGGTCAGAATTATAAGAGTCTGAGTCGTCTGAGATTTCAGAGTGCCCATCACCGATGTCTTTTAGCACTCCTGTGCCAGGGTTGTTATCTGAAGTCTCCAAGCTGCTGTCTGACTTCCACAGGTTGACGTGCATAGTTGGCTTCAAGAAATTGACCTTAACATCAGGTTTGGAGAAGGTACCGAGCCTGCCAAGGGGCTTAAAGGGCCCAATGTTTACGTTCGTCTTGGTCTGTTTCACTTTTTGATTGAGAGAGGAGAATTTGTTGAGGAGGAAACTTTTGCCCTGAGCTAGTCCAGAGCTACCCTGGCCCTGGTCAGCAGGTTTGTTCTGAATGCCCATTATATCCTCATGAGGTTTACTCTGCCGCCTGGAACACAAACAAGCCAGATATTAATCCTTAAAAGTTAAAATTCTGCTCTCATTGCTGCAAATTTTTACCATACAATTGTATTTAAATAGGGAGACAAAGATGAATGCTTATCATCTAAATGACAACAAATAAGTACTCACCTCTCCAGCCTCTTTTCAACCACAAGCAGGTCCAGCCCAGTGGCCTGTTTCGTTATGCGAAGCATCTCCGCTATGCATTGTAATGTGTCTGAAAAATATTTAACAATGTCTCAACCAGTACATACATTTTTTTTTCAAACATTTTCAATTTTGGAATCTAAATAATTTAAAGAATTGCGTCCTACCTTTTCCATCATCCTCTGGGTTTCGTGTTGCTGCTCTGAGCGTGTGAAAGTATCCACTTGTCTCTTCACTCCTGTAATGCAAACGCATACAGCAGTACTTTGGCTTCCCAAACAGAGTCGGCTCTGGGCCTGCAACAGAAAACACAACTTGTAACTTCCATTTTTTAGAGATGCGCTTTCCGTGTGTGAATCATAATCAGAGATATTGCTGAAAGGTTACAGAGAAACTGTTAAGCACACTTTTTGGGAAGTGTTGGGTGACTCAGTGAGTGTACAAGAGCCCTCACTTCTCCTTTGAGTCTAACGTCTTACCAATTTCGATCTTTTCCAAACCCTCTAAATTGAGGCGCTGGTATTGGTTGACTTTATCTGCTTCTTCATCATAGCTGCAAGAAAACAAATTCAAACAAAAGTGAATCAATTAGAACAACATCTCAATGTTAAATGTTGGAAAATGGTACATTGCAACATTGGCGCTAAAATCTGACTTACTAAGCAATGTAATATGCTTTGTCAGACAAAAGCAGCAACACATCCACATCTTTGTTGGTTGCATCAACGAGGCTGGGAAATGAGAAAACGGTTTCATGAAAAGAGCACTTCAGAACCACTGAGCACAGTATAAATAGTACAAAAGGCAGGGCTGTTAGCTACTAACCTCATGTCACAATTGATGAGTGCCCAACCTCCATGAAACTTCTCATCATCAGGCAGCAGAAGCTGCATGTAGGTTTGCAGCAGTAGGCTGACCTGCTCCTGCGCTCCCCTCTGGCTCTCTTTCTCTTTCTCTTCATGCTCCTTTTCTTTGCTGAAGATGGAGTACAGGTCCTCTGTCACCGGCAGGCCCATCATTAGGTCTTCAGGGAAAGGTTTCGAGGAGTCAGATTTAAAGACTACATGAGTATGAATACATACTAAACTTTTATGTGTTTGTTTACATACCAATAACCGCTTGTCTGTAAGCATCCCTGAAGCGGTTCAGATAGTAGCGGTTGGCTGAGTTCACACCATCCTTCATCACACCAGCGAGTTTCCTCTCCCCTGTCCTGGTGAAATCTCCCTAAAATAGATCACAAGGTTTCTGTTAGATATGGCACCCTTTATTACTGTTTGTATAAGCGACCCTGAGTCCGATGTGCAAAGACCGTGACATTACCTTGAGAGCTGCTGTGCCCGCATACTGTCTGCTGATAGTGTCTCCATTGTTGGCCCACATGATCTGGTAAATCCTGTAGCATTTGAGAGGCAGAGGCTGCTCTGGAGGCATCACACCCAGTTTCTTAAGCTATACAAAGACAGGACACATTTGGTGATGCCCCCTTTCAGTTTGCATTGCTTCAGGAAATGTCAGTTTTGTTTTGGTTTTTTTTTTTTTTTACACAGAAGGAGCTACACTAGCACTTGGAATTGTCAGATCTACAAAGATAAAAAGATCTAATCTGCTATCTTTGCAGTAGGAGCATAAATGTCAGTAATCTATTGTATCTGTTGTAAGTAAACAAAGTAACAGAGACACAGATTTCTGTTGCTAAATGAAGCTAGTGAATTCCAAATTATGTTAAGCACTATGTAATCCAAGTTTTAGTAATAATACAAAATAGAAATACAAATAGTAAAAGAGGAAGGTTGAGCAAGCAGCGACCTCAAGCTATAGCAGATCATAATAACAAATTGTATCTTCAGTAGGAAATGTATGTTCATTTCTTTGCCGGTCCAGACAAGGAACACATCTTACCTGTTGTTCCATCACTGCCCGGGCAAAAGCAGCCTGAACCACGTTGGTCCTGTCTAGACAGTCCATACAGTTGACTCTGAAGATGCCCTCCTGCTTGCAGATGACTCCAGCCTGATCCACCCTGACAGAGGAAAACACATTATATTCTAAAAGCCCAACAATAAACAAGAATATCTACATGTATTGTAGATATTCCTGGTTGGTTCATTGTTGTCACAAAACAAATCATCCCCCAATGAAGATAAGCCAGGGTTTACGATATTACTGACATGACACTTACCAGGCCCACTTCATGTCAGTGATGATATCAAAGATCGCATCAGTCAGTACTTGCACGTTCTCAAACTTCATGCCTCGGCTGAGAAAAAGGATACAGGAATCAAAAGGGGAAGGAAATGAAACGTGAAAATAATACAACTTCATTCATGAACAAGTCATCCTGCTGAGGAGAGGGTTTCGCTTACCAGTGTTCATGAAAGTCAAAGGAAACATATGTGAGGTTCGGGTTGTTGTAGAGCAGGACTTGCTTCAGATATGCATCCCCAATGATCTTCTCCCGTCCACTTTGATCCACTAAGTTAATTATGACCTGAAGCAGACAATAAAGCCTTGTTATAAAATGTATGCTCTTTCTGTGAAAGCACAGTAAGAAGCTAAGTGTTACAGAAAGAAAAAAAAATTGCACTGTGGTTTGATGATGACAAAAAATACAATGTCAATTCTAGTTAAGATGCTCTGATATGAAGAACATGATTGTTTGCACGAAACTCATCCAGAGATCACAGCATAACCACAGTGGTGATAATTTTAGAGTCAACTTTTTTCACATATGAACAAGCATACACGTGGAAAAAGCAAACCCACCTGCTTCTTGTAGAGTTTAAGCTGTTCTTCAAAGTGAGCGGAGAAGTAAGACATGGTTTCCTTCTCTCCTAAAACAGGAAGTATGCATACAAATTATTTTCATATAATTAAATTTGGTTCCAAGGCTTAGTCTTAAAATATCCAAAGTCAAAAACTAATTTGACAGACAAGTGGAGTGAGGACACATGTTAAAGAACAACACCACCGACGGAAATGTTGAGACACACAATCCAAAATAGACCTTGTACGGTAATTCAAAATAAGTTTCTGAAAAGATACAAGCCCATTATTAAAAGCTGGGGTTTACATTAGTTTCACATTATTTTGAGATATTAAGTAATTTCAAAAAGCATTCAGATCTTTGCCCCCTCATCACAATGGCAGAAATGGACTTACCGTAAATACTTTTCTGTGAAAGGCCAATTACACTTACACTTCAGACCCTCTAAGTAGGATTGTATGCAAGACATTGCAGTTCTGCTAACCTTTCTCTAAGCGTGGCCGGGGATTGTAGCGGTACCCCGCCTGACTCCAGAAGACAGGCACAGAGCCACGGGTCTGCACAAAGGACAGAGTGTGGCTGTGCACGTGGATCAGCTGCTCTGTCTCCACATAGTTAGCAACATGGCCATCGGTATCCACTCCTCTGCGTTTGTACCTCATCCCTGTGGGCAAGGAGAATGCACCAACGCTTTTCAGATTGTTTAGATCACATAGCTTCACTTGAACAGAATAAAACTAAATTGCCTGCAGAGTTATTCACAGCCTACTTTAACATAAATCCTAGTCTTAATCCCAGTCTTAATTACACAACATAACCCGTATACTCGGGCTTAATTACAGTCCAGGCTTTTTCTTGGCCAAGCTGACAGTAACCGCATCAATACCTGCACGGTGGCGGCTACGCCTGGAGATCAGGGCTACAGTGAAGCGGGGATGGATGTCATCTACGCAGGTGACCTCCTGTGGTGGGGTCTCGGGACTGCTCCTCTCCTCATCGGACGTCTCGTTGTAGTTCACTACCAACTCCTCCACCTGCACAAAGCCCTGGATGATTGGTATCACCCAAAAGTCCACCTCTGGCACCTGGGGCATCCGAGAAGTTAAAAATACCATTAGTACAAGTAGATTAAAAGGCTGCTGGCCAAGATGACAAGGAAGCACTTTGTATGCAATCCTATCCCAAGTAAATAATCTTGCATAACTCAGGTTGGCCTTTCTATTCACTGTATTTTTATACTCTTCTGGTAAAGCTGTTATAATTATTCACACATACAACTGCCACATTTACACAGCCAGTCATGCTTTTTGAAAACAGCAACTCTCAAAAAATCTAATTTGTTGGGAAAGTAAATTTATTCTGTTGCAAGATGAGAGAAACATAAAATAACTGCATCACTTGATGTTTCTGTGGGGAAGAATAATTTACCTGAAGGTCAATAATGTCTTGGATCATGTGTTTATTCCAGAAAAAACGGTCATCCACCTGTCACAAACGAAAACAATGACTGTCAATAACATGTAACAGTGTTTGCTATGTAAATATGTAAAAGACGTCAGGCAACAAGTTGTGAGGTGTGTTTCCTTCCACACCTGTTTCCAAAGAGGTAGACCAGACTTTTCAGAGTCTCCCTGGCGCTGCACACTGTTCGTCAGGTCATAGGTCATGCTGTAGTAGAAGGAATCTGAGTCCATAAATATCTTGTAGAGCTCATCCAGCAGCCGCCGCTCGAGCCGCTCCTTCTCTTTATTCTCTTTGACCTGGAAGGCAGGGGAATACTGGATTGGGTGTGTGGATAGAGAAGAGTGATAAGTTGAAAACAAAAGACAGAATATCCCACGAACTTCAAAGGTCTGAGGGATAGAAAAAGTAGTGTTTCTTCTTGAGAATGATAGATCATATTTTTATAACATTACAACAAAATAAAATACCTTTTTCTTGATAGGCACAGCCACATTAGATTTGATCTGACTGAAGGTTTTCATCAAGAACTTTGACTCATCAGGAGACTGGGCAAGTTTCTCTGGTTTGTCGATCCCAAAGTGATGCTTCTTGCAAAGCTGAAAAATAGGATTCTCTGTTAGATTAAATCATATCATGTAGTTGCTTGCAATTTTTTTCTGGAAATGTCACCATAGACACCCAATAATGTAGGAATATAAGGGCTTTCATTAGAGGAACACAGGCTCAATAATAATTGGTATATCTCATATGGCGATAGATAGTGACTTCACAGACATTTATTGGCTGACCACCATGATCTACCAATAAATGGGTCTGCGTATGACTGACTGAGTGAGTAATCAGATTTTGTTTGGGGTGTGTGACTGCTCGAGAATACTCATCCACTGTCCTCTTCAACCTTCACAGTGCACATAAGGACAGTGCTTTGACACTCATTTTCTGCCGTGAATAGATATCCAGATGTTCATAGATAAAACAACAGTGTTTATATACACATTCATATACATGTTATAGGAATAGTTACTGACATTATCTATTTCTGTAACAAACTACTCATGAAAAATGCATTGACCAAAAATCGATCAGCCATTTACTAGGCTTTGACCTATTTAAATGAATATCTTCGAGATTGTTTCCTTACAAAAATTGTCAATTTGGTGAGGACACTATAACTACAATTGGTGCTACCTTTTATTACTAAAACAATAAAAAACTAAAAGTATATTACTACCCACTACTCATTTTCAAAACAAACAATACAGTTCTCTTTTTACTTCTCATTTTCCAAAATATAAGCATTTAATAATCTAACAGCTACATTAATCTATAGGATATCTAAGTACAACAGGGGTGGACTGAGCATTCTGTAGGACAGGACAGGACAGGACAGGGTCTAAAGCTCTATCCAGGAACAAACATCCTCATCTATATTTACTCACTTGAAAAAATTCTGTCTCATCATCCATGAAGCTCCCCTGGAAGACTGAAATCTTAGTAATATTCAACTTCCTTAAGGATCAGTTTCACTGATTATGCCTGCACTCTAAATATGTGGGTCAACATAAAACACATTTTTCAATAAGATAAAAACCATCTAAAATGTATTTTGCACCACTGTCAGGCTATCCGAGATGAATCACATGGTGACGCATACAGGGTATTCTTGGGTGCATTTAATTAAATAATCAAATAAAACTTAGGATTCTCACGAGCACCGTTACAATGGTTATTGAGGGGGATGAGTGCAATAATTAAACACAAGTACATGAACAGTGCTTCGCATATCACATTACAGTGTCAGTATACACACCTCCAGCTCAAGCTCCTGAGGCTCTTCGTCAGAGAGAGGAATGACAGCTATCTTTGTGATCTTGTAGACATTGTGGTTGCCTGGTAAAATGCCCACCAGTGCTTTCTGGCGGATTAATACGAGGCCGAGAGGAAGGTCTGCCAAGAGGAGAAAGAAGAAGGGGGAGTTGCGTCATGGGTGCAGAATTCCTCACATTCTGAAAGGTGTGAAGAAAGCAGCTGCACACCAGCCATTAACTGCGTTTTTTTTTTTTTAATAAGGTAACACAAGAAGTGCAAATAAATAGCCAAACCATGTCCATCTATCTGTATTATTCCCTTTAAGTAATTGTTTATATATTTCCCTGTGTATGATACTATGTATAATTTCAAAGTTCCTTCCCTGAGTTATAAACTAAATCAAAATTTTTATCATCAATTGAATCATCACCATCGGCTCACTCCTCTTCATAACTGCAGGCATTTCTGAGTACTTTGACACATTTTTTCACACCTTTCCTTGTGAGTAATAAAACATGCTAAGCACTGGATGATTCCGTAACTCAAGTTTCCACTGCACACAGTCAGGAATTACTGATAAGTATGTGTGTGCTCTGTGAATTTGCAAAAAAAAAAAAAACAGCTGGTGAAAGATTTTTTGATTCTCCACTTACCTGTGTGAAGCTGTATCTTTCCAATGACACCTTCTACCAAACCCAAACACACCGGATTCCAAGCTAACAACAGGTCTGTTGCTGAAATATAAATATGAAAAATAAAACATCAAAACAATGATGTAGCAAAAAAGCTCTGCAAGATATGCTTGAGGACAGATAAGCAGCCAGTGTCAAAATGTACATAAGCAGGTACAAGGTCCACTTTGTTTATTCAAGCCTCAAGTTATTTCTTGAAAGGTCTGAGCATGGGAACTTTTTTTTTTTATAACAGAAACAGATAAGTACCTCACAGCGGTTGTGGTTGGGTTATTTCCTGTTACCATGCTTAAACGTGTTTTAAATACCCAGTTAGTCTCGCCTAACCAGAAAAAAAGTAAAAAGACATAGTCTAGAAATTACAGCTGTGTAATCTCACTCAATCTGTGTAAATATCATTCTATCATTTTCTGATTTCAGCAAATAATCTGATTGTTGGAACTTCATCTCTTGAAGAAATGTGTTATTTGCACCTCTGATATCATCATGCTTGTTGTCTTTTCCAGGTTTCTAGTAAAGTGATGTTATTCTCTGAAGTTACCAGACTGCTCTATTAGCTCTATTATACAAATTGCCTTCGCCAATTTAGTTATTGTATCCACATACTGATTATTTATCAAGACCACATTATGAAAATATTAAGAGAGAGCCCCAACAATCAACTCTACAAGATTCCACATATCACATGGATGCTTACATATCACCCAACCCTAGGGCAACAGAGTTCTTTCCTTTTGCCATGGTAGTAAAATGGGTTTTGAACATTGTTTATTTATATCAGTATTATTTTCAACTTTAAAACTATGGTACTGTGACAATAACACAGTTGTTACTGTCTCCATTTATTAACATGTTCAAGCATCAGGCCAAGTTGAAGTCAGTTATGACACTGGACAAACTGAATGGCTAAAGAAAAACTGCAATGCATGCTAACCATTGGTGACGGATTAAACTTCACAGCAGAGAAATTGGAAAAGTATGAGGGGTGTGGCTAAGGGTGGAGAACACCAACTGTAGGCAGCCTCAGACAATGGCTCTTCCTGTTCTTACAGCCAGAACATTTCATGTACAGGGAACGGTCTGTTAGGGCCCCACAGGAAAGGTCTTGCAGAAAAAAATTATAATAAAAAATAATACCACAGCTTCACTTAGACTGTGGAAAATCATGGAAATACTTTGTTGTGTGCTTAAGTGTGGAGTGGAAACCCAGTGAGTAGTGGAAACCCTTTTTCCAATTAAATAATGAAACAGTGGTGCAACTAAAAACCTGTTCAGGATGGCTGCACAGCCATACAACTTCAACTGACACAGAAGATACACACTATGCCTTCTGATGACTTTGATGAAACTTCCCTTTTAGTTCAGCAATTCTCTCACTTCATATGAAAATATTTAAATCCCACAGCCAACTATAATTCATTCATGACAAAATTATGGGCAGTTATTTGTCTCATCTATGAGCCAGAGAAGCAGTTCAGCAATGTAACTAAGGTCCATATCAGGAGCTGCTTTACACTGAATATTTATATATCTGTATTTACTGTGCCACATAATACACCAGAATTGTATGATAGTTTTCTTATATCCCACCACGTTACCCTAATACATTCGTAAGGCAGCCATAAGTCAAGCAGAAATCATGAAAATTATGTTTTCAAATCCTTGCAATGTAGGATTGTGTGTTTAATCTTCGTAAGAATTGAAAAGTCACATTTACATGCACATAAGAAGAAGAGCAAGAACTTTGGAGTCTGTTTGGGGTGTTGGCACTCTCGGAATGAAAACTGGGACGATGATACCAAGACATAGGAATGGCGTATTTAAACATTTTCCACGTTATAAAAATGATAATACTATTAAGATTGTTTTGTCTGACGCAGATTGATCATTTAGAGCGGTTAAATGGACATGTTTATTTCAGAGGTTGGTGAGTCACAATCATTACGTGGATTGGGGGGATTAGAATAAACTGCTGAAGATACAAGGTGACAAAACCATCAGCAAAATAATGCTTGTCAACGCCACACAGGTTGAGAAAGACTTGGCTTTAAGTTCACCCAAAAAGCTAATAATGCCTTCTGCTAGTTTCTGATAAATGGCCGGCTGCGGTACAGAAAGCTGTCATCCAGTACGTACCAGGTCTGACGGTCATGGTCCCGTCTTTTCGGCTGCACCACAGAGCTCGGTCCCCGCTCTGGAGAATGTAGTCGTCTTTGGCTTGGAACAGCTCCATTTTGTCCCCTTACGTGTCACAAAAACGGGTAACTAGCTGGCTGAGCAGCCAGGTACAGGTAATTAGCAACTTCCACGTCTGGGAGGTTGACTGTAGCTAGCCAGAGAACGACTGGCTAGCCACGGTTAGCTCGTCCCCCCACAGGCTGCTGAGCTACGGGAGCTAGCTACCTCTCAAGCTAGCGGCGGCAGCAGCTGGATGCGTGTCGGATCTTTTTATTCCACTTTTACGCATACTGGTAATTGAATTTCCTTTCTTGTGGAGACGCAGCCCTTCCCACAGTCATGCTGGTTACAGTAAAGGCAAGACACATCAATGAGTGAGACTGTGTCCCAGCAGCAGCTGCGCGCAGTTCAAGACGTAACCGACAGTTTCCTGCTCTAAACAATAACACGTGACCTAACCCGTCATCACCGGTGTACAGGTACTGTCCATAAAAACTACTTAATAAAAGGTTAGAGTAATGTTTAACTACATGGTTAAGTCATTATATGAGTGTATTACAATTTGATTATATTTTGATGACACCATATATTCATAGTGGACCCCCCATTAATGTGATGGTAAAAATTAATAACGTGTGACCGTATTTTATCCGGTTGTACCAGCCATTTTATTTGCATGTATTTTTCTTTGATTATTAAATAATGTGAATCTTATATGCTATTTTATTTATGATATATATATATATATATGTGTGTGTGTGTGTGTGTGTGTGTGTGTGTGTGTGTGTGTGTGTGTGTGTGTGTGTGTGTGTGTGT
>JAOWBC010000318.1:18656726-18678346 GCA_028566105.1 Hypoplectrus providencianus
AAAAAATAAAAAATAAAAATAAACTGTAGCAGATAGAAATGCATGTTATACTTCAGAGTTATTCCACCAGTCACTGAAACAAATGATCTTTTGCCTGCTCAGAAAAAAAACAACCGTTTATTTATTAAGAAATATATTATTCGATTGTTTGTTTATGTAGAAATTTAAAAAAATGCACATTGGCTGATTTTCTTAATTTGTTTAGTCGGCAGTCAATACACGTTATTACGACTTATGAACAAATAGAATAATACTGCTATGAGACCGAATGTGTCAAATAAAACGGAAGTTTGTTTTTCAAAACACTCACGCCATAATCTAGAAGGGTCGCCGTGGTTCGAGAATCACGTCGAACCGTCGAACACCGGTGATTGAATCATGCGTACCTCTGCATCCCTTTTCAAAATAAAAGTCTCATACCTACAGTCGCATAATGCATAATGTGAACTGTATTCGGCTTTTATAGGGTTTCAGTAACTACTCACAAACATGGAAAATAGCTGTATTTCAGAAATATATAATTTCCACTGTTGAAGCCGTAGAAATTGGGGCTTTTAATTACCTCACACTGACCTCTCTCCTCAAACATACGCAACCACCCACGCACGCCTGCTCGCTGGACTCCCAGCGTGACGTATACCCTGGCGTCCGGTTAGCTAGCTTCTAAGCTAGTTAGCTAGTTGGTGTAACTAGTTAGTTGACAGTGTACTCCAGATTCGCTTAACGTTTGCTGTCGGCTTCGGCTATGGACGACGAAAGCCACCCTAAAACCCTGTAAGTAATCTTAGGCGTCTAACTGTAGCTTTAAGTAACGTTATCGCTAGCTGTCGGGAACCGGTAGCTAACTTAGCTAACGCCAAAGCTACTCGCTGTCTACACATCCTAGATACAATTTAATGTTGCACTAACGTCACATTAGTAAACGTAAGGGTAATTACAAAAGTTTAATTTATTGCGTATGTGCAAGCTGCAAGCGTAACGGCGGCAGCTGTCTATCGTTAGCCGTAATGTTGGGCCAGCCAGTTGGGTCTAGCTAATGAAAATAACGTCACATGAATACACTAACACTCGCTAACTAACCGCAAGATAACATTAATACCCAACATAAACTGCGTGTCCTTCAGTTTTTTTAGAATGATGATCACAATATGTGCCACCTCACTGTTCCCTTGAGTAAATTGTAGGTATCCTTACAGCTTTCACTAAATGAACCTCTTTCCCCGACAGGTATGTGGGAAACCTCTCCAGAGATGTAACAGAAATTCTGATCCTACAACTCTTCACCCAGATTGGGCCTTGCAAAAGTTGCAAAATGATCACAGAGGTGAGCAGCCAGGTTTACTTTGTTATATGTACCTGCATGTCTTTACCCTTTAATGATGGATACATTTACACACTAATTTCAATTATGGTCCCTCAATGTAAAAATGGCACCAATGATATTTTAAATCAAACTAAACAATTGTTTTGAGCTTCTTCCATATCATATTTTACTGCAGAAAAGTGGCCTCACCCCCTTTTTCTGTTTTGGGTGTGACCTTTGCAGCATACAAGCAATGACCCCTATTGCTTTGTGGAGTTCTTTGAACACAGAGACGCTGCTGCAGCCCTTGCAGCCATGAATGGGAGGAAGATATTAGGAAAGGTAGGTCACTCGGCCAGGTACAAAATTAAAAGTGAGCTGTTTCCATATTGCTCTGTTGTCCTTGTTCTTTGTGTATAAAATGTCTATTTCTGTCATAGTCAAATATGCTCTCTGTTAACACTCTTTCAGGAGGTCAAAGTAAACTGGGCCACCACCCCAAGTAGCCAGAAGAAAGACACATCCAGTAAGTGTTTACCTATTGATCTCCTTATCTGCTGAAATCAAGGTTTGCCAGGGATTTGTAAATGGTTTCTTTCCTTCGTTTGTTTGTCTTTTGTTTATTCTAGATCACTTTCATGTTTTTGTGGGAGATTTGAGCCCTGAGATCACCACTGAGGATGTCAAGGCTGCATTTGCACCTTTTGGGAAAATCTCGTAAGTTTTCACTTTAAGGGATATTTTTGACATGCAGTACAGTGAGTTGAATGCAACAGTCAGTGTAAGCATATTGATTTCTCATGGGTTTCTCAATAATATGATAATCATAATACCCCCCCACCCCCCACACCAGTCCAGCTCCTCTATACACTCATTTCCTGTTATCGCACCACTATAATTGAATAAAAGGATAAAATGCCCAACCCAAATAAAAATAACAAAGTAATCCAAGTAGAGTTTAACTGAGCACATAATGATTATTGAGGAACATTTTCACACCACAAAACTTGATTGATCCATTGATTTGTACAGATTCAACTTATATGATGATTGACTAGAACCGCAAATGACCACTTTATATAAACCTTTTTTTGAGATAGAGCAAATCAATTATCAGTTAGATGGAAATGTTAGATGGGTAGATGAACATTCTTAATGAATGCTGGATAAAAATTAGATGAACAAAAATTTAACCCTTGTGATATGCAATGTTTAGAAATCAACAGCAATGACTCATGCTCAGTAGAAACTATTGTTTTCAAAAGAATATTGTAAATGCCACTACATCCATGCATGTAAACATGGTTGATGATGGTTACATAAAATTGAATCTTTAACAAAGTAAATATAAGATTGTATTGAACTTCTCACCATCATATAGTAATACTTCAAAAACACTCTAACAGATTTGAACAGCCTCAGTTAAGTAGTTAATTAGCAATATAATTCCTCTATGTAGTTAAGAGCTTTATTGACTTTCTAACTTCTGGTTTGTGTATTGTGTCTCTGATTTATGACTGAAGTTTCAGCTTTTAGTCTACTCTTGCTTTTCTTGCTTTTTTTAATTCAGGGTGTGGTAAGTAAACTGTATGTGAGCTGTATGTATGAACCTGAACAGCTTTTAGTTGTGGGTCTCAGTGAAGTAATAGCACTTTGGTTATTTTACAGAAATGCTCATAGGATTGGACAGGAGCTTGAAGGCTAACAGCAAGGAACTGTGCACTCTGGAGACTCAGATGTAGATTTTTTTCTCTATTTATTCCATTCTTTCCATATGTCTTTATTTGTAGATGCTTTGTATTAACATGATCTAGCTTAGATTAACAAATTCCAATACTTAATGTGTTCCTCTAAATCTTTGTTTAAATTGTCTCATTTTGATTTGCTTAGTGTTGTTTGTAGTGCAATGATCCTCTTCCAGAAATTCTAAAAAAATGTCAATTTCTCAAAATTTGCAGCTCCCCAAACTCCATACTCCATACTGGTGGTAAAGAATTGACCAGGAAAAATAAAGAAATCTGTTAACAGGCCATGTATGCCGTTTAATTCCTTTTTTCTCTTTTTATATTTTCTATATATTTCTTATTTTTAGGAAGAGCACCAACTGCAGATTTTAAGAATGCATGGTAATCCATATAATCTGTTCCTTTGTGAATTTAAATTAGTAGCCTACTGTTGAGGAAGTGGTGCTCTAGTGTAAAGGGTCAATTAATACATCTGAAATCATTTAAAGACAGTACTGTAGGCTGCATGTTTTTGTCCTTGTTCTTTTATTTTCGTTTCAAGTGTTCCTTTGAAGTTAAATTACGAGTCAGTGCTGAGCACAAGGTCATGATAGCTAATATACATTAATGTAGGACAGAGTAGAGGATTCACAGTTCAGTGTATTTTGCGTGGTCCTTTTAGTTTGAATTATTTAAACTGTAAGATGCACTGAAGCTATTTTCACTTTTCCCTCAAGGGATGCCCGTGTTGTGAAGGACATGACGACAGGCAAATCAAAGGGGTATGGATTTGTGTCCTTCTACAACAAACTGGTAAGGCTCCAGTGCAAGAACACAGACTGAAGGTTATTTCTATTTTCTGTTTATTATCCTACTTTAAATGCATTTGCATAATTGAAAAATAATTTATCATAGTGAAACCATAGGCACAACCACTTGAATCATCTAACATTACATTATTTCTTGTTTACCATCACTAGTTTCAATATTACAGAGAAAAGAAACAATAATTCTTATTTTTAGAACCCATTATAGTTTCAGTAAATATTACAGCTTCATCAGATCCAGAGAGGTAACTGTCTTTCATTTGGTTTTATAGGATGCAGAGAATGCCATCATTAACATGGGGGGACAGTGGCTTGGAGGACGCCAAATCAGGACCAACTGGGCAACACGTAAACCCCCAGCTCCAAAGAGTGCCCAGGACAGTAAGTTGTGTAAAAAAAACAAAAAAAAAACATTGTAATTAGTACAATTTGGAATTTAGGGGCAATACAGACGTACTCATGAGAAATAATTGATTTTCTTGCATTAAAGCATGTAAACATGTCTAATTGCAAACAAAAATATTAGCATGAACCTTAAAATGGACCTGATAAGTTCCTTTTCAAGTCCCTGCACACCCACTGTACACCCACGCAGGGGATTTCACTTACCAGGCGTGTAAGTTGCGACAGGATTTTGGTCTGACTGCACCATGTGTAGGAGTGTGCAGACTATATTGAACTGACATCCTCCTCGCTCTCCTGTTAGCTTTGTTGGACCAGCCAAGTTGAGACAAATTGCACCTTTATCAGTCTTATGGCACAGCTGAGTGTTGTGCAACATGCAATAGTTCTGCCCGGGGCAGAGGTCTAGTCAGCCAGAGTAAGTAATAACACTTGTGGGTGTGCACAAATAAGAACTATACCAGACTTAATTTGTTAGTTCTAACATTTGATTACAGAGAACAATAATTGCAGTGTAGGTCATTTTAACAAATATGTTACAGCTTTGAGTTGGTCTTGCATTTAAGCAGAAACTTGATATATAAAGGTAGAAACATTCCATCACAAATGTTTTTTATTTCAGATGGGTCAAAGCAGTTGAGGTTTGATGACGTAGTGACTCAGTCCAGCCCACAGAACTGCACCGTGTACTGTGGAGGGATCCAGTCCGGATTATCAGGCAAGTGTCATGTTCTACAGAGAAGCCCTGAGTCACAGTTCGGTAGTTGTCTTATCACTTTCCTCAAATCGACCATGAACTAACCACATAAACCTTTTCTCTTGGATTCTTTCAGAACATCTTATGCGACAGACCTTCACACCATTTGGTCAGATAATGGAAGTCAGAGTTTTTCCAGAGAAAGGATACTCTTTCATCAGGTAATTTTTCAGTCCATTGCAGCATTTGACCTCTAGATGTCAACACAAGCACACTGCATGACTCGCCAGGCCAATCTGTGCCTGACTCTGTGTCAGTGGTGTTTTGTTGTGAGTGTTAGTGTTAGTTAAAAACACAAACTTTCTGCTTGGTATATTTGACTGCTAAACTGTTGTTTCCTTTTAAGGTTTTCCTCCCATGACAGTGCTGCCCATGCCATTGTTTCAGTGAATGGCACAGCCATTGAAGGACATATAGTGAAGTGTTACTGGGGCAAAGAATCTCCTGACATGGCAAAAAATCCACAGCAGGTAGGGAAAACTTAATTGTGTTGTGTTAATACATTTATATGTGTTGACATTTAAAATCTAAAATTTACTTTTCAGAAAGTTTCTGAAAATGTCTTCATTTCATCCAGATGTTTTTTACTTTGCCCCCTTCTCATCGTATTTGTGGAATGTATTGGCTCCTCATTGAACATAAATGTTGTAATATGTATTGGGACAGTAAAGATCTGTATTCACCTTTTTCCTCTCCGTCATTACTCAGGTTGAATACAGTCAGTGGGGACAGTGGAACCAAGTCTATGGGAATCCACAGCAGCAGCAGCAGCAGCAGCAGCAGCAGCAGCAGCAGCAACAACAACAGCAGCAGCAGCAGCAACAGCAGTATGGGCAGTATGTGACCAATGGCTGGCAAGTTCCCTCCTACAGCATGTATGGCCAGACGTGGAACCAGCAAGGATTTGGAGTAGAGTGAGCATACGTTTTTGTTTGACTATATTATCAAAGGGACTAATACTTGCTAATACTTTGGTTGTCAAATGCCAAGAAATTGTGATGAATTGTGATTTGGCCATGCTCTCCTTTGAATTGTAAAAAAAAAAAAAAATCATTAAACTAACTAGCTGGGTACTTGTGTATTGTTGTTTTTACAGGCAGTCCCAGTCCCCAGCCTGGGTGGAGGGCTTTGGGTCTCAGTCAGCCCAGGCTGCAGCCCCAGCTGGACCAGTCATGTCCAACCTGGCCAACTTCAGCATGGCTGGCTACCAAACGCAGTGAGCTGGCCCTAACCTAAGTGTAGTACCAAGAGGATTTTGTTGACCCTTTTAGACAACACAGCGCTCTTTCATCTGGACAGCTGCTGTGGTAGAAGAAGGGCAGGGGCCATATTCACAAAGCCTTCGTAGCTAATAGTTGCTCCTTATTAGCCAGTTTAACAATTCTGTTTTAAATCATAGTGTCAATTTCACTAAGAACCTTTATAAAAAAGTTTATTCAATGATAATTCATAGTTATGAAAGAGTGCACTTGGGCTTCTGAAGTAAAGCCAAACCAACTGTCTTTGTCTAAGTAGATGTTACAGGACACAAACATTTTAAATGTTTGGTGAAATGAAAACTGAAGCCAGTATTTGACCAAGAGGAAATGCAGCATTAGCTGGTCTGACAAAAGAAGGTCAGGGCTCTAACTCAAGGCCATCTCACCAACCTGGATACAGAAACAATTTATTGTGATGAAAAAAAAAAATACAACTTTGAATAAACCAGAGAAGTTATCTCAATCTTTCTCTATTGGAGCAGATGGAAAATGACAGCTAGGTGGCCTGGTGGTCATTTGCGCACACCCACAATGTTTACAAATATAAAAAACACAAAACAGACTTTGCAGAAATGACAATATAATTATGATTACCAGTTAAATGCATGTGATAAAAATATGTACATGCAACATGCTTTTATAAAATCTGAGTTAATTTATAATCGATTATTTCAGTGGTGTTTCACTTTTGTCTCTTTTTTTAAACACAATATTGTAGAAAAACAGACCTACGAATTGTATTTTGGAACAGTTTGGGATATGGGTGAACAAAGTTAGAGTCCTGGTCATTGTAGGCCTTGAAAGTAATTGTGATCCTCACATTCTCAGAATTTGGACAAGACAGTGTGTGAAAAACATGAAATGTACGTAAAAAATTAAACTTACATACAATGTGATTGGGTTTAAAAGCACATTTACTTAAAGCCATCATATTTTTCCAGCTCACTGGAACATGACAAGGACTGAAATTCTCAACCTAGTAACATTAATATTGAATTATCAAACTATAGCAATATCTGCTCTCAGTTTGCCAATATGGTTTAAAAATATGTTGGTGTTTGTTACATACTGGTCAAGATGTTATTTACTTATCTTTGGGGCATTTTTCTGCCATTTTATACAACAGAATACAAAATGCCACTTGAGTCTGCATACATAGATTAAATTAATTTTTGTGTTTTAGGTCAGTTTGTAAAAAGGCTTACCATATTGTACAGATGGAGCGAGAATGACTGGTCACCATGAATCTGTGCTACAAACTGCACTGAGCCACAAGAATGAACTGAGCTGCTACATGTTGGTCTGGGCTTAGCTTCTTCTCATAGCGAGAAATTCAGTCCTGCTTTGATATAGTCATGAAATGCTTTGTGAATAGAGGCCCTGGGGTGATAGTGTACCTTTCCAGTATATGTGAAGAAACTATTTGTTTAAACAACTGTGGCTTTAAAGGAGATTTAAGCAGGATGTGGTCTCTCTTGGATAACCTTTGTGTACATGTGACCTACACAGTTCTAAAAGCAAAAAAAAAATGTTTTTCATGTTTTGTATCAGAGTGATCAGCATGTTATTGCAGACTTTTGATGGATTTTAGTTTACACTATAATGTAGCCTAGAGTGGACTGATTTATAACCCTTTGTCTCACAGTAAAGGCTAGGGCACATGCTCAATATATAAAGAAAATATTGTAAAAGCAGCATATCCCCAAATCTTTGTAAAGATAACTGACTGTTTGCTGATTCTGGGGGCTGGTTTCCTGGAAAGATATAAAATCTCAATCCTCCTTCCTTTTGATAACCTTTGTTAATTTATAGTCATCTCTTTCTAATGGCTGTGAGAGTTTTTGAAAAGAACCTTGGATATCATTTGAAAACCAGCCCCTCATAATATTAAATCATGTTTTAGATCTTTCAAAATGCTGTCCTTTAGTCACTTACTAGTGCAAAGACAAATTGTCTAGTGTTTGGGTTGTCCATAAATTGGGCTGATTTTATTTTATAAAAATAAAGTAAAAGTTTCCTAAATTTGTAATTGATTTTTCAGGGCAGTAGGCACCTTTTTATGCCTTTTAGCACATTACGAATGTCATTGGTTTTTGCAAAATATTTCCATATATTCAAGGAAAAGTGTGTTCACTGGCAAATTGTGACTAGAGGATCTCTGTGAATCCTGAGATTCCTGACATTTGGAATTAATTTGTGCCATTCTGTACAGTATATAGCTCACTCTCCTTTTCCTGTTGTACTAGCCAACAAACCAGATAATGTTTTTGTTTGCTTGTTTATCAGACCTGGGGATGTTTGTCTAACGAAACAGGGTCATGTTGGCTGAGAGTGTAAATATAAACCTTTATCACAAACCTTCATGAAACGCAAGAAATAATGTACATATTGTAGGTAGAAATGACGTCATTAAATTTCAGCAATATGATTTATGAATAAGCCTTAACTGATGTGTCAGTAAATTCAAACTTTTGTGTAATTTCCAGAGGCTCCATTTACAAATCTAAATTCTCTTTCATTGTGGATTTTTTTCATTTTTACATTTGTGTGCCATTTTCAGAACGTAGCAGGAAGAAGGTGATGTTTCAGCTTGAACTGCACGCTTATGACATGTAATACATCTGTTGCTTAAAATATTGAATGTAATGGCAATTTGCTTTTATGACAATACATATACAGTTCCAATCAAATGTTTGGACACTTCCTCATTCAGTGTTTTATTCTTTATGTACTTTATTTAATATTGAAGACATCAAAACTATCAAATAGCATATTAAATTCCATTGTTTAATATTTTACAGTTTTTAAAGTAGCCACTGTTTGGATTGATCACAGCTTTGCACACCTGCTTCATGAGGTAGGCAACTAGAATAGTTTGCAATCTGCCGATGTGCCTTGTTTATTTAATATGTGGAATTTCTAACCTCCCTAATATGTTTGAGACCATCAATAATGTTGGACCTAGGTCGTGTTGATTAATAGAAAATAGTGATGTCTGACTTTTAAAGTAATCCATGGTATGGCAAGAGAATTGACAGCCAGTCTTTACTTTAAGAGCTTAAGACTGGTCAGTACAAAACACTTCAAAAACTTTAAAAATGTTTTCATGCGATTCACAAACACAAATCAAATGCCATGTTTAACTTGCTCTCAAGAGGACTGCCAAAGACTCTGGATGACCATATTAGAGCCAAGATCAACTGCTGCTCCGAAAAAGAAAACACAACTAAGCAGAGACGAATAACAACAACATGCTTTGGCCAAAAAAAGGAATGCATGTTAGATGTGTGAAAATGTGTGCTTTCAGTCCGAACTTTTTGTTTTCCGACTGCTGTGTCTTTGCAAAACGCAGAGAAGGTGAACGGATGGTATCTGCTATGTGTGTTTCCCACCGCGAAGCCTGGAGGAGGAGGTGTCATGCTGTGTGTGGTGACACTGTTGCCGATTTAATCGAAATTCACACCTAACCAGCACGTCTGCCACAGCATTCTGCATCGTCATGCAATCCCATCTGGATTGCACTTCCTGGGACCATTATTTGTTTTTTAACAGAACACAGACCTAACACTCTTTCAGACTTTCAACAGGAAAAGCAGCCATCAATTGCTCAGTATATATGGGAGCTGGTACAATTCTGTTGGGAAAGCTTTCTTGGTGGCTCCATTATGAATCTGAATATAAGATTCATATATATTCGTTATATCTGAAAATAAAGTGCAAAGCTGTTATCAAGAATCTTAAATATAAAACATTTGGCTTTCTTCACCCCTTTTTTTTCTTACCACATAATTCCACATGTACTATATAATGTTTTAATGTCTTCAGTATTGATCTGCAATGTAAAAAAAAATAATACTGAATAAACGTTAAAAGAGGAGGCCAATCTTTTACCGGTTCTGTAAACTGAACAATAGAAGTGATGCTTAATAATAAAGGATGATATCAGTTTTCCATTTTAAATGGAAAAACTCAATAAGTGACTTCAAATAAAGAAACGTTTGAACCTGGATGTACAGTATATTTATTGGCTAATAGAGTGTGCTCGACCCAGAACGTCTGACAGCTAAACATACATTCACTGTAAAACTTTCAGTTATTCTACCAGACACAGTAAATAACATTTTACAATTATTAAACTGAGGTTCTCAACTTTTTTTTCCCCTTCTGAATATTTTTACACTAAACAGTATGTATTTTTTCCAAACATGACCATAACCACTTAAAAAAACATAATTTCCTCTGGGATAATGCCAAGTCCATTAATGTATATTTAATGTTTATATGACAATGAACAACGATTAATAATTATTAAAGCGTGGGAAATTATTTTCTTAGTACATCTCACTAAACTGCATCAAAACGATAGCTCTTGAGCAACCGTAAAATAACTGCAACATTTATAGACATTGAACGACTAAAGCAAAGCAAGCATCACTTAGTCTGATTTCAGGTGGCCTATGCTCTGCATTATGTAAGATTATATTGCATAACTGTTTTTCTAACCTGTTGAAGTCAATATATTTTACACAACACCAATAATATGTAGATTCAGGTCTCATCTACAACATATATTGTAGTCTTCTACATATCTGATCTTAACCAGCTTATTGTAATAGCTCTAGTGCAATAAATCTAGTAAGCAAGAAATTTCAAAAATGAATTTATACAATATTTACATATTTCCATGAAGTGAGAGGTTGTAATCTAAGAGCAGCTGAAGCAAAGTGTTTTTTTCCCCCCATGTTATACTGTCAGTTTATTGTTGATCTGTTGACCAGTTGTCAACCTGATAATCCTTTCAGTGAGCAGATATTAAAGCTTGGAGATATGGGATGCGTGAAACCTTGTTGACCCGTTCATCTTGACAGCAGACTAACCCTTGACTGCGTATCTCAGAGGTTTATTACATATGACAGTCGTATGTGGAGTTTGTGCGAACTGCTGGTTTCCTCAACATCTCAGCCTTCGTCCCTCTGTCCACACAAACCAGCACGCTCCCATCAGAAGCAGAGTCATCGCTCTGGATAGGAGTAACCAAAAAAAAAAAAACAACACAGAATATGTGGGTATAAAACCTTACTTTCAATACAATTCAGTGTTTTACATAAACTGATAATCTCAATTGACTCATACGAGGTTGAAGAATAGCCTAATAACCTATTAACATACTCACATCATTACTAGCCTCAGTCAGCTTCTTTGCCGTTTCGTTCCTTTTGGATTTGTTTTGTAATCCCAGTTTCTCCATAATCAACTCAATCCTGGATGACATGCCTTCCACAGAGGCCTCAAGATGCAGAACCTGCCTGGCCAGTCTGTCATGGCGGGAAAGGGTCATTTTTGTGGGTTAACATCCATTGTAATTAAATTAAATTATCATGCTTGATTAAAAGGCATTTCAAGATGTTTCATAGGTCAAATAGAAAAACTTCCCACCCTAGGAACTGTTCCCGATCCACAAAGGTATGACTGGAGTGATTCTTCTGCTCGTTGGATGTTACAGGAGGCTTCTCCAGTAATTCTTTCTCATAGTTCATTCCAAGATTGTTGAGTTCAGCGCAAAGAGCATCCTGCCAAAAAACATAGGAAAGAGCATCATTAGTAATTGTTACAATCAAATCTCCTATTGTCTGTCATTCGAAATAAGAAACAAGTGAAACTGTTAAGATTATCACACAAACCCTCTTTTGCTCCAGCTCGATTTTCATCCTCTCTTGTTCATGTTCATCTAGAATTTGGTTTCCATCATGGTCAAACCGTGAGAAGGCCGCAGTAATTTCATGATCAGCATGTCCCATCCTACAAGATCATCAGAGAAGTGAGGGTTTGTTTAACACTTAAATTAGCATATTCTCTTTGTGTTGTTATCCATCACTTACTCTTTCAGAGTTTCTCTGAAGTCCTTGAATTCAATTTCTCCAGATCCAGATCGAAGCGCCCTCTGAACATCTGATATTTTCTCCTTTTTAAGTTTCAACTTTGTAAATGTCTTCATATAGCTCTGAATCACAACAGAAAAGCAATTTGGGTGTCATTCTTGTAGAACATCATCCACAGATGGATCTTTTTTTGTTTTGTTACATTATTCTGATTGTCTTTACCTGTTTGATGATGTCAGTAATCTGTAGCTCATCTTTTTGGGATGAGAGCTCCTCCTTCACCTCAGAATATGTGTCATTTATGATGGCCAGAAACATGTTCTAAGGAAGATACATTGAGATAAAGTGAATTCAATTCTTTTGTTCAAAGTTAAATATGTTGTGAGGGAAAATAACTTACCAACAGAACAAAGAAAACAAAGAACACATAGGTGACAAAGTAGATAGGCCCAAGAACTCTGTTTGCACGATCAATAGCATCGTAATCAAAGTCTCCAAGAATTATCCTAAACTGTGTGAAGCTGCAGAAAGAAAAAGGATTGATTCATTAATGCACTATCATCCTCTGAAAATATTTCCTGCTTAGCTGTTATTTTGGACACTGCTTACATGCACTTGACGAAGGTACTGAAAGACTCAACCTCTGTCCCAAAGAGCAAGTATCCAAGTTGAGCGTAGGCAAAGAACACGATGAAGAACATGATGGCGAAGCCCAAGATATCTTTAGCACAGCGACCCAGTGTGGAGGACAGCTGAGTCATGGTCTTGTTAAAACTGATATACTTGAAAACCTAAAGAACAAGAATAAAACATGCTGTCTTTAGGATAATGCAAAAGTAGTCAAGTAAAGTAATGTGTTCAAGCGAAAGATGTCAGTACCTTGATCCATGCAAAGAACAAGTTAACTGCATTCATGTTGTTGTACTGTGTTTGCCAGAAGGCCAGAAATTCAAAATCAGCGTAGATACCAGGTTGCTCCAGCAGTTTACCAAGCAGTTTGTCCACTTTGACAGTTCGGAAGATATTGAATACAATTGCAACAATGGCGAGCTGGAAACAAGAATAACTTCTTAGATGCAATGCCAAACCAGGGATGTTTGAATCAAATGAGAATTTTGCTTTTTTACCATTATAACTACAATATCCAATATGTTCCAGATGCTTTTGAAATAAGAGAGCTTATGTATTCGCAGCTCAAGAATCTCTTCCACAATGTAATAGAGAATGAATAAGCAGAAGACCATCTCGCAACCGAGGATGAAGAAATCCCAGTAGGTGATGTAGCGAATAAGTTTGACCGTTCTTATCTGGTAGGATGGGATTGCTCCACCAGTCGCTGGGAATTCAACCACCAACCTAAAAGAGTGGATTAAGTGTTTGTCAGCCATTGCTCGGGTATAAATCAAAGGGTATGTCATTAGTGCTCTATACCTGATGACACAGAACATGTTGATGTTTGCGTTGTATGTAGAGAAATCGATGAAAGCTGCTCTGGTTCCCCGGTCAAGCCAAAGGTTCTTCACTAGTTCCTCCAGTATGATGGTGCTCTCCTCTTTGATGCGGCTCAGGTCTTGGTAGTATCCTGCTCCACTGTATGTGGTCAGCAATCCCCAGTGAGAGGAACCTTTGACTTCTTTCTCTGTGTGGTAGGTCCAGCTGCAGAGGACAAAGACAGTGTTGCTACATTTGTCGTTTCTTACTGGATACCCAAATGAACCCTGCTATAAAAACAGTGACCAGCTTACGCGGTTCCATTGATGAGACCAAAGCTAAGGTCATCCTCCTTCTTGTCGTTGTAAACATCGAAACATCCTGTGATCTCGTTTTTGAAGTCATCATGGACCTTACAGGAGTTGTTCATGATCTTGATCTGCCTCATTCTGGGGACTCCCAGCAGCATGTTCTCATAGTAGATGAAGGACTGGTCTCCACTCTCCAGGGACTGGTTGTTGTACCATTTAGTCCAGTAGAGACCATCCAGCATTGGACCCTGCACATACTGTTACAGACAGGACAGATGCTGTTTAAGTTGCACACATATTCTGATATCTCAGTAATTTCTCATTGTGATAAGCATGGAGGGAAAAACATGGAGAAAAACTCACAGTCCAGAAGTCAGCCATGGTGCTGATGGACTGAAACTTAACCCCACTTTCTCCGGCTGTATTCACAAACAGGTCCGTCATGGCTTTAGTGTAGTAATAGGTGCTTGAGCTGGTCATACCATAGGTCACTGAAAGACATCAGAAACACATTGTAAACAGCCAATCATTGATTCCTATCTGGCTTTGCTCAGGCTCTGCTTTAAATGTTGCCCCATTCAGCAGCACAAGATAAGACTACTCCGAACCAGACACGCAAGGTCCCATTGAAGACTTGTTGTTTGGCAGTGTTTATGTCACTGCTGTCCAATGGATCCAGATTAGAGGCCATAATTTGTTTGAAGAGAGAGCATGCTGGCCTGACGCAAATAGCCTCTTCAAACAATGTAAATCTAGCTGAGACAAAGCAACAATGGACCAGGCCAAATGCTCTTATCGCTAAAAGGCAAGAGAGCAGTACCCATGTCCCTTTTACTCCTAATGCTCCGCGGGACAATGGCTTTTTAGGCAGAGGGATGGGGAGGGCATTTGTGGTAGGTAAATCAACAGTACAAAGTGGCCTATACAGTAACACCCTGCCAAACTGTGAGCACTTTGTCATTGTACAAGTTTATTCATTAGGGAAACAACCCTGAGATGAATCAGTGTTTTTTTCAAGGGGGTCCTAAAAATACAATACAAATATAAATTAATGACCATGATCAAATGTTTGCCAACTGAAACATATTTGTATATAAAAAGTACAGTGTATTGTAGCTGCAGCATTGTATCAACTGAAGTAGAACTTCAGTACAAGCACAATTCAACTTAAGAAGACAAATAATTTTTAATGTGTTAAAACATGTTAAGGATCTTATATTTGATGGCAAGTTACTCCACTCAAAAGGAGTCATAAATTACATTCTTTCTTTCTAATTGTTATTAAAATCAGGGCTGCAGAAGAAGAAATTTAGCGCAATGGTTTAAATGAAATACTGATGTAATATGTCAATGTTTTAGGTAAAGAGGATAATTGTTTAAAATAACAAGTGACCCACCTAACACAAATTCTTGAAATGTTCTAAAGTTGATGTGAGATAAATAAATTATGTAAAACGAACAATATGATATGTAAATCACTTCATGATAACATACTGTGCTGGATTTAGTATTTAAAACAATGTTCAAATATTGACCAAATAATGTGAAAAGTATACATTCTGGTACATATCATCCTTAAATTTGTGTGCTTGCTTGTCAGTTTAACTATTTTCTATATATATATTAAATTTGAGAAAGTTGGTTCAAACATACCTACATTCACAATGTGTCCTGTGTGATACTGCATCTAAGAGAATCTCTACAAACAAACAAGTCCTGCTCAACAGTGTACTGATCAGGAATTTTGATGACCACATGTGCCTGACATATCCACATTCATATTGCAAATCTGAAATGTTGGATAGAATAGGGTAGTTGAGTACTTACAGAGACATATGTCCACCAGGAAAACCAGATAGACCAGTAACTCCCGTAGCGTGGTGCGGACAAATAATTCTCTGTTGTTTGAGGTGTTTTCAGTCAGTGTTGTGCCCCACAAGCCTAAGGAGACATTACAGTTTATATCATTGTGATGCAAAGTTTCATGCAAAGGCTGTATTTACCTTGATCTTTGATTAAAATTAAGTAAGCTGATGTCCCAAAACATATAATAAGTAATAGGTCATATCAGTTGATTGTATAGGTCAAGACAGAACCAAAGCAGTCTCCAGTGAGTGGGATGTCTTTATCAAGAGATTGTTACGTTATGACAAATACCTGTAATACCTGGAAATACCTGTTGTAAACTGATCCGAGTTGGTTTCTACCTTTAACAAAAGAGCAGCATCCTCTTCGTTCCTTCACCAGGCTTTGGTCTGTGGATGGTGGTTCCTCTGGGATCGGGCCGGGAGGGTCCAGTTTGTATATGCTGTCCATGGAACCTTGGAAGAGAGGCTGAGGGTTGTAGATGGTGCTGACAGCTCGGGGCAGGGGCGGAGGAGAGCCGCAGTAGCCCTGGTTCACCCAGGCTCCGTTGCCCACGCTGTTCAGCTCCACCTGCCCTGTCAGGTGGCTGTCAGCCCGGTTGTTCAGGCACTTCATGCTGTCACCTGTGGGTCTCTGTGTGGACTGCTGGCGTCTAGATTCAGAGAGGGAAGTGATGCAGAGCCGTGCAGGCAGCTTCTGAACACCTGCTGGAGAGATGATTATAAAGAGTGGATGACATAAGCTTGTTGAGGGAGGAGCTGCTGTTCCTCTGCTGGAGCTTTTGTAGTCTTGAGATTGAGATCCAGTTAAACTTCACTGAGGTAACAAACGGGTGGCTGTTGCTCTGACACAACATTGACGTAATTGTACAAAGTTTAAGACCCAAACACATTACATCACATTAAACTTTAGTGGATGATCAATGTTGTTTGTTGGGACTTGCAGGTATATAGCTCCATCCGTCGGTTAGCCGGTCCAAAAAATGTTTCCAATGCCAGCCACAGTTTGTGACAAAAAATTAAAGTTGGAGGTGATGGTTTATTTGGTGGTGTGTGTGTGAATGCATGACTGCATAAATGCCTGCATGCACATTGTTACAGCTATTGTGATATCACACTTATTTCTCTACAACTTAACTTGAAAAAAGTTACTATGTTACAAAGTTAAATTAAATAAAAAAATGTGCTGTACTTTTCATCTAGAATAGTAAGCAATCCCTACAAAAACAGATATAACAAAAACAGACTTTACCATGTGGTTATTCCATGTAGATTTACTTTGTGAATTAGAGGAAATCATATTATATTGTGTTGTGTATTGTTATCTAGATAAAACATGACCTAAAGGTGGGTATACATTTTGGCCATATTGCCCAGCCCTAGCCAGAAATGTTTCCTAAAAAAGAACATCCAACCATGCTGGGGCTGAATAATTCAGCAGCCAAAAGACAGTTTAATTTGTTTTGCCCTCTCAATTACTTCCATGCTGAGCACATTGTTGTCACTATTGATTAACAACTCATCCAATAACGTGCTCCTATTGAGGAAATCAATTAATTGCATGTCGATTATATTTTCTGTCACCAACTGTTCGTGGCTTGTGACTGAATTAATGAGAGGAGTAATTGCAGTGTCACTGATGGTCTCCGCCTCATTACCATTACGTACTTTTGACTCCGCCATCTATTCATTTTTAACACGCCAACTGTCAGAAAGCGTTTATTAAGTATGCAAACATTCAACGTGGCATATGAATCATTATGACCATCTGTATCAGTGCTTGGCACCTTTTCTGTTTGGTCCCTACAGCACCTCACACATGTATTTAAGTGTCCCTGGCTGATGTAAATTATAAGTTAAGCAGATTAATGTATTAATATATATATTATTTAGTTTACGTTTCCTATATTTGATATATGATCTCTAACAACATATTTATCTTTTCATATCTATGTTTAGCGAGAGGCATTAAACCAAACAGACTGAAATATGAGATGATTTAAAACCAGACATAATTTAAAATACTACAACTCAATTCAAGCGCAGTCTAATTAAATGCATATAGTTATTATCAGTTGGACAGTACAGTCATGGTCTGCTGTCTTATACTAAATGCAGATAGAGTTTGGGTCCAGCTCTGGATGTTCATGCTTCAGCGGCTGTGAACAGAGCAATTACACGCAGCCATTACCACACAATAGAGTTTAATTTCTGCTCCCCCTCTGAAGCCGTGGCAGGATCTGGCACACAGGCTTCCTTAATCTGCTGTGGCTTGTGCCACCATTCAAACTTTTTCAAATCTGAAACAATCCCTTTCAGTGGCTGATGACTGCCATTTAAATCAGTCACTGTGTGGCTCCAACAATAGACGGTTGCAGATCATATGGCATCCCTGTGCATCTGTACTTACATTAGACTGTGCTGTGGCAGAATTGAATCAATGTATTGCTTTCAAACTCAAAAATGTGCTGTTTCTATTGAGAACATTTAAGAATAGAAAAGCTAAATGATTGTACATGTTCCCTTCAATGTGAGTGTCTTTTAAATGTTTAGATTTTGGTTCCCCGTTGACGTAAAAGTGTCTTATCTCAGAGCACAGCAGCTCAGGACAAAAGGATGATTTATTCCCCGGAGTGCAGAGCGAGGATGTGCAGCAGACATGACCTGCCATTACTCCTGTTGAGACCCTGACACACACAAAACAAAGGATGTGCTGTAAATTAGTTGTTCTCCTTTACAACCTCGGTTTTATAGTTAGTTTCAAGTTTTATGACCACACAAAGGAGACAAAGATGAGGGTTAAAATGCCAGAGTTTTCTAATAATAGAGTAGGTTTTCACTGATATGAGAAAACTATGTATGAAGACAAATGTACTATTGTGAACATGTACAATAAGGATATTCACAATAGGTGTATTTTTTTTAAAATATGTATATCAAGTTTTTAGAGGATGCAAAAGAAAACTTAGCATGTAATGCAATTACATACAGCAGATACTGTATAAAGCACAATGCATAAAGTTTGATTTTTTGTTGCATTGTGAAAAAAAAAAAATTTAACCATCATAAAAAGCTTCTGAGTGGGATACAAGATGAGTGGGGATAATAAAAACAACAAGAAATGCTTTTTCATACAAAATAGTTTTTATTTTTGATCAAAATCTATAATTCAACAAAATAGAAGTCTGCATGTGAAAAATAACATCTGGTTTTCAGCTCTACAAACGCATACTTATAATTTTAAAACAATTGTTACATATTGACTTCAACTATGTAACTAGACCACAATGATTTTCTCAGAATCCATTGAACATTGCACATTTTAGGGCCGTATCAAAATAACTGATAAAAAAAAAAAAATCCTGTATCATCAAAACAATCTGGTGGTCATTATAATGACACTACGAATCTGTTGATGCTATAATTTGAACAAAAAAAATGCTCAACATTGCTGGTTTCCTAGCAAAAATAAAAGAAAACTGAAATAATAGTCATATACTAGATACATACAAAAATAAAATAATGCAATACAAATGTATTTACTGTCTCCTGGTTTAAAGGAGAAATATTCACATTGTCACTCACATCCAACAACATGACTGATTGTCTACCAACTGGCAGCAGTTTATGCATGGACCTGATGGCCATCGAACTGATAGGAGAAGGACGAGTGGATGTAGTCCTGCTCAGAGGCAGAGTCGTACCTCATGAGGCAGGGGTAGCTCTCAGGCTGCACACAGTCAAACTGCAGGTCCAGCCACTGCCTGTGAGGAGCGTTGTGTCTCCTGGCGTCTGTCAGGATCCGGTTGAGGGCCATGATGTAGCTGAGGGCCATCTGCAGCGTTTCATACTTGGACAGCTTTTTGTCCTGACCCCACTGAGGGACCACTTTACGTAAGCGATCAAAGGCTGTGTTCAGACCCTGCATCCTCTTCCGCTCCCTGGCGTTTGCAGCCATCCTTCGTCTTGTGGCTGTTTCGTATTTCTCTGGGCTTTTGGAGTCCGGTTCTGAACACTCGGATCCAGAGTCAGTGCAGCTGGGTCGCCGAGACTTCATGATTTGTGATTGAAGGATAAAACCGGTGTATGTCCTCAGGTCAGAAAGACAGAGAAGTTTCCAGTTTCAGCCTCAAGGTTCCTCAGGGGTCTCCTACAGCCTGACTGATCCTGGTCCAAGATGTGTCCTTTGTGTCAGATATGTAACTCCTGATAGTGGACAGTCTGAAGAGACAAGGTGTCTGTGATCATGGAGACAGTGAGGGAGCAGCTTTTATAAGACGGAGCAGATGAACAGGTGGCAGCAGGTGGAGTCCCTGCCCACCCCCACCCCACTCCTCCATCCTCAATATTGCATATAGAGAAACACACCCATGCAGACTCATAAACACCCACACCCACTCTCAGCTCACACACACACACAAACACACACACACAGGCATAGATACACACACACAGCGCACACACACACACACACAAACAAAACCTTAATGAAATTCCAATTATCTTGGGCTGGGCTATCTGGCCGTGGCTTCACTCAGAGCCATGTGTCACAAACACCAAAAGTCTACCATCTGGTAGCACAACTCACCACAGCTGATGCTGCAAACAAACTTTTAAAGGGCTTAGATTATTTTATATTTTTACATTTTTATTTCCACCAATTATATACAATCACAATTAATTATGAAGGATCAAACTCTTAATTAAGCTTCAACACTATAATAAATATTCAGGATCTGGCAATTTAATTAAACTACACAAATGTTGTTAAAATGGTAAAAGTAATATATCATTTTTAGAATCAAGGAAGGGATTTAAAATTATATTTATTATATATGAAAATGTTGAATAAAAAGTTCTTTAATTTAAAAGTTAATCAATATTTTACAAGTTCAACTTTTTCTTGCTTATAAAATATAATATATTTGTTTGAAAAATAATAAAAGTGCTTCTCAAACTTGTTAGATTTAACTGCAATGTGTGTCAGATTGAATTTTTAGGGATCACAATTTAATTTTTAATTTATTTACAAATTAGACATCTTTGGAATAATCTAGGCTTCAATATAGGTCCATTAGCTTTTATTCAGTAACATAAGTCACCTAGCAGGCTGTTTGCCCTTTCACTTGTCGTGTAACTGTCTCATGTATCTGGTCTCCATGTGATAATAACCATAATCTGAGATTAGCCTGAGGCAACAGAAGTTCAAGTGTGGCCTGTAACCTGAGGGATTTTAACAGCACATCAGGGGATTATAGCTCTCAAACAATATGGACAAAGATGGTGTACAGATTACTGACCATCTGAGACTTGGAGAGCACTTTGTGAACAGGTAAACTACTTTTTTATATGATAGAAATGCATCAGTCTGAAAGGGTGAGGTCTTAATGAAACACAGTATGTGGGATGCATTAAGGTTCCTTATGTACTGGGGGACCACATGTGAGATAAATAATTGATCTGTGTGGTGGTCCGAGAAAAATGAGACAGACAGAATAATTTGTCTGTCTGTCCTCCCCATCTGCCAGCATTGAATTCTGTAATTCAGGAGGATGGATCTGAACAGAGTCCTCCCATACAAACAATGTGCAGACTGTCAACACACAGCCACTCACAGAACGACTCAACCTAAGATGTACTACTGCTTTTTTTTTCTACTTTAGGTTTGTAAAACCAAAAAAAACAAAAACCCTGGAGTTCCCTTTGACTCACATTAAATTGTGATTTGTTTCTTCTGAACTATAATTATAACTAACTATAAGTTAAATACATCAGTTCTTTGAATATTCTACTTTACAGTATTACTAACACTACAATGAAATGTGAAGTGTTGATGATGATGATGATGATGATGATGATGAT
>JAOWBC010000318.1:18733661-18751931 GCA_028566105.1 Hypoplectrus providencianus
GTCCAAGTCACCAAAGAGGAGGCCGAGTCCGTGCTGAGTCCTCAATTACCTGAGTCCAAGTCACAATTCCAAACTTGAGTTGAGCTCTAAGCTTCCCTCAAGTTTATCTATTGTGGCACCTTTAAAGAGCTGATAGCGAAATTGAAAAAGAAGGGTCAACAATAAACATAATGACACAGTGGCTCTGTCCAAAATCAGTCCCTCATCCCTGACTCCCTATCCACTGTATAGTGAGCAGCCGAAAGTGAGTGACGATAGTGACTCAACTTGGAATGGCAATATATATATATATATATATATTCTATATATCAACCACACCAAAACAGTACTAATCACAGTCTTAATTCTTAAACATATCCAGATACATCATTTTTATTTTATACATTGTCACATTCATTCTTTTTTATTTGCATATCCCTGAGTGAGAAGTTATTATAATATTGAGACAGCATCTCAACAGTAAAGTGAGAAATCTTTCTCAAGAATTTTTTTTTTTCTACCATCAAGTTTTCATTGTGATCACATTGTTCTAGTCTGTAGTCTGTTTTTTGCAACCGGCCTGCACTCTCATTGACATAGTCCGTATACAAATGCATCTATTTAAGCAAGAAGTGTAACTGATTCTGTAGAACATGACACCCCCAGTGATGAGAGAGAAGTGAATTTGTTTCTCACCTGCTCTCTGAAGACCACATGAAGCTACTGCTGCTGCAGCCTCTGAATTCTTATGTAACATATGTAACTAGTCTTCTAGATCAACACGTACAGACATCAAGATTAGATGTAATCAGACAAAGAGAAATACGCTACCATATGATGACTGCGAATAAACACAAAACATCAAAAGGTGCCAGCATGTTTAAGAAAAACGGCTGTGTGCGAATTCAGCAGCTGTTTCAACTGACGCTTTTTAACTTCGTGCACAGGAGTCTAATAAAATCAGTCACAGAAAGGTGAAGTTTTCATGACTGTATAAACAAACACCTGTGCTCATTTAGAGCGGGTCTGCTGTGGAGAAAAAAGCTGAAACATGACGAGACTTGTGGCCTGAATCTGATCCAGTAACAAATTCTCTTTTGCCTGGCACAAAATGTACAGTGTGAGGAAAAGAGGAGGGATGCCTCAAAACTCGACAATCAGTGAGAGTCATGCAGGAGCCTGCTGGTGACGTTTGGTTTTGGATAGCAATCCAACATAGTTTATGTCTTTAAAAAATCATTGTACATTTTAATTATAAGCTGCAGATTGGAGAATTTATATAACGAGATGTTGTTCCTCATAAACTGCAATAAAACTGACGAGCACACATTGAACCTCTTATACAAGCAAGAAAAGTGATGACCGCACGCCTCATCGTGGGATTGCACAGATTTAATCATAGATTCCAGTGGCGTTAATCAGACAGTGCACACGGCCTATGACTGTACAGTATAATATATATATATCTGTAGTGTATAACATTTGAGGAATTTTTTAAATGCTTTTGGCATTTAAAAAAAAAAAAAATACATTCGTTGGTCTGGTAGAAAAAGCTGTTAAATGACAAATAAAATCATTTCTTTTTCAATTCTTTTTACAATGTCAACATTGAATAAATTTAAATTAATCACTCTAAATGCAAAGGCTCTGCCAAAACAAATCTAAACAGTAAACATAGCTGAATCTTCATGGTTTCATACAACGTTCTATCTAAAATATATCATTTCATGACACTAATTTAAAAATAATTGGTGCATGAGATAATAATAAAATGAAACATTACATCAGTCAAATAAGGTCACATTTCAGTGACATTACATAACCTGGAATGCAGCGTGACTTTACGCCGAAGCACAGTGTCAGAAACCTCTGCTATGATCATTACAGTTACAAGAGACAGCCATTGTTCCTGCATTTCTGTTACAGACACACAAGATGACAAAAACACACAGCTTGCCCTCCGCTTTCTCCATCAGTGGCTTCATTTACATGCACACCAGTGAGGTCATTGTTTAACCTGATGTAAATGTGTTATTTGCTATTCAGTGCAGTGATTTTGCTTTGAGACATGGATGGATTACTGAACAGGACTACTGGGCACAGACCAGTGTCAGGCCTCTCCTTGGCACTGGATGAAAATGACTCGAAAATGGCCACAAGGACACGATCAAACGACTACGAACAAACACAAACAGACTTCAGATGAACTTAAACAACTCCAAAGACCTACAAAACAGCTGCAAAGACACCAAGTGGCTAAAAAATACAGAAAAGAGGCATAACTACCACAAAGAGAAACTAAACAACTACAAAGAAACAAAATGACCATCGAGGGACACAAAACAAAGTGATGCAACTATTTACACAAAGCAGTTACAAAGAGATGAAAAATTACACGCAGTACAATTACCAATGATGCAAAGAATGAGACAAACTGACTACAATGGAGACAAAACAGCAACAGCATGAGGAAAAACAAGTTTAAAGTTTGTCTTGCTTCTGCATAGAAGAGCTGGTATGGTTGGTTTATGCCTGTGCCCATGGGTCCACTTTTTCTTTTCTATCTGGATTTATGTTATTTTAAGCTGGGATGCTGTTGTCTAAAACAGCAAGTGATGATTTGCTTATTCTCTGGGACATGTAATACAGCATATGTTATGTTCAAACTGATAAACTTTTGCTTTTGTAGGAAAAAAAACTCTAAATTATATAAATCTTGGTGAACTATCCCTTTAACTCCACGAATCTCAAGTTGTCAGCACTTTATGTTAATGTTCAAAAAGGAACGTGGAAAATCAAAGTGTAACGGAAGTCCCCCAGTAGGAGAGACCTTCCTGGAGGAACTCTAGATTAAAAAGGAGGTTTTGCTTCAAAACACCTGTTGGAATGTTACATGTAACCCCTATATATGAGTGATAAAAAGGTCCCTCATGAAACTCTGAATAACCGAAGCAACTTTAACATAATTCAACAAATAGAAAAAAAAAATCAGTGTTATCTTAAACTCACCTAAAGGGAAACGTGATGTTTTCAATCTGAAGCCTATTTTCACGTTTTGTATCCATGTGACTAATTCCCAGCAACCATGAATCAGGCCACAATGGAATCATTCAATTCAATGCACACTGCCATATTCCCACTAATGTCTTTGTTTTTTCACATGGCTCGGATTGTTATATAAATGTGACTGACAACCCTTATGGAGAGAACACTCCAGAGAAATGAACTGTTGAACCGGTTTTGAAATCTTGTGTATTTCACCTTTGCACTGTATTGACCTTTTAATCAGGTTAGAGGCTATCTGCAAAAGTAAATCATTTTTTTAATCAATGCACAAGTGTTGTTTGGTTCCAGTTGTACTTTCAAAAGTGTCCACTTAAAGGGATAGTTAAGATTTTTTTGAAGTGGGAACACATAGACCAACATCTACTTAGAGCAAAGCACTAACTGTTGTAGTAGCTCATACAACCCCACCTCAACAAATCTGAACTGTCCGTTTAAATGCAATATATGTTTTGTGACATGTCTCACAGAGAGTCCCAAGTAAAAGGATTCGGTGGCGGTTGTTGACAGACGTGTATCATAAAAACATTAAAATAGCACAGCAGCCAGTGTACCATGTCTTCATGTTGGATCATTTGATAAACCGCAGTTACACCAGAGCAACATTACTGTGACAGGAGCGGAGTAACAGGAGGTAACTGAGTAATAAATGTCTTCAGTGGATGGTTGCCAAAGCCAACACCAGAAAAGACAACAAAAACAACATGTGTGTGTGACATGCATGATCAGGTGGTTGTGTGAAGTGTGCATGTAGATGTAGCCAGTGAGCACCAGGCGGACTGAGTGAAAAGGGCAAGAGGTCGTCCAGTGGTCACAGCATTCCAAGATCTTTGTTTGGGTGCGCTATTGTCTGACGTGCTTTTGTTATTGCCACTTGAATGTGTGGTGGGAGACACAACAACAACAAAAACAACAAAAAAAACAGGACGGAACAGGAAGGAACAGTGAGTCCTGTGGGTCACTATCCAAAACGAGACAGGTCTTTGTTGTTGAGGAAACTTAGTATTCTTGATACACACTGGAGTGACTCTCACTATCAGAGCAATCAGACCTGTGTGAGAATGTCTGCTGCACACGGCTGTGCACAGAGATCCACTGGGAATATATATTATACGCTAAAATCACAACAAATTTACTATGACTTTTGATTAATCCAATTTCTTAAACATTTAAAAACAAACACCTCATAGACTTGATTATTTTAACTAGAGGAAACTAATTTTCTCACCGATTTGACACAACCAGATCATTTTCCACTATAAAAAAATTTTTTTTACTTAAAATAGAAACCTAATTTAAAACTACAGAGGATGGATCTGACTTTGCCTCCCTCCACTCACAGAGTGAATTAACATGATGACCTCTCAATTCACACTGCATACCCACACACACACACACACACACACACACACACATACACAGTCCATAGCACATGGAAAAACCATTTCCAGCAAGAATGTGCTATGTGCATGCCGTTGTCACACTCCAAGTGCCGGGCAGAGTAAGTCCAGCTCCTTTTGTGCCTCTTCATCCTGAGGAAAAACACATCATTCAGAATACAATCAAATAAAATTCATTGTGTGTTACCTTGAAATGGAATAGTAAAGTTATGATGTGTACCTCTTTGGACGCAACGTTCATTGAACAAGCAGCTTCACACATATTCCGAGCCTGAGCCCTCTGCCCCAGGTCTTTGTAGCACTGCCAAGGAAAAGAAACAGAAACCGTCAGTGCATTGTTTAGTCTCAGTAGGATCCAACAGAAAACTGCACAGTGTGGTCCAAAAACAAACAATGGGAAATGAAAGTTCAACCTCAACTTTTTGGTACTGACCTTAGCAAGAAACACATAGTTGAGTTTGGAATATCCTGGCTGGATCTCCTCGACCTGCATTAAAAAGAAGAAGTTTTCTTTCAGATTTTTGCTGGTGTGTGCCGAAAAGAACTCTGGTGTGGACCAAGAAAGTGAACCCGGGTGTGTTAAAAAATGGGTGTGTGTGTCTGCTTCCAAGTGCACCAGTGTTGGGTTCACTGCAGGTGAGAACGCAGTCTGAACCAAAGGAAGAAAGGAAAATCGAAACACAACACATTCTGGGAGAATTTGGGCAGAAATTTGAGAATTTATACGAGGCAAGGTAGACAGAGGCTTAAAAAATGTCCTGTGAGCAGACACGGTCTAATGAAGTACATGCTCTTATTCATATGATCATAGAACTCAGTTGCTACACACAAAACCAACAGTCTTCAAATCATTAAGCCATTTTCTATTAACATATTCTGTCAAACAGATGAGGGACATTTGCTCACAAAGTTTGGTGTCCTTAATAAAATACAGCGTGGAAGCAAACCAAACCAAATGAATGAAATATTTAGTTGCAACGTCATTGTGAATCTCACAAGTCCACCGAACTTTATATGTGAAAATGTCCTTAAACTGAGGATTTTTAACCGGACTGGACTCAATGAATGGTCAATGGTCTGTATTTGAATAAAGGCAATGACTGACCCAGGTGTGGACAACATCTCTGCTACAGGAAGTTAAGCACAGATAACCACCGGTTAGAGACCAGGGACCTATATAATTTTATAAGTTGTATTTGTTAAAGCTCGACAGCCTCACCTGAGGCTCTCCTCCAGGTCATGAGCGGCATGTTGTAACAGGGAGCGCTTAAATCAAATGGATGGGTGAAATACAGAGGAGACGAGGAAGAGGCATGAACAGAAATATTGGCCAGAAGCAAAATTCATTTCTTCACTGTATAAACATATGTGGGAACACACATTAAGCCTTTCTAAATACCGAGAGTTTGGTGTTTGAAAACTGGGTACAGGTGAGACCTGGAGGCAAGTTAACGCTAAACAAACAGGACACTGTGCATACTGAATGTGTCATTAATCAGGGCAGCTCTGGGGGGAAATGCAATTATTAAAACCATATGAAAATAAAAGCAACAGTCAATAAGAAATTAGACAGTCCCTGTTTTTGTGTAATTATTTCCTAGTCAGCTTTGTTTAATTGATTTATTAAGTTGGGTTGAATGAGGAACTTATCCAGGGTCAGTGTGACACATATAGCAGATGGCAGCAGCAAAATTTAGCCACAAAAAATGAATTAAATTTAACTTTTAGTGTTTAGCATTAGCATTAGCATTTCTGTGCAACAAGGCTTTCTTCAGGGCCACAAGCCTCTATTGACAAAAATAGTAATTTACTCACAATACATGCAGGTTTATGGTCTATTGCTGCTTCCAAGAGCAAGTTCATGTAATTGTGTGACCGATGTGAACTATTAAAGGCAGTGGTTAGTAATTCATTAACATGTTTTGCAAGTAAAATGATTGTATTTGTCAATGGACTCTGGTGGCTTGAAAGACAGTGTGTTGCGTACATTGGGTGGCAGTTTGCCGTCAGACACCTCTTTCTGATGATCAACTGAAATTTGACACTGACCATATATAAGACCCTCATAAACTCCACTTCAAAAAATCTGAATGATCTATTTTAGAAGTGAATCGTATGTTAAAATAAAATGAAGGTTATTTTTTGTATTGTCAGGATAGCAAATTAAGCTGTTTAAAAAAAAACAACAAAAAACACTGCATGAATAAACACATGAAAGACAAGAAAATAAGAATACAGCAGAGGATTATTGCATGATGATCAAAGTACCTTCAGAAAATTCTTCAGGGCATCTCCAACAGTTGCACTTGGAGGCTCTCCAAATAATGTTGCAGCCACTTTCCTCTCAATCCATGACAACTGAGCCACCTGCACAATCATGGGAGAGCTGGAGTCAAAGGCCATTCTGCACTTATGTTTAGGAGGAACTACACAGTAGGCTGAAGGCTGGTGGATCAGTGCCCCTTCTGGTTAAAAGTTTAAAGCTTATTATTGTTCATGGGTGTGGTAAGAAGTGTGCTCTGCTGCACCTGCAACCGCACCCAGCAGAGATGTCAACGTGATCATGGTGCGCACCCAAACACACTGAAGCAAAGTGACCATCCTACTGGAGGTCAACAAGAACAAGATTATAAGCACATTTTAGATAAGTGAAGACTTCATCCTCAAACACTTTGTTGCAGAAAAAGAGTCAAAATTGAGACTTTGAAAATTTGAATATAAATTCTACAGTCAGTGCTATTTATAGAGATGTGTATTTCCATAATTACATCTGTGAGCAACCAACAGTGAAATGAAGTACTTTACCAGCTAATGGAAACAAAGTTAATGAATTTTTGTGGGTATTCATTCCCAGAAATTCCCTCGTGGATATGGTTACATATCATTTTTCTTAACTACTCCCGTCCAGAAAAACACTCTACCAGCTGTGACTTTTCCACTAATTCCATCACCACAGGTACACTGATACTTTTCTGCTGACAGTTTTCGCAGAAGAAGATAATGGCCAGGAGAAGCCCGGGTCAAACATGTAATGTTCCTGCCTCGCACCATTCATCAGAGCCCTGGCTAATTGCAGGTGTAGCGTTGCTTTGGCGTCATTGTGGGACCTTTCAAACAGAACCGCTGGCTGGGTGCAAACAGTGGATCATTGTTGAACATGAACGCACCACAGACAGCCCATAAAACTCACTCCCTGAAAATATCAGGTGTTGCTGCTCCACTAAATGTGCACAGTCCCTTGCTCCCTCTTTGCTACCAACAGTGGAGGTGAATCTTACATAATTTAATCAGAGCAATCTCTGTAATAGCTTCCTTCCTTACAGGCAGTTAGTTTGACAACCGGCGCAGAGTTATGAGATGAATACTCTATGAAACGCTGAAGAGCAGAACGTCTGTAAAGCTTTATGTCTAATGACAATAATTCATCATCGCAAATCATATTCAAAAATACAGGTAGGGATTGAACGATTGACAGGCATACAACAGAAAACAGCTGCCTGCACTGAAAGAGCCAAAGAGAAACAGGATGAAAATATCTCCCTGGTACAATCTGATTTAAAGCTAACAATGGCTGGTGTTAACCTCCCGTTGCGCTTTCTGCATATATCGCAGAGGGAAAAACAAACGTCGGGGAAAGCTAAACAGTGGGAATGAATGAGGGGAAGCCGTGGGTGGGTGAGCAAAGGGAGGAGGGAGGCCAGGCAGACGTGTCAGCCTCCATAAATTCACTGTTGGTGTATGTATGTGAGGAGAGATGGGAGAGATATACGCGTCAGCAGGGTCACATACAGCGTAGCACCAGCGGCCCAGCAGGTAGTAGGACATGGGGTCTTGTGGTTTCAGCTCAATGGCTTTATCCAGATGATCCTGGGAGGGGAAGCAGACACACACACACGCACACACAGTCAGTCAGAGAGAAGATTTTCACTGTTGATTCATGACAGGGCTGCTATTTCCACTGCCTTCTGTTCTGACCTGATCTGTCCTGCTTCACCAACCCACAAGTATTTCACAAACACCTCTCACACACGCGATCTCGCACAGCGACCACACACTCCCGGGCTGTCACACACCCTCCCTCGTTCTTTTCCATTCTGCCTTTCTCTGATTCATTTTTTTTTCATATCTTCGCTCTACGGCGCTCTCTTTCACCTGTCAGGAGTTTTGCAGGTACACAGTGTTTGGGGGAAGCCGCTGACAGAAGATAAAAGGCTACGTGCTGTTGTTCCACACTCCGTCTTATGTAACCCAAAAGCTGTAGGAGTGGCTAACGGGCTTAAGTGATATGAGGAGCCATTCTCCTCATACCATACGTAATGCTCAACACATATATGATAAATGTATGCACTTTATCTCCTGGAAACTAAGTATGTCTAGATGATTGTCTGTTTTCGAACAACTACATACCTTGAAGATGTATCCATTCTTAATCTTGTTCTGTACCGTGTCATATTCTGCCATAATTCCACACATGATGGCATACCTGTGGAGAGAAAACATCATGCAGATCAGCTGCGTATCATGTTCATACAGATTATGCTGGCTGATTCATTAATTCAAGATAAGACAAAAATGGTTTGAACTGATTTTCAAATATGTTGTGCCCACACCCAAAAACATTGTGGTACTTCAATGCCACAAAAGTGCAGGTAAACAAGAGCCTCTGCAGAGCTGAGAAAAACCCAAGAAAAAAATGAAAAAAATAAAATCCGTCTATAAAAAGCAGGCATAACTATTTTAACTCTTTTCAAATGTTATTTATTTAAACAATTGAAATAAACCTGAATTTTGTCCTCCAATATTCAGATGCAAGAGCTTAACTTTAACACACAGATGAGCACCCTCACATCTGATACACAGGTTAAAGGCGCCAGTATAATTTCGTAAACTTCAGTGTCTGTTGGATGTTTGACTCCCATCACCATTAAGATGCCTTTGTAATGGAATGGCATTCCAATAGAGTGGTTATCATAACAGCCTTATTTTTGTGCTTAAGTGTGGGCAGTTATTCCCACATGCCTTTGAGCCGTTCGGTCGTTTGCTGAATGTACCCTCCTTCCCTTAAGACAGTTGGGGATCGAGTGTCTTACACAAGGACATCTCAACACCATCAATTAATCCATCTTCCCAGTCAGCTCTGAAATCTGAATCTTTAACCTTTGCTTGAGTAGATCAACTCTGTCCTCAATTTGCCTCAACATTACACAAACTCACTGGTCAGCTTATTATAAACACTCCTTCAACTGCTTGTTAACTTAAGTAACTAATCAGCCAATCACACGGCAGCAACACAATGCCTTTAGATCTATGGTGAAGAAGAGCCCCTGAAATTAAAAAAAGATCATCAGAAAGGAAAGCTGATTTAACAGCCTTAAACATGCCATGTTATTGGTCTGTTGGTCTATTTCACAAATGGCTGATCTAAAAACCATCCCTAGGGTCAGAAAACAGAAAATATCCAGTGAGCCTTGATGTCTTGTTGATGCTATAGGCCATAGGAGGATGGCCAGACCAGTTGAACAGAATTTTAAATAACCACTCGCTGCAACCAAGGTATGCCGAAGACCGTCTATGAATGCACAACATGTCCAACCGTGAAGCAGATGCACTATGGCAGCAGAAAAACACACTGCCACTTCATTAGGTACACACTTCACCTCATAAAGTGGCTGTTCAGCGTACCTCAAGAAGACTTCAGTAGGAGTAGAGATTCACTGGACTAAAAGTAGAAAAACAGCTTTTTACTGCTCTAAGAACCCTTTTACTATCAGTTGATACCATTACAGAAAACAAAGTCATAAATTCTGACGCCATTTTTACCACTCCCAATACCAGAACTTGCTTTTTCTTTTCACTTTCACTTGTTTCTGATTTCTCTGGAAGTTCCACATGTGCAGTACGGATCAAGCAGGATGTGCTGATCTGGTACTGTGTCATGTTGTTGCTGTTCCTGCCAGCATGAATGAGCTGCTAAATGCCATAATAGTGTGGTATGTCAGTGCATAGACCCACATACTTAACATTACCAGATCTAGCCTTGTTATATGTATCCAAATTACTAACTGACAACTCAAGATCCTGTTGGAATAACTAGGGTCACAGATTTAGGTTGCCTGGCCTCAACTGACTGCAGTGCAAAAGTTAAGTTGTGACATTTGGTGTAGGTAGGAGGACTGGCCAGAAATTGGGCAGCACCTTTCAGTCACACCACCTTTTCTCTGGGTCACTAACAATGAGAAACCAAAGGTACTTGTATAACAACAGACACTCAACCTTCTTTCGCGAAACTCCTCATTAGGCAACATCAGCAGAGATAAGCCGCTGCGCCGTGTTCCATCACCCACTAATTAATACACGGACTTGGACTAGTGGGCAGGTGGAGGGGAAACAAAGAGCGGTTTCAGCTTCGAGATCTGTAAGTCAGCGTGACGCTGTGGGTTTGGAGAGGAGAGGAGCGAGCTGATCAAAGTCTTTTCACCGCAAGGCTGCTTTAATCCTGCTGGTACTCTGTCAAACACCACGGGGCGACATAAATACCTTTTTATATGAAGGATCAGCGTGTACAAAGGTCATCTCAAAGTGTCGTCTGACATAGTGGTGCTGATGGTAGATGGAATCTGCAACTGTGCGTGTGTGCGCTGAGGTGTCTGGTATGTGTGGATGGATTTTTAAACAGGGCATGATTTAACGGCGGGCTACTGTTCTCCGAAGTGGCTCTTACTCTTTTTGTCTCCGTGTCTGAATTGTGATCAGGCACAGCATGCGAACAAAGATTACAATACTGACAATAATACACAATTAGCAGGTAATAAGTAAATAAAGATAACTCGAAACAAAGATCTGTCAGAAAAAAAATGGCTGATTTGGCTTTAGTTGATAGTGTCCCAACCACTAAAAATACCAATGTAAAAAATAATCACAATAATAAAGGTGCTTGTGATTAATCTTTGCGCTTTCTATCATTATTCCTACTTACCATGGGTATGAGGAAAATTAACAGTGATAAGACATGTACTAACCACATCCCTCCTAAGTGCCCAGAATATTATCTGCAAAGAAAACACAAGCACAGACGAAATGTGTGTAACTGTTAAAAGCTCCGTTTATTTTCTTAAGGTAGCGCAGGGTGCGGCCACGCTGCCACTGGTTGGCGCTCGATGAGTGGAGAGCTCCACAACATCACAGGAGCACAGATGCTATCTGTCTGCAGTTGTGCCGCCTAGCTTCCAATGAAAACACATTGCTGGATGTAAAGGCTTTGAGCAAATGAATCATCGATGACTGAATATCTGCAGCGAGGAAACCTAGCCAGGATACAAATGGTTTGTGCTCGGCCACCACATTCTGAACCAGTTTTGATCTTCTGTCTTTCAAGTGGTGAGATTCTTTCGCTGGACAGACAATTTAAACAAAATAAAATCAAGTGATAAAATCAAAGCAACAGGGGCTTAAACTCCACAAAATACAACAATTCTCATTGGGAGTTGGTGTTTTAGATGAGCATTTCACAAATAAACACAAAAAAGTTAGGTGTCATTTTGCTTGATAAAACACCTTTTTGTGACTCAAGCAGCCAACAGCTATTGGTTACTTGCCATTTGAGCCAGACAGATACATCCCTTGGTATTGGCCTATCAAAGCCCGAACATATCAATAACAATATATGCTGTTCTGAAAACTTTTTTCACATTGTACAATGCAACAAACTTTAATTTATTTAGAAATTGTGGTAGCTTTTAGGGTCAGCAATTACTTGAAACTGATGAGTAATTACATTTATTTAGCTATTTATTCCTTTTTTCTCAATTATAATTTATAGAAATGTGTAAGTGTAATACCTTGTTTGTAGAATGTATAACAATGTATAAGAATGTTAAATATGTTATAAAAAAGTTTTTTTTTTTAATTTGAGAAAGAAAAGAGATTTGCATTTAAGAGTGACGAAAAATCGGTCCACAGGTCCACATAAAAAAGCTTTACTTTCTTTTCAGCTCAGAAATATCGGCCATTACATCAGTAATTAAGGAATTGTAACCCTCTAAAATCAATATTGGCATCGATCTCAAAAATCCCAAACCGGGCTCTGTTTGATATGTTTATTGCTGACTAACAATGGTTAGAATACTAACATGAAAAACTGAGATGCTAAACATGGAAAACAATGCCTGCATTTTAGCATTTGCATGGTGACTAGTTAGCATGCATTCAGCTCAAAGCATCGCTGGGCCTGTGTTCAGCCTCACAGAGCCGCTAGCACAGCACAGCCTATGGGCAAATTGACAAAGACTGGAATGCACCTGCTAATAGATTTGCACTATTCCTTGCATGTGACTGCTAAGTTGCTGCATTTTTTCATTTTATTAACATTGTGAATTGAATATATTGGCTTTTGGCTGTTGATTAAAAAAAAAAAAATGCATTCACGACTAAATTGTGGCCATTCTTTGAGGTATTTGGACACTTAAAATCCAAATCTTTTTACATATGAATGATATTGGATAAACAAGAAGCAGTCCTAGCTTCTCTCCACTACTTGACATCACCCACAAGGCATCAATTCAACAACCAAACTATGAGCTCAACTAATAACATATTTCTTCTGTAATTATCCAGTTCATCTCTTTCTACAAACATGCTGTAATATGCTGATGTGATTAAATGCAATAAATCTTGCTTTTTACTGTTGGTGAGATGAGGAGGGCAACCAGAGCAGCATACCAGAGGGGCTAGTAATCAGACTAGAGATCGAGCATTGCCCAGGTGAGGGCTGTGGGAGAGATTGCTCAACTCTCAGGCTACCACAAGAAATTTTTGCTTCCCTATGATTGGCTTGTTCTAACATTATTCAGCATGTAGCAATTCAGGCACTGTTTATTGAGAAGAATGTGGACCTAGGAGTGCCAGTGGCAGAGCTCCATGTAATTGGACCAGCATACAAAAGTGTTAGCTCATCTCAGCACCTGGACTTCCCCCTGTGGAGGTAGTCCTGGGGGAATAGGCATTTGCAAAAGTTAATCCTCTCTGGCTTCTATATGCATAATTTCAAAGTATGAACATCTTAAAATCAAAGAGTAAACTGTGGGAGGTCGAGGACGTGAGTTTTTTCTCTTACGCAACATATATTTTGCTATTGTGTGAAACAGCAGCTGCAGGCCTACAGTGGAGAGGCAGAGAGCCTATTAGGGGATGGGATATGAAGGTGTAGGGAGGTGTGTCTAGCCTAGCCTCAGGGCCAACCTGCTTGTTGTTTATCCTTTGCTTTCTTCGCTGTGCTGAAATACTATCTCTCCCTGACTGTTGAAGGCCAGGAAAGGGAAATATCAAGAGAAAAGAGAGGAAAGGTGGGCGGCAGCAAAACATGACAAGGGAGGGAAGATGAGAGGAGGACGGAACACTTAATTGCGCAAGGTTAGTCCGCGTTTTTACTGCGGCTCAGTGAAATCCCCCACTCTGCTGGGCAAAAACAAAAGGGCCTAAGTGTCAGCTGCTTGGTGAAAACAGCAGATTGATTTCAGCCTTCAAATCCAAACATAGAGAGCTCATTCAAGACAGAGGGCCAGGCAGCACTCCAGGCTAAAACTTGTACAGAAACAGGAGCAGGAACTCGAGGAATTCAAGGACAACCTGTGTGAAGTGCACTGATAAAGTTAGCACTGTGACAGGATGAGCTGATAGTGTTTTCTTTGCATGGGTAGGTGGGATTTGTGGCTATGTGTCAAGTGTTCTCACAGCGATGAAAAAGAGTACAGTGAGGTCCTGAAGTTTACTCACACACTGCGTTTCCAGGACTACTGGGAACAGAGCACAGTGCTGCCACGGTGACACCAACGATGACCGCGGCCAACAGAGGCACGCGTTTGAAATTAAAATTGTCTTTGCAGAGGTCAAAGTGACCCCATCACCCCCCCCCCCTCCCTCCTCTGACTGGCACTGCCACAGGCTCCCTGCTTAATCCGCGGGCCTTTGTACCATCAGAGAGGCCCTATAGCCGGGGATTTACATGGGCTGAATTCACACGCTGGGATCATTGAAAACGCACCTATAAACAAAGCCGCCGATACAAGAATGCAATCACAGCCGTCAGCCTGCTGAGATTATACAAATAGGCTTCACACTCACTGTCACGGAAGCCCCCCATGTAACCTAATGCAAGCATTCCTTCATTTACACCCACAGAGAAAAACACATCTTACGCCATTTCTCTCTGTTTTATATTGTGGTTTACTAGAAAGTATGCACAGGCTACACATTACAGAGCGCTTTTTAAGAATGCAACCTGAGAGGAGAGAGGCGGAGGTGTCTATTCTGACATGCACTGAGAATAAAAAAAAAAAAAATTACAAGAGCTGTGGAGTTCTTGACGGTCTCCATGTTAATGGTGCTCGATGACTACCTCAATAAACTTCAAAAGAGACCTTATCCACCTCTTCTGGGAAAATAACAGAGATTTGGAGCATGACAGAGTGGGAAAGTATGCGTAATCTCTTGTGAAGTGATGACTTTTATACGGACATCACATTCATTCATCGCATCAGTTCTTCAAAAGGCCGCTGTGCAGGCTCAGAGAGGATGCTGCATGTCTTTTGACTGCATGAGGTTTGCAAATGTCTTGCAGCTTGTAGCTGCACGTCAACAGTTTTTCATATGTAAAAGCTTTGGGTTATTATTTGTAACCCCCGGTTCTAGCAGTCTGAGATCTCTCATTATGGACACTGGCTATGCAAATAAAAAAACTCACAGCATGAGCATTGCACTGGATTTTGGAGACAGATAAAATTATACCAGGTGTTGTAGATACTGTATACCTTAGATTAATTAAATTAATCTCTGTTTTGTTTTCCTTCATCTTTCTGTGTTCTCATTTGAACGAAATGTACAAAATGAAAGTTTAGCATCTATCAATATACACTTACTGGCTGCTAGGGAAAATGTTCTCAATTTCATGGTAGCAGCTAAATGCATGTAGGCATGTAGACATGGTGAAAATGAGCTGCTGAAGTTCAAAGTGACCATCAGAATGAAGAAGAAAGGTGATTTAAGTTACTTTAAATGTGGCATGTTATTGGTCTGAGTTTTTCACAAACTGCTGATCTAACAACCATCTCTAGAGTTTACAGAGAATGGTGTGAAAAAGAGAAAATATCCAGTGAGCCTTGATGCCTTGTTGATGCCAGAGGTCAGAGGAGAATGGTCAGACTGGTTCAACAGTAACTCACATAACCACTGGTTACAACTGACTGCATTAGGGAGAGCGAGCGTTTAAAGAAACAGTTTAAGGAGCCCAATCTTAAGGAGCCCGATAAGACATATTCAGTCCTACAGCAGTTGGAGCGGCTGCACCTTTCACAGAGGAACTGTGTATTTAATAAGCCCTGTGACTTGCCAGGCAAGCTACAGATACAACAGAGCAGGTTTGCTGAGACTCTCCTCCTCGCCTTACCCGTTGAGCTGTCACTCAAAAATCTCTGCGTGGTAATGTATTTAGTTACTTGGGTTTACCAGATATACTTTTGGGTTATGCAGTATTTTTCTTTTATGATTGGAAAGTCTCACACGTTAAATAAAGACATAATTCATTCAATTTGGTGGGCATTGTTATTGTGTAAGGTTTTCATAATCAGGTAGGTCATAAACAGTAATTAGATGTTACTTGGAGACGTGTATAACTGGTTTAAGTCAAAAGAACAAGTGTGTGTGTGTGTGTGTGTGTGTGTGTGTGTGTGTCAAGCTTTCAACATTTGAAGCTTTAGAATAAAGGTTTTGGTGAGTATCCAATAATACCTGCTTTGCAAAAGGGACTTTAGCCAGCTTTGTGTTAGTAAACTATGAAGAATGAGGAGAATGAGTCTGCAGGCATTGTTTGATCATTTACAGTACCATGAAGGCTATGTTCAGTCTGCAGGCAGAAGTGTCCCAAATCTGATTTATTTTCTCATTTGTGACTCAGAACTGATTTTTTATAATGGTGTGAACAGCACAAATCAAATGGAACATGTGTTTTCCAATTCAGGCCTCTTTCATGTTTGAGCCAAGATCAGATACAGGTCCGATGGTTTCCAATGTGACCTCACTCTAAACAGTTACTTTTACTGTCATGGGTCAGCTTAGGGCCATGAGCAGATCACAGAAGTGTCTGATAATACAGCTGAACGAAAAAAAAAAATAGATTTGTGAATGTAAACAACTATGTGTTAAATTAATATATTACAGCAATAATTGTGTTAGCTGCAGTACAACCAACCACTGTTTCCTTCTTTTGGGACAAATGAGGACACTGTGAGGTCACTCTGATTTAATTTACTCTAACTTAGGATGGTTTCTGTTTTCCCTATATTCAGAGTGCTACAAAAACTGCACGGAAATAATTTTTTTGTGCACATAATCATTACATATATATTTCAAAAAAGCCATCACAGAAATCCCATTTTCTACAGCTTGAGTCAAATTATGTTCCAGTCTATTTAGGATGTTTTTAATGCACTTGTCATTGTCAAATCCGGCTGGACAATAACCAATTTGAATAAATAAGTAAATAAAGTGTAATAAATTGCTTTGGATTTAGGGTTTTGCACTGTGTTTATTGTAACGAAAAACATAAATTATGTGCTGCATCAAAGGTATGAGCTTGATATACATGCAAGTTGTTGAATTTTTTTGGGATGTTCTGTGTGTGGGAATCTGCCGCAAGGCTTTGCCTAAAATGCACCAAGTCTTGTACAAAATGTAAGCTTAAAATCCTTTATATCTCTTCCCCATTGAAAAAAAATCTGCATCCATTCAAACTAAGTAAAACAACACTTTAAAAAGAGTGAAATTGGAGTAGATGGCAATAGAAAGCCATCTATTTACATGGGCTATGTAAAAAAGTCTCCCGAAGCAGTTTCAGTGGCAGAGCAGGAAGTGATTGGCAGCGCTTCTGAACAACTCTTGCCAAATTGTGACAAGCTGGGCGGCATTCAGGAAAACAGGTGACAAGATTTCTCACGGCATTGGTGCACTAAGTAAACAGTTACCTCAGACATAAACTTCCTTGCAACACTGCCTGGCACCGTCCCCAGTCCCTGCCTCCTCCCTTCTCCCCTCTCAGTGCGGCTTTACCTACTTTGCCCTGTCCATTCAATTTAGGCAGCGTTTCTGCTCGGTTTAAGAATCTTACAAATTCCATTAGTGGATATAGGATTAAGCATTAAGCTTTTTTAAAGCTGTTGCTCTTAATTAACTAAACAAACACGGCCTTCTATTTCACTTGACGTCTCGAGTGCTGCGGTATGTGCATGAGCTAATGCTAATCATTCCCTAACGAACAGAGCAAACAGGACTGCTGGCTCAAGCAGGCAGCTTCGGTCTGTTTTCCATTTGAAAAGTTCACACGCGTGTATACAGAAAGTAACCACATGAGCTCAATTACACAGGACACTCATTCAGGGCATGTAATTATTGGTAACAAATACGTGCAGTGGGGAAACTATTAGTATTACGTTCCCGTGCAAACACAGTCCACTGTTTACTGAATGGACTTTATATATGCTCAATGTTAAACACAAAGCAAAGCTAAATCAAAAGGGCTTTGTATCACACTTTGCAGTTGTTTTAAAACCCCTGCAGTTGCAAGCCGACCTATGAGCTGCAACTGGTGCAGTCTTCATCTTTCTGCCCTAGACATGGATTCCATGTATGATCAGCAGTCAAGTTTTGACATGAACAGTGTTTCAGATGAGGAATGCACCACTGGGGCCTGCACAAATACAAATGGGAGCCATGCCATCAGGCCCACTCTGCACAACTAATTAAAAGCAAGGGGATTTTTCCCTGAGTCACAGAGCAACTG
>JAOWBC010000318.1:18783921-18795779 GCA_028566105.1 Hypoplectrus providencianus
AAAACATGTCTGTTAGGTTGTGCCGCTGGGTCGCAAGGAGATGTCAGCTGTGGAGCTGATAAGACACCTTCAGCTGGGGGGAATCGGGATATCCAGACGGTGTGTTGCTGGTGTTTCTCTGTCCTCAGCCTTTGTTTGACCCAGCTATCACGAGCAAAGAAGTAGGGATCGTTTACTAGGCTGTAAATTGTGATGGATAAAATATATCGCTGCTTATTATGCCATGGAGGAAAGCAAATGGGTTGATCTTGGGCTTCAGGTTCATCATTTTACAGCCTCTTTGTCTGACCCCGCTGACTTCTGGGGTTAGGGAGGTGCATTACATTGTGCTCCAGAAGCATTAGGTAGGTTGAAAAATGGCAAAGAAGATGAATGACGGCCCAGTAATAGTAGCAGATGTTATCATGTAAGAATAAGTGTTTCTGTCTGACCTGAATGATCGGGAGGTTAGACTGATAATAAGCATCCAGTATTTAGCATTAAGCCAGAATGAATTACTCATCAGTGTCAGTGTTGATTTGATCCATAAGCGCTCTTTTTAGAACAAGGAGCCTATTAAGAAGAAAACATTTCACACACTACATTGTTGAAATTTTTGTCTTTTTAATTATAACGGCACACATTAAAGTAAATCTATTGCACTGATAAGACACCCACGTGAGCTAAGTGTAGGCGTCTATCATTTGGATTCAATCTTAATAGGTCTGTGATATTTCAGAAACAGTGACTCCTCCAGTGCCTCTCAGCTTAACTGATGTTTAAGGAGTTCCTGCCTTCGTAAGTGCTGCATGCTCCCATTATGGTTTACAGTGATTTACGTGTTGTTTTAGTCGGGGAGTTGCTCATAAGAGGACCAAAGGAGCATTCATTCAAGCAGAAGCAAAACTTCTCACCAAAGTTCAAGTCTAGCAGAAGGGAAAGTACTTGGTGTCAAAATGTAGAGGAGACATTAGAGGCAGTTTGTTTTTATGAAGAGTCTGGGCCTGCTAGCAGCTCTTTGAGGCTGTTCTCACGAAAGGCAGTACACTTAAGTACTAAACATTATTATGCTAACAATGCTAGTATGCTGGGTAAATGTTTACTCCGTCAACATTATAGTTTAGGTTGCTATCACCATGTACGCAATATGAGACAATATCTGTCCCCTGGGCACAGACATAGAATGACGTGTCCACCATTCCTACATTGGAGGAAGATAAAACTGTTTAGCTGCTCATATTTCTGTCATTTCTCTCTCTCTGTAGTCATATGGCATCTCTATGTGGTCTTATGTCTCTTTTCACTTTGTCACTTTGTAATTTTTGCGGTCTTTTTGTAGTTGTTTGTATCTGTAATTGTATTGCCCCTTTCTTGAAGTCGTTGTGTGTCTCTTTGTTGTCTTCTGCTACCTCTTTGTAATCATTTTGTTTTTCTTAGTGGTCATTTAGAGATTCTTCCTAGTTGTAAAATGTCTTTTTAGGTGACATTTTGCAGGTAAAAGCCTTTGGCCATACAACATCATCTATGATACTTAAATTAAATGCGTTAAATAGTATTATTTTAAGGCTGACGCTGCAGGGGTGGATGGGGGACTGATGTCTTTTTTTAAGACTTGTACATGCTAGTCAGACTGGAATTAAAAAAATGATGTCAACATTGTGAAGAATAATGATTGTAAAAAAATACAAATACAACACTATGCCGCTAAATTACAGCATCATATGAAATTTTATTTCATTATAAGCCACCATGACCTTCGGTATTCTTCAGAAGCCCCCAGGAGTTTAATTAACTAAACCTTTAATCCAGAATATTGAATGCTTACAGGCAACATCAGATAATAACCACAATTCTGAAACCACACATTCCTGAAAATGCATTAATCGGTTAATTATCGGCTCAGCATCTGATCAATGTCCTCTTTGATTGTCTCTGTGTTGACGCCACACATGGTTCGGGTCCAAGCTATCAAATGGCCTTCCTTTCACATGATCAGCTCCTTTGTGCCTCTGCCTTTTGCACACGCTGAGTTTCAGTGCACACGCTCGATGTCTCAGTACTTCTGTACACGCTCGCTGGCTCTGAATACAATAAAGCCTGAGGTATCCCTGGTATTTGTCAAGCCCCCGCAGCAGCTCCCTCTGCCTCTGACACATACTAGAGTTTCTGAGGAACAGGCCGTTATTACAGGACTCCGTACAATCCTTTCTGAGCTAATTTCTAGGTATGGGTTGAGAAATGCAGAGTGTGATACTGTGTGTGGCATGTTTGACGTTGCATAAGTGAAGGGTCATTTTGTGAAATTAAACAGAGGCTTAGAGGAATGTCAGAGCCAGTGGGTTTCATTTAGTTAGACAGGCTAACTGAGGGGGTGTCAGGTTAAAATACCTGCAGTGTTCTTCCTCTCTGTTGGCAGGTTTGGACAGGTCTCCTGTGTGTTACCACTGTCAGCTTTTAAACTACAGTGTCAGATTACCTGCAGATGGCAATTGAGAAGTTGCATTATGCAACTTTGTTTTTTTTTATTTTAAGAGGCATTAGATTGGCTAATAGACCATTATGTACCTGCTTTTTATGTTATTTTTTTATGTTTGCCACACTGTTGAGGTGAATGTCTATGATTACATTCACCAATCTCAGCTCAAAATCTGTGCTGCTTTGGGTAAACTAACTGAGGTTGTAAAGTGAACATTCAAGACAGATGGTTTGTATTTCTTGGCTGGTTGGTACAGGATAATTTCCACTCATGCCCACCCACAGCTGGCAGACACAGGAAGCAACTAGCTGGTTAACCAGTGAAGCTTTTCTACAGCATGGTCAAGTTATCCCTGACTCAACTTAACCCACTGAAGGTGGGATTCTCAGCTAAATGTCTTTAATGCAACTTGTGAATAAAATAATTTTGGTTTCTACTGATGGTAGCTTGGGGTAGCTTGGCTATTTTCCTGTGTCCAGAGCCCTTTGTTGTGCTAGTGATTATTCTTTGTCACCAATCAATAGCCTGTGAGAAATTCCACCCTCAGCTATCACCACCTATCAGCTCATCTTGTTTGGAACCTAATCAAAGATTGTACTAAAAAAGTACCAGGAACTATCACACGCCTTCCTGATGGAAAACACACAAAAAAGAACAAGTTAAGTTGAGTGGAGTGTGTGCTGTGCCATGCAGAAGACATGCAATACAAGAAAATTTAGCAGCAACAGAACCAGGGATTTTTCCAGCATTGGTTGAGACTGAGAATAAATATTGCACTTAATGAATGGATTGAGTTACTGTTTGCCAGCAAACTTTCCACAACACCAATTAAAAGGTCAATGTTGGTTTCATGGCCAAAGAAATTAATACAACTTCAAACAGTAAGACAGGGAGAAATCACTACAAGCAAGATACCAAGCATAGCACTTTGCCACTAATTACCTCAAAAGACCAGAAAACTGCAGTCACAGTCATGCTGCAACTGGAATAATGTAATTTTAGAAGTGTAATGCTGCTCTGTATCTGCTGGATGTACTGTACGAATACATTATATCTTGTAATACAGTTTATTGGGCAGTAATAAATATTAATGCAGCTTTAAAATATCCACTAACATGCATCATCCACGGTGTCATTTCAAACTGTTGCAACTCACTCCTGAACATATTTTAGATATTATATTAGTTATGTTTTTGTGTATATATCAGTATTGGCAAGGTATGTTGCCCCGCTTTAACAGACAGTTGCTTTTCTATATCATAATTCTACACCTCTGACCTTAACAAGTCAGTATGGATCGATGATGACTCTGACTAAGGAGTTAAAATTGCAATATTTTCCAAAAATCCATAGCCAAATAAAATCTGTTATTAAAAGTCGGCTGCACTTCAGTTAGATATCATTAGCGCTTGCAGTATGTGTTTATGATTGACATTACCGACAGTCACCAGTATCTTTTGAAAGAAAAAGAGGCAATAGATGGATTAATTCGTCCATTTAGGAGAGATAGGACTTGCTTGCTGAGTTACAAACACTGTTTAAAAGAATAAATTCTCAAATTAAAACTGTTTAGATAAAAAGTACAGCAGATGGTGTCTGGGTATCTTCCCATGCCTCTCTGCCTTTCCGTGCTCAGCGCTGTTTTGGAATCAATCATGTGCTTTACTGCGGGATGCGTGCCATGCATAGAACTGCCACTATAATGAACAATAATGTCCGAGAAATGCTGAAGAATGCGTTTCTTATTTCAAATTACACAATTAAGCAATTTTGTAAGAAGTACGAATGCAATCAACTTAATCAAAGTGTTTCTAAGTCGGCAGCTGGAAACCTCCAACTCTTCTAATGAACTGAGCCTTTGGAGATAATCTCTCCAGATGTTACAAGGCACATTGCTGTTGCTGGAAATAAAACCACACATACTTCTATCAAACACTGATGAAAAGTAGCCAACACACACTTATTCTCATAATGTACAGCATTGCAAAACACTCCCAGAGATCATAACATCCTATATTATTATTGGCTTTATCAGCTCAGAATGAAATTAAATCAAAGGCATAACTTTCTGTCAGCTCTTTTCGCCAGCTGATGTTTCCAGGAGCAACATTTTATTAAATGGAAGCAACAAAATTAAAAGGTTCAGCTCCAAACAGAAACTTTTTTCTTTCCCCTTGGAATGTTATTTACAGACCAAACAGATAAGATTTTCATAAAGCAGACTGGAGCGACACATTGATTCCCAGAGGACGTCCAACAGGCGTGGAGAAAAACAGGAAGTCACCCTTCGATCAGATCTGAGATTACTGGACAGTGATGGGTGACAGATCAGGGGTCATTTCCCTCCTTAAAGCTGTCATGCAATAACCATGTAATATAATCCAGGTTCAAAAATAGAACTGGGCAGCTATTCACCCAGTATCTCACTTGACGGATACGCTTCCCCTTCCTCATGTGACGCGTTGTTATTTGATAATTGCGTTCAAACATGAGTTTACTCACATTATCTCCTCACATGAAAAATAATTGTGTAACAAGTGCTGTGTACATTCTCCAAATTCCTACTTGGCAGAGCTTGTTCCTCAAGACTGAAAAACAGTTTTAATGAAGAACAGACTTTGCCAGGGGCCAGAGAATGAATCAATGATGTGCTAAGGACACTGTAAGTACAGTACACAGTGTCCCTCAGGCTATCTATAGATCAGTACCAGCTCAGAGACATCCATGACTGCTGTTAGCTCTAATATCCTCCTCCCAGGCTAATGATGTGAACTCAGGTTCATCCCTCAGCCTGGCCTCAGTTTGACACCAGCTGGTATCCTGATCTGCTCACTCCTCATGATATGGGCAAGGGCAGCCTGCCAGTTCTCATGGACATAATAGCGCTTTTGGTTGTGGATGGAGCAGGATGTAAGCTAGTGGATGACCACATGCTGATTGTAAGAGGGTGGCCTGTGGCACAGCTACGAGAATTCCAGTGGGAAGACTCACTCCTTATACCAAGTGATGTATCACTTGCTCTCTTTCCAAGGATGTGAGCCAGACATGGACAAACTAGCGTGGATGTGGTCAGATGGTCTAATTGTAGAAGGAGAGCTAGTCTCTTCAAGGTTAAGGGAAAATCCTACTCGGATACTCTTACACTATCATCAGTCTGAGATGTTTAATGCATTCCAGGAGTTGTTTTGTGATGAAGTGTTACTTTAAGTTACATTTACTTGAATGTTCTTCGTCAAAGTTTGCCCTGTTTCCAACATGCCTCAATTTGCTGCAATCAGTTGTGGTTTACACAGACGTCACGTCGGTGTAGACAGGCAAAGCAGTAATGATCGCGAGCAATAATAGAAATGAGTGAGTGTTGGCAAGGTTTTCCCATTAACTAAATGAAAGAGTCGTGCCCCTTACTCCAAATGCAGCGTGACTGTGGCTGCACTGCATGCTGGTCTTTTGAGGCAGTCAGTGGTAAAGCGGTATGTTTGGTATCTGGGACTTGTTTGTGACTGTTTGACTGGTTTTCAGTATTGATTTTTCACTATAAATTCATAGAAGTAATAGAATGTGTTTTTGAGCAAGACAGGCATGGTTCTGACAAAAGACAAAAAATAACTAAATATAAATATTCAGTTTTATCTCTACTTTGTTCTCCACCAACTCCTGAAGAAAATGTCTGGATCTTTAGTTACTCAAGATATGTGTTTTCCAGCCTGTTTTTTTTTTTGTTTTTTTATGTGCTTTATGAATTAAGTTTATTATTATTATTATTATTATTATTATTATAAGGCATTAAAGCAGGGTATATTTTATGGTGTGACAACATGTGATTGACAAGTCACTACCACAGCGCACTGTGTACATATCCGTGTTTTGTTTGAGAACTTTGAACTTTTCTCAGTGTGTTTCAGGTCGTGAAAGTTCATTGTAACATTTTGACCAACTAAAAAGGTCTCCATCATTGTTTAGTTATTCTAAGAAAACTGCTGGTGGTTTGATTTGCACCTTGCCAACCAAGCCAGCTGATTGTCAAAAATTAGCCCTTTCACATTACACATCTTATGATTCAATATTAATTCAAAAGCATCTCTTATTTTTTCCAAAATAATGCAGCTACTATTATTATTGTTTGAGGGCAAAATGTGCAAATCCTACTTACAGTGTTTGACTGTATTTAAAAAAAAAATGTGGTTGTACATCCTAAGTCATAGCCCTTAGAATGAAAAAAAGTTTAAAGTTGCTTACTGAACAAAGTCTCTGACCAGTAAGTTGCTGATACATACCAGCATTTTAGATCTTGACCTCTTGGCTGTCCTTGCTTTTGAACTCCACCTTTCACCTCATGCTAAGTTTGTTCTGTTTCTATAAAAAGGCCCAGAAGCCGAGGTGCTACCTCTGGTGTGTGTGGTCTGCTGTAATTTAGTATGGTGCATCGCCCGCGCACACACACAAAAAAACATTTTGGGATACAGCCACAGAGCAAGACGGTGTTTAGACTACCCACAATCCCCTCCTCCCCTCCGCTCGGCTGCACATCTCCTGCACTCAGAACATTGGCCAGTGCCCTCAGGATCGGGTCCCTCCCTGTGTGCTGCCTGTAGGGCTGAGAACATTGTGAAATGTTTACTGTCAGCATGAAAATAAATGTGCACGTGAGGTAGTGTTACCCTGAAAGAAAGCTTTGATAGGCTGTCAACATGTGGCATCAGGTTTCCAGCTGGTATCAAAGTATATTGAATATATGTGCCGGATATTTTGCTCATGACTGTGTTGTTAAAAGCTGTGAAAATGTTGAGCAATGTCATTGAAACCCCCACCAGAGTCACAGGGAGGAATGTTGTTGTTATAGCTACATACATCTTTATTATTTTAGAGTGTGTACCTTTGGAATCAGTTACACTTACCGTTTCCATCAAGAAAATGGGAGTTCACAAGAAGATATTACTTGGTCCGCACTTGGCCGGAAAACAATACCTCTCTACATCTATCATAGCTGCAGTTACTAATGCAGCCATAGCATTTTTCCATATGATAAATGGATTCCAGTACACAAGATTCAGGCCATACATGTAGAGCATTATATTATAGTCTGGGCAAACTTCATCAGACTATCACCAGTTTCAGACATAGATGGATTACTAAATGGGCCCATTGAACATGAGGACTGGAGCCAAAAGTTCACTATGACTATGAATGTCTATCAGAAGGAGGGGAAAAAACAACCAAGAAACCCCAAGGCACTACAAACTTGAGACAAAAAGCAATTACTAAGACACTTAGAATGATGACAAAGAGACACAAACCAATGAAGAAACTGGATTTACTACAGAGGGACACAAAATATTTTAAAAGGCATGTGAAATTTTGAAAAAAAAAAAAAAAAAAGACGCACCAAATGACAACAGAGACACATACCAACTACAAATACACTCAAACTTTGACAATGAGACACAAAGAAAATAGTCAGAATTACTGCTCTACTATAAAGAGACAGTCTTTAAAAAGACACAAAAAACAATTACAAAGATGCTCAAAATTACTACAAAGAGAAACGAATGACTTCATAGACACATAAAACAATTACAAGTTCATTTAAAACGACTTTAAAGTCACACAAAGCACTACAGAGGCACTAAAAAGTACTCCAGAGACACAAAACTACTTTGACACTCAAGTTGACTACAGGGAGTCATAAAACAAATGCATAAAAACAACAATGTATGATAATGACAATTACAATGACTACACAGACACAAAGACACAAAATACTACAAAACATATAAAACACCTACAATATGATATAAAAGGGGCTTCATTTAGCTGTTTTTGCCCCATGGATAAAAAAAAGCCCACAGCTAGCACAAAGAGGCACAAAATGTCCACACAAAGACACAAATAAGAAGCAAAATTGTTATGTTTTGTGTCTTGTTCCGATGCAGAAATGTGGTGGGACTTGTTACTTTATTGTGCTAGGGCCTGCATTTCTTAAAGAGAAATGCTTTTTGTGAGTGTTTTATATTTGTCACTCGCATGCCTCCCTCAGACAGGAAGTGATAATGATGTCGCTTACTCCATAATGGGTGTGAACACAGCAGGCGGGGGAGACAGGGTGGAGCTCGCCGATGTGTCAACTGCGTGAGGTGTTAACGTGAGATGATAACTGAATCTGTAAAACCGGAGAAAGTCATGATCCACACGTACTGTAGATGCATGAATTAGTGGTAAATGGGCCAAGAGCTGAGCATGCCTCTTTAAATCCTGTTTTTTGCAGTTGATTTACTTTAGCAGACAAGGACATGCTTGTTTACCTGACCTGCGATCAGTACATGGTGTGTCAGATGGAGAAAAGTAACCTCAGTGGAACAGTTTAGACAGGACACCTCAGACTGGACAGCAACTTTACTTAGAAAGGTCTCCTTGTGTAAACGGCACAGACACAAGCCAGACCGAGGCAAATTAGTCTTAAAATGGAATAAAAAATGAGTCTAATTCCTCCAGTAACACAACCCAAAACACAGCTTGTGATGGAAAAACAAAACAAGATGACAAGCATATTCCTGGCAAACATGTTCTGTTCAACATAACACACCATACTCTACAGTGTAGGTTTAAGCTGCTGCTTTATGAAGAATATGTAAGAATAGTTGAGGGAAACACACTGTACATGGGCTCATCAAGGGAACTGAAAGAAACGTCAAGACAATAAGCTGTGGGTGTGAAATTTAGGGTGTGAACACTCATTGTTAAGGGGAAATGATGAAAGCTCATGACAGTTGACTCATGGATTCATCTCAGAAATGTATTTCAGACATAAGGAGGACAGAAATTATATCTTAAGAATGATGACCCTTGGTTGCAGGCTGAATTACAGACAGTTTGGCTGGTATACATTGTCCTCCACCTTAACTTCAGCTAACTTCAGCCTGATGAGGCTAAACCTGGGTAATTCAGCTAACTACTGAATTACCTAGGTTTAAAAACTACATTTATTGAGGAAAAATTAAAAAATTATATTCTACAGTATCACGCTACGCTGTTCTGCATTATGATTCATATACTGTCTGACTCAAGTGAGAGGTGTGTTCACTTCTCCTCATTCTTCTCATTATCCAAGTGTTCATTGCACAAATAATGTACATCACATATTTTCTGTCTTGCTGCCTCTACCAGTTTTGTTGCTTTTGATGGGCATTCCTGTTGTTACTGATGTTGTCAACAAAGGAAGGCAGAAAATATGAGCGAGGATCATGGCTGAGGAGTTCACAAAGGGCTTGTGGTTCCCAAACTTCAGGAAAACCTGGCCTATATTCTACATACTGTGTGATTGGATCTAGGATCTAGTTGCACCCATTATCCCATCTAATCCAGTACTGCCAAGGAAGCAAGTGGCTGTCGCCCTGTACAAGCTGGCAACCTGCACTACCTGAGTTCAGGGTCGTCGATGAAACCTTTGCTGTCAGCATTTAGTTATTTTTAATTTATGTTTATTCGTATGTTGACATGTTCCATGTTTCCAATGCACTTTCCTATTAACCATGTACGAAGAAAGTTTGGTGGTTCCATTACCATTCTTTTATTGCAATATTTAGGTTTTGCACATTTCTTGGTGTAATGGAAAGGCAACGATTGTTAAGTCTTACTTGGACACTGGAAACCATTGTCTGCTGTGAAAATGAACCAGCTGGATTACTCAGGCACATTTCCAGGAACGCTGATTAATGTTCATTGTCCCTGTTAATCAGCTGACAAAATAGTTTATTAACTATGTATGAAGTCATTATCTACAACTTACCCACCCTTTACACTCATTATGCCTTATTAGGAAGTTATCACTGACTGAGTTTCATCTTTCTCCTACTGAGCAATTAATCTTTTGGGGGGGAATTACATCCAGTTTCCCTTTTGGAGCAGTAGCCCTGGAGTTTCCAAGGTTTGACGGTCTTCCTAAATGAGAAGACAGTGTTGTGTGTTCTAGTTACAGATCATGTGCCGGCCACATGGACGCCGCGATGACATCACCCTGAGGCGACTCGACGACACAGTGCTAAAAGGGCTTCATTCACAACTGCTGTTTAACTGGTGCTAAATAACGACTGTTTGAGTTAAATAGAGGGTGTCTCACCAGCGTAAGCCGTCCACAAACAGACACAACCCCGCATTCATTTCAGCACAAGACTTTGCAAAACATTATATATGACTAGTTATTACAGCGGTGCATCTATCACATGAAGCAGGAGAAAGCGGATTAAGGAGAATGAGCTGCCAGATTTACCTGGAACGGAAGGAGAGGTGAGAATTTGTGGTGTTTGCAGAAGGATGTGCTGCTTTATATGCTGGACAAGGCAGGATTATTGTACGAGGGCTTGTGAGGACATGCATTCACCCCGATACAAACACACACACACACACACACACACACACACACACACATTGATTGAGATACAAGCACCCCTCCCCCCACATTTATCTTCTTTGCCCCTTTGTAAAGCACTGTACAAGCAGAAACACACACCTCTTGTCTGCTTTCCCCAATGGCCTGTTCAGGGGGGACACAGCAAAGTGTGACATCACCCCTGAGCTGAAACGGTTACCAAGGTGATCTGATATTTTTTTTTTTTTCGATACAAGAGTAGAACTGCAAAAAAAATTGGATTCACAGCCGAGGTTTGCCATGTCCTTGACTTAAGGGCATCAGGTTAAAACCTTTACATGTGTTTCTGCCTTTGCATTTAAAATGATTACAGAGAAAACAAAGATTTCCTCTGTGGAAGTCAATTTTTGCTGCAGCAGTACCCATGTGCTGTCCATTATCCGGAAATGTCCCCTGCACGTGCTGCAGTGCTGCAGTACTATGCAGCAATTAGTCCACACTGTCGCCTCAGCCTGCTGCAGCTTTAAAAAAGAACAGAATTTGTTGGAATTAAATAGAATATGTTCAAATTTGAAGTGATTATTGCTGGTGAAAACAATAGGAGGATATGTCTGTGCATGTGCAATAGATAAGGACAGAGAGGAGAGGCTTACAAGAGAGACAGAGTCCAGTCAAGTGTCTGCCGGCTGCATTTACAGAACAGCTCTTATCAGATGTGAGCAGTCGCAAAGTCAGACAGGGTGAGGCAGAGAGAGTGTGAACACATTCTCAGGGTACGTATCATCAAGAGACTGTTTTAAAGAGGAGAGACAGCCAGACATCCCATGCGGCCAGTGCAAGTCCTCCGCGAGACCGGAGCTTGTGATCACTCATCACCGCAGCTCCACCAAGACACAGGAAGCAAAGGAGGATCCTCAAACACCACAGAGCTGCTTTTAAAAAATCTGAGCTTTGGGTGGGAGAGAGAGGACAGACACGCACAGGTGCTGGTAGAGAGAGAGAAGAGAGCGACAGCACAGAGAGAGAGAGAGAGAGAGAGAG
>JAOWBC010000318.1:18835380-18852854 GCA_028566105.1 Hypoplectrus providencianus
ATACCGTTTAAGGTATCTGCTTTCATAACCTAGGACCAAAAAGCCAGATCTAGAAAGAAATACTGTTTCCGTGTTTTGCTGGTAGCCAATTATGATTCTTTGATTTATTGCAATATGATTTTCCCATGACAACCCAAAGTGTCTGTAGTGTGGTGAAATGGTAAATGGACTGCACTTATTGTTTTTGGGGTGTATTGGGTTGGCAGAAGTAGTGGTAGAATTTTGTGAAACTGAAAGCTTCCACTCATGCAGTTTGAGTGCCACTTCAGACCCTTTCAGTCTTCACCTTTAGACAGCCACAAAGATATTTCACATATTAACAGTTTACTCCATCAGGAAAAATTAATTACCACTAATTTATATCAAGACATTAACTTGAACTGGGGTGTCCTGTAGCACACCAGGTAGAGCGCAAACAGACATCGGCTTCTAGTAACTTCCAGTTCATCTAATGGCCTACACTCTGACTGACATATCAACTCCTGTCAGCACTTTAACTTCAAGATAACTCATCTTGTATTTTCATAAACAGCTGACCTTCATTCATAAGCTACACTTAAACTTAAAAAAGAAGCCTTCTTCTGCGTTCTTAAACTGTCCCTTCGACTTCTTTCAGTACATTCTTTTTTTAATCGCCAGTTAAAGTAAAGCTTCAAGTGATTATGTATTTCAATTTCTGTTAATGTTTTAAGTGTGGATTTTTGTTGATGAGCACAAACCCTAACTTGCATGCAATTTTGGTGCCAGTTCAAACCCTTTTGTGTCTCAGGCCTTCAACTTCATGCAACCACAAAAAGACATCCACTTACACTAACTTCCAGGTCATATGAAAACCTGCATCTGACATTTTTCAGCTCTTTGGAGCACTTTCACTTCAACTTCATCCATACTTTAACTTCATTCATTAGCTACACTCAAACTGAAAATGTAGCTTCCTTCAGCACTTCAATTCTGCCACTTTCAGTATTTATATTTTAACTGCCACTTCAGCTTCTTTTGGTATTTGTATTTTAACTGGCACTTTAACCGAGTCATTATTTCAACTCCTTTCAAATGCTATAAGTGTTCCATTTGGCTGCAAGAACATTTTCCTCAGATCTTTAGCCTTTTCTAATTACAGAGGTGAAATAAAGTACATCCTGCATGCCATATAAAGACCTTTGGGATATTATTACTTTCAGCAGGAGTCTGTACGGATATGGACTTTGGAGACTCTTTTGGGTTTTCATTTTAATAAAAAGGAACTCCTTGACCTTCAGTGAGTGCTGCCTTCGACTGCTTTCTTTATTACGTGCCCTCTTATCATAATGTGTTATTGTGCCTTTGGGGCTTTTCCTGTTCAGAAGAAATTATTGGAAAGCTTGTTGTTAATTTTTGCCGTACTGCCGGGTAATATGCAATATAGGAGCTGGCTTTGAGATGACCATTAAAGCATCTGTATTCATGGAAATGATGCCTATAAAAACACTGGTGATGTGTGTCCAATAGAAATTGGCGAGCTTCTAATCTGTTTGTGCCTGTATTATGTTCATCTGTTGGCTCCATTGAGCAGATTGCCGTTAAAATGTTTGAACAGGCTGCCATGTAAGCAAACATGTAAATGAGAAAAACAAGATGCAATTCTAATCAAATGACCCAGATGTCTGTCTGCATCACAGTTTGGTACAGCTGCTTTCCTTTCTTACGCATTCACAGGCTTGTAGGAAGTGTGAGAGCGCCACAAAACCCCCAGAACACCTTTACAGGCCCGGGAGGACTCATCACACATTAGTGCATTTGAGGAGATGCTCTGAAAATCTTCAAAGAAGAGAGTCTGAACCTGCCTGAATATTTTTGGCTTCATGCAAAAACAGTTGGCCTGCTTTGGCAAAGCAATACAATCTCGAAAAACCTGGAGAACATCAACATGGAAATAACTCATAGGAAGAATAACGTAAATAAAAGATCCTGAATTCATGAATCCAAAAAGAAGGTAGCAACAATTCAATCAGCTGCTGTGGACTGTCTTTAGGGTGTCTAGAAAGCACTTTATCATCTCATCTCTTTACCTAAAGAGTCTCGTCTAGAGTGTCTGACACCAAGTCTATTATTCAGCATTACAGCCACCAATTAACAAAGATTATGGATGTAACACTGCTTTTAAAATAACTTACACCTTGCCCCCCCTTCAAATAAAAATTTAAACTAATTAGCAATTAAAGATATCACATCAGGGGTTTCTATGCTGCAGCTGTACTTGGTCTGGTATGACCAGCAGCTTTTCAGCGGATTGCAGCAAAGTGTGGGTAGATATAACACCTCACTGACTTTATGACTCTTCTCCACTTATGCTACTGCTACACTGCTATTTCACATTGAGGCAGTAAGTGCTGGTCAGCTGAGGTTACATGGGTTTTAAATGGATGCCCATAGTGCATGCAAAGAAACAAGATAGAATTTTACTGATGTCCATTTGTTGTAGAATTCACTGCAGTAACAAAAGCTACAGCGACAAAATTGCATGTGGTTCGTTTATAAATTCAGTTCTGGAAATTTACCTCAGTTTTACTGAACCTCAGAGTTGAAATTAGTCTGGAAACCAATCGAATCTGCCAGAATCATGTTTATTTGCTGTGGTAGATGAGTGTAGTCTCTCTCTATAAAGAAGGTTTGACAAAATTTGAGTTGATGTGTTGCATATTTGTCACCACAAATGTTTTGTAAAACACATTTTAGTGGCAATTTAGCTGTAATTTGAAAAAGTTTGTGGCCTGTTCACAAACTTTCAGACCAAGTGGACCAAGGACTGCCCAATTTGCATGCAACACTCGGCAGAATGTTGCATGTTTCCTTGCTCAGATTGCTTGTAGGTTAATTCAGAGGCATGCTGGTCTGTGCTCATTTGTTAACGCTCCCTGGAAATCGAAAATGAACTGAGAGGTTCAAGATTATTAACCATTTGCTAATTGGTCTGGAAGTGCCAGGCTAGGTTGGCTGAGGTCACAAGATGAATAAGAGGAGGTATAAGATCATGTAGAGGATAGGAAAACATTGGGTGCTTTTTCATACTCTAACTTGTGCTTCTGTGGGTTCTCTCTCCTCCAGTGACCTGGAAATCAATTCCACTCAATCAATATCAAGTCTCTTCCAATCTCTTAAATGCGCCTTGAGTTAACAAGGAGAGAAGAGGCTTCAGGAAGACCATTGAGTGAGGGAACAGACTTAACAAATAGTGTGATGATGCACCTCCGCATTTTTAAAGGAAATCTCTACTGGCAATAGTGATTTTTTTCAGTGTTAGGCAAATCAACAGTTGCTATGTTTTCAGTTGAGAGTTTTAATTCACTGTTTTGTTTTGTTTTTTATTTTCAAATAAATATAAAAAAAACTTCAAAATGGCTTATTATCATTTTGCGTAAAGAATCATTAAATAGATCTGCATTTCCTCATGTGGTACACAATTTAAAGCATAGCTGGGTGCATGATTAACTGCCTTACTGACAACCGTTTATCCCAACAGAAATCCAATCATTCTTTCTTCCCACGTTTATTCTCACAGCACTTTATAGTGTCGTGTATAGGGACCTACACATAACAGCCTATAATAGAAGGAGGTTTCATGGTGAGATGCAATATAACGCACCATCACCTTGTGTGTGATATATCTAACACTGTGTGATAAAGACAATGGGCCTAATTTGAAGTGTTGTGACATCACACAAAGCAGGAGGTTTTTTTTGTTAATTTCACAACCCAGTTGGCATTTTTACACAGCTATGTGGGCTGTTATTGTGCAAGTAACAATAATGCAAGTAAATAAAAAGCCAATTATTACAAATAACAAAACCAAATAATGATTAAGTTGATAGTGGAAGTAAAGCTACTAATCAGTTATGTTTAACAATTTACATAACTATATGTATGAAAGGAAGGCCTTCGATAAGGTTTTGAATTCAAATAAAAGGAGACTCAGTGGACAATCACAGCAGTAGTTCTGACAGGTGATACATTTGTGCAGAGTGTCAAGAAGCAGATGTCACTTCAGACTGACGCTGGGAGAGGATTATCGAGGATTTCTCATTTGGCAGCTTCACTTCCCTGTAATCACTTCACTTCCTTGCATCTGTCTCGTCTCCACTGGGAGGAGACACGTTAGCATACTGAATAGCGCCTATGTCATCAGAATAATGTGCAGAGTTTTACCTTTTTAGGATGCTTAAAACAGTTAAATTGAACCAGAAACTTTGATCCAAACTGTCTAACAATCTGTTAACAGCAAAGTCTGATTGTAAGGCCATAATACCCCCTCATGATGTCATCACGTCTCCTGTTTCCTGTAGCTGCGTTCCATCCAGGACCTCCAGACGGTTCAGATCATCAAGATACTGCGCTACGAGAAGAAGGTGGCCGTCATGTTTTTCCTGATGATCTCCTGCTTCCTGATGTGTTGGACGCCCTACGCTATCGTGTCCATGGTGGAGGCCTTTGGCAGGAAGAGCATGGTCTCTCCCACAGTGGCCATCATCCCCTCCTTTTTTGCAAAGTCCTCAACAGCCTACAACCCCCTTATCTACGTGTTCATGAGCAGAAAGGTCGGTAGTGAAGTTCTGTCAATTATAGATTTAAAAATATGCAGTAAAAAATCTATTTTGGGTCAACTGAGGGACCAACACTTTGTGACCCAATATACGTGAAATAATATTTTTATTTATATCACAACAGAGCAACAGTACAAGTTCTTAACCAGGAAGTAAGTTAGCATTTAGTGCTGTGGTGACAATTTCTGTTGAGAAAAGCACAGAGCTAAAACACATTCTGTTAAAATTAATGTAAGCTGCGCAGATGACTCACAGAAAAAGTTGGACAAATGAGCTGAACTCAATGAGATTTTTGAACAGGTTTTGGGTTAGATGCCCGAAATTAGGTCATACATAAAGTTACATTGCAGTTACTGCTTGTATTGCTAATAACATAAATTGTACTTGTCCTTAAAAAAACAGTTGCTAAGTGGATAAATTGCAACCATAGTGATTGTGAGGGATATCAAAAGTGATTCCGTGAGACATGACCACCATACAGCCTCTATTTGTGTTTTCTTAGTGACCTTCAAACTGTTGAAAATTTAAGATTACATTAATAAACAATCTATTAGGCCACATAATAAGTAGCTTGTCAAATACACTTGATAGCTTGTCAGGGATCGTCTGAAGCCTAACAGTTGTGAATTTGAAGTCATCTGACCTGGATTAAATCCTTATAGCAAAATGTTTTACCATTGTCTGCTTTATTAATGCTTCCTGCATTGTTTAAGTGGTGTTTATTTGTGAAGCTTATCCTGCTGAACAAAAGTGTACTCATCAGAAACATGTTTGCACAGTTTTTGTTTTGACAATCCCATGAAAAAATCCCATTGGCCAGTTCTCAATAGACCCCATGGCAATGCTAACTTCCAGGGTGGCCTACAAAAATATGTTATGTTTTTTTTGTTTTTTGTTTTTTCACTGTATACAGCATGCTTGTGGTTATTCAGTTGATTATTGTCCATTTGAAAATGTATGTTTCTGTAAATCGTTCCCAAAATGCCCTTTGTGTTCAATTGTTAGTTGTTTCTTCCCCTCCAGTGACCACAGCTGGACTCAGAATTTAATATGGACAGATAGGGCAAATCAATGTCAACTCAATTAGGGGGAGGGGTGTTTGGTTCTGCTCTTGTGCCGCCCCAATGTTGGGTTTCAGTAGACAAAAATAACAGGCAAATTTGAATATTGTAGAATCTGAGTACCCAGAGGTACATTATTCATATAGAGTTCTGCAATAGATATAATCGGAAATACAATCTGCATAATAGTTTGTTCTCATCAAAGTTTCCAAGCTTTCAAATGTGCAGTCTGCTTGTATTGTGTGTATAGCACTGAAATGGTCTCTAGCACTAGTTATCTGGCTTCCTCAGAGGCTGACATCTTGTGTGTTTGACAGCCAAATGAGTGAGGAAATGATGCTGTTTCATCCCTGTGTTACTGTCTTCTCTCGTTTTCCTGACAGTTTCGCCGCTGCTTGCTGCAGCTGCTCTGCTCGAGGCTCTCTTGGCTGCAGCGCAGCCTCAAAGAGCGCCCCCTGGCTCCGGTCCAGCGCCCCATCCGACCAATTGTCATGTCAGGGTCTTGCAGCAACGGCGGCGTCAGGGACCGACCCAAAAAGAGAGTGACTTTCAGCTCCTCCTCCATCGTCTTCATCATCACCAGCAATGACTTCCACCACCTGGACATGACCTCCAAGGGAAGAGATTCCACAGAGGTTAATGTCATTCAAGTGAGGCCATTGTGATCCACCGGATTTATCACCCCACCACTCAGTATGCCTTAGGACCTAACATGTAAATCCAAGCCAAAACAATCCTGTCTGACCTCCCTGGACATTTCTGCAACTACACACTGTACAGACTTGTTACAACGAACTGTAAATATGAAACTGTCAGCCCGAGATCTCAGCTAAACCTATTTCCTGACAGTGTTTTGTCTCACAGGTAGTATGAAAGTGTGACATCCTCATCTACCATCAGCTGTGGTGATATGATGTAGTTATCAAGTAGTGAGATGTTTCTCTTAGATAAAGAATCACACTTATTTGTCTAAAATGCCACACAGTATGAAACTGCAGAACTTAGAGGCCAGCGGTGTTATGGATCGACATGTGATAGCGGATTTCTTTGTTTTTTTGGTTGGTACCCAACTGCAAGTGTGTAAAATGGATAATAAGCCTTAGCTCCTTAGCCATAAACCATGATACACAAACTGACATTATTGTGTATGGATTCAATAAAGAGATCCTATTTTAAGCTACCTAGCTTGTGTACCATATCTCATTTCAATCTAAATCTCCAGTGTGACAGAGCATTCACTGTGAAATGACATTTGGTGGATTTATATGGATGAGGACTACAGGAGTGTAATTAGAATAGGAGGAGATGAGAGTGGGACCTGGGTATGCTCCAGTGAGACACTCCTTTCATAACCTCCTGGGCTGTCAGCTATGAATAGACTTGATGAATGGATTTCCATAGATGATAAAACCCTTATTTAACGAGGACGTGTGACTGAGTGAGTGGTCTTTGTTTGGTTAGTTAAGGGGCTTCTTAGAAATTATGGAATATTCATGTTTTTTAAATATAAAAAAATATACTGTTGATTACTCACTTATACATATACCATCCATTCAATTATGTACATGTTTTAAACTGCTTCTTAATGCAACTATCTAATCAGCCAATCACATGGCTGATTAAGAGACTCTGAAGGGGTCATGTTGTTGGTCTGAGTGTTTCACAATCTGCTGATCTAACAACCATCTCTAGGGTTTACAGAGAATGGTGTGAAAAAGATAAAATATTCAGTGAGCCTTGATGCCTTGTACAATTGCCTTGAAGAATGGTCAGACTGGTTCAACAGTAACTCACATAACCACTGGTTACAACCAAGGTATGCAGGAGAGCATCTCTGAACACACAACACGTCTCATCCTTGAAGCAGATGAACTAAAGCAGCACTTTATAAGGTGCATCTTGCTAGCTAATAAAATGATCAGTGAGTTTTGGTGTTCCCTATATATCTTTTTTTTTTTTGTATAGCTGTGGTTGTCAAAGTCTCTACGCCATGTAGCATTCCACCTCCAAACAAAATTAGGTTCTCCAAGAACCACGACTAAGGTGATGGTGAAATACAGTGGTGTAGAACTACCCTATTCATCTTCACAGAGTTAACAAGTGGGTTCATTCCTAATTCTAGCTGCTCAAAATAACCTGATCCGCACTTACTAATAGTTGATGTTTGGAGCCACAATAGAAATGTTTTAAGCCTCTGAAACCCTCGCAACATTTACTTAAATTTGTTGGTAGGGCAGCACGGTGGTGTACTGGTTAGCAGTCTTGCCTCACAGCAAGGCGTTTGCATGTTCTCTCCGTATCGGTGTGGATTCTCTTCAGGTAGTCCGGCATACTCCATCCGTCCAAACATATGCAGCTTAGGTTAGTTGGTGACTTTAAATTGTCCGAATGTGTGAGTGAGAGTGCGAATGGTTGTAGCTGTCTGTTTCTATAGACTGGCGTCCTGGCATGTACCATGCCTCTCGCCCAATGACAGCTGGGATCTGCTCTATCCGCCCGTGACCCGTGTTCAGATAAGTGGTCAAGGATAATGAATGTGTAGTGGTATGTTTTTCTAACTGAATAAGCACACAAACTGTAGGATAGCAACACTTTTGGCAGGAATATCCACTCTGCCAGACATACTGCACTCATTTAACAACTTGGTTGTCTCCTACAGAATGCTCATAAGTTAACAAACTCATGAAGTCCCATTTTGTACTAAGTACTAACTGTAACCATTATCCTTGTAACTGTACATCATTTTGGTACCCACTCCTAAGTATTTGAGTCTTGGCACAAAATACATTGGAAGTACAATTTTCTCAAGTACTTGTTCTCTACTGGAGAGTTTTAATTTTATGTAAATGTATACTTCTGTTTAACCTTACAGAGAGAATATTGTACTTTTCCCTCCTCTATATTTTGCTGCCAGCTAGTTGCTCACTCAATTTTGGGTCAAGATCTAACATTAAAAATGTGATCAATTTATTACACATCAGCATAACAATATATGAGGTATGAGGTAATTTAGCTCTACCTTGACATGATCTTAAAACTGCTTACATAAATGCATCAACAATAATTCATTTATATAATAATTTTTAGATAGTACATTTACATTGACACTTTAAGTACATTCTGATGCTGATACCACTGTACGTTTTTTCTTGGAGTGAAGTAATTTCTGAGAGTGGCATAAGTACTTTTTATTGAATTTAGTGTTTGTAATACTTCTTTCACCGCTAGTTAAATGTGGTGATGTTCAAAACAGCAACTGTACAACCATAGAGATGATAAGCAGTTATTGGTACATTTGTTTGCAATTAATGTGAAGGAAAATTGATAAACTCTTAAAGCATGTACCCTAGCAACTGCCTGGGAGTTTAATACTGACATTTTTGTTTTCACATTTTAGATTATGTAAAAGATGATTATGGCAAATACAAAAAAAAAAATCTAATTTATCCTCAGTTGAGCCATTATCAGTTAATTACTGGTGAAATGCTCTAAAATGGTATTATCCATCATTATGACTTTTTTAAATTCAGACAATCATTATTATGCTATATTAATTAGCCTGGCAGAGCCTTCAGTGTATTCTCTAGAGGACTCAATCAAATTCTAATTAACTGCAGATCCTCCCAGTCCTTGTGTTTGATGCCCGTGTCTGTCAGATCAGTCTCAGGGCTCAGGGGGTCCAAAAGGCCACAACCCTGTCCCATATCTTCTCAGCGGGGACCAAGAGCCTGTTGATATCTGGAGGATTTTTAATAAGCAGGTAGGAGCCTCCCAAAACCGCACCTGTGGCGCTCACCAGCAGGCCACGGTTGATCACCTATAAAAAACAAATTTACAATTATATAAATACAATTTTTAATAGCCTGAAAACAAAGTTTGTAACCCCTAAAACCTTCAGGAGGAACATCAGCCTTTTAATTTATTAAGCAAATTCCAACTGCAGCCACCCAAACACCCTGTCGTAATAATACAATACAATATATTGTATACGTTTTTCAATTAACTGACTCAACATCTGGTATAGTTTTCCTATTTGTTTTCCAAGTTAAATGATATGACAGCATGTGTACAACTCAAAAGTAACTATGGTCGCTTTTACTACATTCAGGAAAACAAGAGGAAGATTTAAGAGTAACAGGGGTGTTTTGAGCTAAATAAATAAAACAGTAACAAATGCTAATGCTAACTTTCACGAATAAGCTTCAAAACCAAGTATGGGAATATCATAGTCTCTGTAGGTATTTGGTTGAAAACTGTATTAGGCTATCATTTTCTAGAAATTCTTTTTCCATGTTGATATCACACTCTAATATTTTTTGTAAATAATTATGTTACTCTGCATGCTGCTTCAGAGAGCAGTTTTTCTTTCCCCGAAAAAGGCCATTTTGCCCTTTGCCAAGACATCCCAATGAGTCTAAACAATTTACAAAGGAGAATGTGAAATCCCCGCTGTCCTTTTGACAGCAGACCATTAGTGCAGAAGCCATCAGCACAGGTCACGTCACATTGAACACAACAGTTCAACACAGTGCCAGGGACTAACCGACTCATTACAGCCAAACAAGAGGAGTCAGAAATGCTTCCCTGTGCGGCAAAGCTCTGTGTTCGTATTGGAATAACTGTTTCTATAAAGGGAAGTATTTACCCACATCCGCCTTTATGCTCAATACTGATAAAACTGCAACTTCAAAAGTCATTCAAAACATTCAAATCCCCCAAAAGTGAACAGTATGCAGAAAAGGATAAAATGAAAGAGTGGAAAGAGATTTTCTCAAAGTGTCTTACTTTGTCTTGCCATTGCCAACGCTCCACAGCTTCATGGTATCTCGTCCTTGTGAAAGTGACCTGGAGACGGTGAGAGCAGCAGATTACAGATTTGATGTTAGACTGAGCAGTGTGACAGTGATCCATGTGTTTATAAGGATATTTACCATCGTGTAAAGGGGAGTTATTGTCCTTGGCATGAGGAAGTGAAGCAAGTTATCAACATGTTTTCTGAAGAGGAACCATTTGGAGTTGACATGGGCCCGCATCTACGAAAAAAGTACATGTTAGTAAAATAAAAATGTGTATTTCAAATTCTAATGTCATTATATGAATCTTACAGCTGCATCATCAAGTCCTGAGGGTCTCCTCTTCTCAGTAATAATGGAAAATTAAGCTAAAACAAGGCGCTCGATTTTAGGATCTGTCAGAATAACAACAGTGGTGAGACCAATTACTGTCTTTTGAGCGCATAGGTTTTAATTTATAGATGGTTTGGAAGCTGCCAACCTGTCAGATGTGATGGAAAGCCTAAACGTCTACAGATATATAGAGCAGGCACACTCTGAACCAGAACTGACATTTTTCTGATTATGAATAGCCTCTCTGCACATTTCTTTTACGAACAGTTTAGGAAAAAAGATCAATCATATACAGTGCCATCTGAGGGTGAGGCTGCACACTGGAACTGGTCACCCTTCAATTTCCAAGCATGTTGGAGAGTGGCCTTCAGGTAACATAACAAGGTTTTAGAGTCTTTGGAAGTGGACTGACTCTAGAAGATGCCAGATAATTCCCAAGGAATGTTGTTTTCTAACGGATGACCCGCCCTTCTTGGCTTCTGGCTCCCGGTGGTGACTCTGTTTCTCCTGAGGCAGAGCTACACACCTGCTCTGCATTCTGCCAATTACACACCTGCTCTGCATTTGCAATCACACACCTGTGCCTGATCAGTAATCACTCACTGGCCTACATCAGCAATCACTCCCTTGCTATATAAGCTTTTTATAGATTGCCACATCATAACTTGTGTTATGCTGTATTCTCCTGCGTCATTTTATGGACGGTCTCCTGGTTTTCCCGTCTGTCTGTTGCCCTTGGTCCGACCTGCCTTCAGTCCCTGAAGCCGTTGCTATGCCTGCCCCCTGGTCTTCGACCCACTGTCTGCTTGCTACAAGATCAGCGACTGCTTATCGAGGCCCTGCTGCCTCGCACCTGGACCCAAACCCATGGACTGCCCCGTGACAACTTTGCCTTTCATTGGTTTATACTGATATTTTACTCTTTTTTTTCTTTTTTCAAGGTTTATTTGATAGAGACAGTGAGAGAGTGAAGGGGGAGGTAGAGGGGAAGACATGTGGCAAAGGGACCTGGGGTTGGACACAAACCCGTGTCAACCGCTGCGAGGACAGAGCCTCTAGGTACGTGCTCTACCAGTTGAGCTACTGGGACGCCACGATATTTAACTTTTTTATGAATCACTATCCTCCTGCTTAAACCTTACCCAACTGGTATTCGGTGTGTAAGCTTTGGTATTTACCACGAGCAGTCTATACATCATCCATCCATTTCTCCAGGTCTTCCTGGGGCATCCTTAGGCATTTCCAGGCCAGATGGATGTAATCCTTCCAGCATATTCTGAGTCTATCCTAGGGCCTTCTACCAGTTGGACATGCCCCGACAATATCTAACAGGAGGTGCCCAAAAGCTATCCTCATCATCCAGTTTCTCAGGCTGAGTCCAGCAGCCCTAAGGCAGAAGCTCATTTCAGCTGCTCGTACCCACAATCCCTTTCCCTCTATCCAATGCTCATGACCATACAGTAGGTGGTTGGAATGTAGATAAACTGATAAAACAAGGTTCAGATACTTCTTCAGGACTCTGAGAGATACTGAACAGTGTGTTTTAGAGTTTATATGAAAATATTGAAATTGAAGGCCAAAAAACCAAAAGAGCTGAAACAAACTATGCTGAATTGGTAATAATTTTCTATGGGTTATTCGCTATTTGCGCCACTTTTCATATAACACTGAATCATCTGGTCAATTATTTCAATCTCCAGCGCTATTTCCCACTTTGCTTTAAGGGGTAAACATTGACAATTTTCAACTGTCTGTGTGATTGTGGCTTTGAATAGGGTGGAATTGTACATGCAGATAAACAAGAGAATTATGTTCAGTTCTATGTTTTGCATCACCCAGGTGCTTGCAACGTTTACTGACGAAAAATGCAATTCATCTGCATTTACTACAAACACTGCAAAGACAAGTCTGAAAATGAACCAAATATACCTTTGGTACTTTCAGAAGGGAAATTGTCTTTTATCAGTGTGTTATAGTCACTATAGTCTACATCAGTAACATTCGTCAATTGATAATAGGTACCTTGACTACACTATAAAACTTACAATGTTGAATAAAGATATGCATTTTACATATTCGGGTTAAATTAAACTCATTAAATAAAAATGCATTACTTCAATATAGTTGTACATGGCCAAGTCTGCGATGGCATGGTCGTCTGGTACCCGCACTCTGGTGTACTCAGGCAGCACAGCACCTGGGCACACACAATGGGAAAAACGGCCATGCTTTCTTTTAAATTGTCAGTTAATTTTCTGTCTCCTTTAATCTCTGTTCATTTTAAATGTACTTACTGAAATCCTCATTGAGCTGATCCATTATTTCTTCAAAGACAATGCAGTCCTCAAAGCCCTGTAAAGCATGAATGGACTAATGATTCTCAGTTTAATTATTTTCTGCCTTTTCTTCTCCTCCATTTAGAATTACTTACAGCGTTCATCCCCTGGCCATAGAAAGGCACCACTGCATGGGCAGCATCACCCATAAGGACACATTTGTCTCCAATGTGATACGGGGAGCACTTGACAGAAACCATGGCCTGTGCAGGCAGTCGGAAATAATCTGTCTTGAGATTATCCCTGCATGGCACAGAGAGACAGTAAACAATTACAAACTCATTTTATTGGTTTTGTAAGTAAAATTTTGGGAATCAACAGACTGTTTTTTGCTTGCAACAAAGCATCTGTCACATAAAATAACCATTCTGGTGAAGTTATATAGCCAAACAGAAGAACAGAAGCATACAATCGGTTGTTTATGCCTGAACACCCAGAGCACTCCAAATAAAGATGAACCAGAGAGGAAGTGAGTGAATGAAAGCCTCAAGCGTTTTCTACAGCTCATGCCTGCTCTATCTCCCCTGTCACCCACAACATAGGGTTCACCTCAAATTAAAATAAACCCATGTAACTGTAAGGCTGCAATTTCACACTTCACAGACCATGGCTGTGGATGTTGCTGGAGTCGACAGGATGAAGAAAAATCAAAGTGTTTTTGAGGATAGCTTGGCAGGTTGGATGGTGAGATAAAGGCAGAGGGGGACAAAGTAGGAGTGAGATGGCAGAGAGGGAGGGAGAGGGAGAGAGAGAGGTGAGAAAGTCACCTACACTCCAATTAGTGGAATGGTGTCGGGGAAGTATTTCTGAAAAAACTCGATGACTTCATCTCCTGTGGTGACCTTTTCAAACTCATCAAAGGGCATGAAGAGGGTACAGGTAAATGTCTTGTCCTAAATTGGAAAACAAACAGTGATGTTAGCTCTCAAATTGTGACACACTGGTTATACCAACAGAACTTTATATGACCAAAATGGAAGCAGTCTCACTCAGTCTTTCTATTTTCTTGAAAATAATTTCATTAATGGACTTCACACTTGGTGGGTTTATTACTGAGGATTTCAGAAAATGCCCTGGAGAACTAAGGGACATGTAGTGGTGCATTATGTAAATATAGTGTTAAGCAAGTCGGCACTTCTAGTGAAAGTGCCTTGACCTAAATTATTTTTAATGTCCAGCAGGGGGCGACTCTTTGGTTGCAAAAAGAAGTGAGATTGCATCTAAGTCCATAGGAAAGCTTCTTACATAAGTTATGACCTCAATAAACTTTTTCTTAATGATGCCCTGGTCTAGCAAGCTCATGTTTTTTTCATCACAGCATTATTTACATTTAATAATTCTCCCATTTATGGTAAAATAGACACTAAAGCATGGCATGTTTTAGGGTGCAGTTACCCTGGGAAGGAGTTTCTCCTAGGTGTTGTACAGTTTGGGTTATTTTGTCCATGTCAGTTTATGGAAGTTATGGTAACAATTTGATTGCCTAAAATGTTTTGTCCAGCAATTACATGTGTAAAGAGTTGGCATGCTTATTTTGGCAATAAAGCTAAACTGTGTGACCCAAATATAGCTGTTTGTGGATCAAACAAAAGAAACAAAATAAAATGTCGACAATCACAATGCAAGACTTCAGATTTTAACAGTTAGTCTTAAGTGGGAGCTCATGGTGGCTTTGTCCACTTTAACGCTTCCCCTTAAAACCAACACGCAGACATTCTCAAAACTGTCAGACATTTCTGCTGAGAAAGGCCATGATAGTTGGCCAAGTGTTTCAGGAATAGTTAAGTTCACTGAGCCTTGCATTTAGATTAATTCAACACCAATGTGTTCCCAAGGTCAATAATGCACTCACAAACAAATTGCATTCCTTTCAGAAATGCTGAAAATGTGAAATGAAAGCATGGGACTCGGTTTCATTATGTATTATACTTCTATATAGATGCTCATTACTTTTATAGGACTGGAAAACCCTCCATGCTGAACACATTACAAAATCTTCCACAATTAATGCAAATGTAATATCCAAACTCCACCCAGTACTAGTGATGGATGAAAGTACACCTAGGTTATGGACGTGCCCATCGGAGCAGGTGCTATCTATTAACATCACATAGTCCTCCCTGAGGACCTTTTAGCACCATCTCCGTTTCCATGGTATCCACAGCAGCAAGGATGTGTTAGCTGTTTTTTTTTTTTCGCAGCCCCAAAGTGGTCCTGGGAACTAGGGCAGGGAGTGACAGTGTGATTGCACTCCAAAGTCAGCTGCTTTAACCTCGTCTCCTGTGCTGGGCGAGCCAAGCAGGAAAATCATTGTGGAATTGAGAAGGACGGGAGAGACTGAGAGAAGTCTGATGTAAACAGACTGATGAGAAGGAAGACACTCTGTATGTTGCTTTGTAAATTAGGCTAATTAACTCTAATTGACCATGAGGCGAAACCCCAGAGGTCAATCACGCCCTGAAATTTTCTGAAGTGATTTTGTTTTTGCCTTTTTTATACATGATGGTTGCCAGGAGATGTGATGTAATCTGTACCTCCAGAAATAATTCACACTTACCAGGTTGGGCAGGGCAATCATCATGAATGTGTTTCGTGGCCAGATGTGCAGATAGTCCGGCTTCATGGCAAACTGGGGATGATGATGGTGAAAGTTGGATGAAGAGAATAAAATACATAATAAGATGTCTTCAATGGTGGCCAAGAAATATCAGCCTAAGACTGGCAGCATCGAAATAAACTTCCACTGGACTACCACTTTGCAGTTGTTTATCTCCACAGTTTATGTTCATCTCTGTCCAGACTCAGATGTAGCCATAATAGTTGTAGCCATAGTAGATAAATATGGATTAAACTGTGAGGAAGCTAAGAATAATAGAAACTGAATTCTTCACATACATCTTCAATCCAGGAGCACAAGACATCTGTACAAATACCACAGTTTCAACGTGGGTGCCCAAGATTATTGTCACCACTTTGACCAAATGTAATTGTTTCCGAGATATATAGTCCAGAAAAGTGTTAACGCATAATGTATTGATGTAAAAGAGATCATTTATCTTTCTAAAATAAAATAAATTTGCATTTTATCCTATTGGACACAATTAGGATATGCATTATTGGGTTATGGGGAATGTGTGTTTTGTGAGGTCATCTTCATCATCTCCATAACTAAATTAATTCATCCTTGAGTCCAACTGGATATGTGGAGTAAATCTGAAGAAATTTGCGCAACCTTCTGAAATATTGCTTTCACAAGAACAGGATAAAAAAACAGTGATCCTGACCTTTGACCTCCAGAACCAATTCATCTTTGAGTCCAACTGGATGTTTGGACTAAATCTAATTATGTTTCCTGAAGTCTTCCTGAGATATAATGTTCATAAGAATAGGATGGACATGAGGTCATGGTGAACCTGACCTTTGACCTCTAAAATCTTAACAATTCATCCCTCAGTCCAATTGGATGTTTTGTCTAAATCCCCAGAAGTTCCCGAAAGGTGTTCCTGAGATATCATGTTTACAGGAACAACATAAGACATGAGGCCTCAGTGACTTTGACCTTTGACCTCCAAATTCTCGTCAGTTCACTTTGAGTCCAACTGGATGTTAGTTCCATATTTAAAGGAATTTCTTGGAGGCGTTACTGATGCAAAGGTATAATCAGGGCAGTGAACAGATGACTAACCTCTCCGTCGATGGGTGGCATGGTGAGCTCCATGTAACCATGGGGAATGTAAGTCTGGCTGTAGTTGAAGCGGCTGCGACGAAGGAATTGCTTGCGGATAGCAGAGAAAGCTCCATCACAGCCGACAATCAGGTCTGCCTTGATGTGTTTATTGGATCCATCTGACCTAAGAAACAGACAAATAATATAACAAATTCACTGCAATGTACATTACACTGACATCCATGCATACAGAATACATAAATAAGGTTTTTTTTGTTGTTGTTATTATTTTCAAGTAATAACAAAAAAGGTTTCATTTTGTGGAGATATTTAATCATTGAGATTTAAATGACAAGATCTTTCCCCATTAGAAACCTAAATAAATATCAATCAATTTTAAAGTAATCTGCATTAAACTCATTCACAAGCCATTCATCAATTATATCATATTTTGTTGATACTTTAAATTCACAGGAATTTCATTCAAAGCCACAGTGGCCACAGATGATGGCACATTATGGCCACTAATGAACACACACACTCTACTTTTGGTTCAGCTGCTCACAGGCTTAAAAAGCTGCTCCAAACAGCAGGAGTCAGTATTCCCCACATGCCTGACACACTCTGCCACATGGAGAAGCATCCTGACACAGTTCCTGGAGTTCCATGGGAGTAAACTGTTGGCTCTGCGATCGGACCCTCAGCAC
>JAOWBC010000318.1:18883107-18895355 GCA_028566105.1 Hypoplectrus providencianus
CACACACACACACACACACACACACACACACACACACACACACACACACACACACACACACACACACACACAGTTGACTCTTAATCATTATTTGCCAGTCATGCCCGTCTCCACGGCGACCACAGAGAAGAGACTTTACCCCGTCAGCAGTGACGCTGTCTTGAGTCTGTGAAGACTTTAATTCGACATATCTAATTTTCGTCAGAGGAACATAACAGTGACTGGAAATGGCTGGCACTGGGAAAAATGCGTACACACCTTCCCCTCAGCTCAAACATAAATGCACACACAAGCCAAGCAAAGCACCTGTGCTGCCTTTTTGATTACATTAGGAAAGTGGAGTGATGTGGAGAGAAAAACCAGAGCAGTGCAAGGCCACCTGCAGACATCCTGTGTCTCACCGAGGGATTTTCCAGGCTCGGCTCCAGACTGCCAGTCAGACACAGAGCAGGAGCACAGGAGGAGGACAAAGGATGTAAACTCTGAGTTGGATTATGAAATGACGGACTGGCTGACAGTCTGTCTAAGTAACCTGTTATTAGTCTCACAGCTGAAAGCTTTAGAGCCAGAGGTTCATGTGAATCTGTCCAGTTACACATTAATCTATGTTAAAGGCACCGTGTGATCCAAATGCTATCAGAAAGATGTCCACAATTCAATCACAGATGAGAAGAAAAATGATAGAAATTTGCAAAATAAACAGAAAATTAAGTGTGTGACGGTACACAGAAGTCACTGTTTGGTACAGCAAAAAACAAACATCAATTAAATAGGGATCTGGGATACATACTTTTTTCCCCCCCTTTTTTAAAAGACCGTAGTGTAAGGGTCAATGGCGGACACATTCCTTCTGTGGGTGACCGAGGTAACATTTTTGCCCTCTGGCAACTTGGTCCACTATTTTCATTATAAATACAAGGTACATTTCAAACTTTCTGTATAACACTGCACGAATACCAGCAATCATTGCAAGGCAACAGGTCACAAAAGGCTATTAAACAGCAGGTCATCTGTTATGCTATAGAATTAAAAATAGCACAATGAATGAAATATTAAATAAGCCTCTGCATTATTTGTGGACCTTATAGTTCTGTTTTGGCTATATGCAAACGTAAATGCAACTAATCGTTGTATTGCGTTCTGCTTTTATTTCAAAATGGGGTTTGAAAGCAGCTAGGCTAAAGAGCCTGGTTAGCCTGTTGGCCTCCTGGCCTCCTGTGATCGAAATATCAGTTTGATGTGGTTGAACATGTGCTAGCATGTTGAATGTGTTTACATTCACATAGCTGACAGTCTCAGAACAACACCATCACACAGTAGTACAGAAACTAAAATGCCCACTTTGACAGAAAGTCAAAGTGGGCAAAAAGTAAGTGTTTACAGCCAGGTACAAAAACATGATTAATGGGGAATTTAGCTAGAGACCAAAAGTTGTTTAATTTGTTTTAATTGCACTCAAGCTTAAAGTTATTCATAATTAAGGACATATTGCTTTGAGTGACAGGCAGCTTCCCTCACAGGTGGCTCTGCTGCTTTCAGTTCATCTCTACGAACACCTCTTCACCCCTTTTATGATTAGCCATTGAGGGCGAAACTTGGGATGGCTACAGCTACAGGAGCTGTCCACTTTGAGCTTAGTTTCTGCCTTCTTCAGAAATGTGTTTATCAACAGAAGACACACTGTGACACACAATCCTGAAATTTCCCACTTCACATTAGGGGTCAAGTTAATCAAACAGTGCTCAATCTGCTCAGAATGGTTTACTTCTGCGCTTTGAGTAAACCTAGGTCAATCTTTTGACAAGTTGAGAAGAATGCCTGGAGAGATGTTGAGGACTGCAGACATTAAACTCCCTGAAGGTAGAGCTGAAGTGCTCCGTCAGCATGTGCATAAAGGCACCTGCTTTCCCCAGCCCCCATTCAAAGTGAGCTTGATAACAATGGACCCAGACAAACTGAAGCTGAGCGTCAAAGAAACCAGTTTTCCCTATGCAAAGACCGATGGCTCCTTTCCATGTCCACCTCCAAAGAAATTTAAAAGTACAGATGAAAGGTGAAGAGGAGAGCCATTTGCAACCACTCAGCAAAAAGCACAATGTTGGCATTCAGCAGAATGACTGTCTCCACCTTTCTGGAGAGCGTCTCCACTGTCCTCTGTCTGAACTTTCCTCTTTTTACTCTGTTGCACTCCTCCAGCCTTGAGTAAAGTGCTTGAGCATGACTGCTTATATTTTAAATTGAAACACCATGATCACTTCTTCGACAACATTAATTATGTTTTTGAAAGACCCAATTTTTCTAATAAGGATGTGATAAATTCATTTCCAAGCTTATGTGTTCATCGATCGCTGTGCATTTTGATAAAATAAAGTTTTGTCGTGGTTGACAGAATAATTTTTTAAGACTTGATAATCTAAATTTAATCTGCATGCTCATAAGAAAAACAGTTTGAACACTTATCATATTCTGTCTTCCATCACCTGTTCAATAATTTATTTTTTATAGGCAGAACAGAATGAAGTTTTTAGTTATGTGGAAATATAAAATCATAGAATCAGTAAAATATTTTGACACAGGTGACTTGTTCTCTTACTATTAGTGCCTGCGTCAAATATATACAGACATAAACATGTCTCCTCCTTTAGTTGTGCAACTGTCCTGAGACTGAAATATAAATTGGACTTCTTTTCAGCTAGATAGCCTTGCCTCTTTCCCCTCTGTCAATAATGCATTTCCAAGTGAACGTTTGTTTTTTCAGTACTGCAATCACATGAAGTCAACACAAACATTGTTCTGTGTCTCTCAGGTGGCTGGTATGTTTACCAGCAAAGGAACGAGGTGCACAACAACTGCGGCATTGAGATCTACTATCAGACAGACATGCAGACCACACATGACAACATGCTGCTGGAGCTGTTCTGTCAGATCATCTCCGAACCCTGCTTCAACACACTGAGAACCAAAGAACAGCTGGGTGAGCACACAGAAACGGCTGTAGAACACATTGTATGCAGCATTTTACAAAAGAAGACAAAATTAATGGAAGATGTGTTAAATGCTGCTGACTTTTTCTATTTGAGATTTATATAGCCTTAATCTGCATTTAGTGCTTCATTAATATCAGTAGTAACTTTTTAAATGAAGTTTTCTAAAGTGCTGTCAGCCCTGGTGATACTTAACTTGGAATAAATGGATTTAAATAGTGCTGTAATCATAGTGTCTGACCTCATGTTAATGTCAAGATAAATGCAGAGATAATGCAGGAAATAAAATGAGGACAAGAAAGCACTCAAATAATTCTTCAGTGTATAATGTTTTGAATCCACTTAAAAGGCTGAAATGGGATTATTTTTAAAGTGATGCTGTGTGAGATTCTTCAGTCTGTGTATAACCTGAAAATGTAGAAGCAGATAAGATCATGGCACAGAGGTTGACCGGTTGGAAGGTCGCAGCAGCTAAATTCATTGAAGCCACCTAAAGAAACTGTATCGGTTTTAGTCTACACTATATTTAGAATATTTTTAGATGTCTCACTGTCAGACCAAGAAACTGACACTGTTACACCCAGCTGTGCTCTCTTCATAGCCGACAGAAAAAAAAGTTGCTGGTCTATCGATGCTTCAGTCAGTTAGTTTGTATCATAATGTGACTGGGGATCCAAACTTACCCTTTAGAACACCAAATTGACATAATGACACAATGAAACTGAGGATCAAGGCAGAGTTAGACCATAAACTTTAGTGTCCTGTTATGTAAAATTCCAGTTTTTGTCAGTGGAGTCTGGTGGCTTTGTGACCACCATAGATAATGGCTTCAGTTCCCCTGCATTAACTCAAAACATGGCTGTGTAAAAAATGGCCTTTTGAAAAAGTTTCTCTGCCCAGGCTCAGAAGCCCAGCCTGTTCTCTGTGCTGACTCTTGCATATCTCCCCCTCTTCACCCCTCCAGGCTACATCGTGTTCAGTGGGCCGCGGCGGGCGAATGGAGTGCAAGGCCTGCGCTTTATTATCCAGTCGGAGAAGGCGCCCCACTACCTGGAGAGCCGCGTCGAGGCTTTCCTCTGCACCATGGAGAAAGCTTTGGAAGAGATGAACGAGGAAGCCTTCCAGAAACACATCCAGGCTCTGGCCATCCGCCGCCTGGACAAGCCCAAGAAGCTGTCTGCTGAGTGTGCCAAGTACTGGGGAGAGATCATCTCACAGCAGTATAATTTTGACAGAGGTGAGAACTCTCAGCATCCCTTTTCATCTTACTGCTAACTCTTAATCAGTTTTAAGGTTTAAGGCCAAGTACAGCTTTTAGGTTTATTGAAGTATAATAAAAAAAACTCCTTTTGATCTACCAGCTATTACCGTATAAAAAGCTAGTGTTACATAGAAAGTGGATGCAAGTTCTTGAGGTTTATCAATATTTTGGTCAGTCCCAGAGGTGAGCAGGATGTTGCTTAGAGCTGCACAAATTGGGATCGATTAAAGCTTGGAATAATCTGCAGCCGTAGCACACCTCTCTCTTGCAGCACTCTCCTGAGTGCCATAATGGATTGTAATGGGCCTGATTCACTAGTAATCTGCCTAAAGCCCTGAGTGATGGCAACACTGAAAGGCTGCCAAGGGAGTGGTGGTGATTACTGATACTAGCAGTGTTGGAGGAAGGGAGGCGGGTCGGGGAGAGAGGGCAGCTGACACGCTCAACGCCAAGGGCACAGAAAACATACAACCCTCCATTAGTCAGGGCCAACACACAGTCTGCTCCAGCTGTTGGTTCAGTGTTTTTCTTTTGTCACTTGGTAACATTTCTGAGAATGCTTAAGTTCGCCATCAACTGTTCTTGGCTTCAAAGACTGTTGATGTGAAATGCCTTCTCAGTTGAAACTCTGTGTAGACAACTGGCATTTTGCTTGAATGTGGATATATGGGAAATAAGATAAAATATCAATTTATTAGGGCCTCAACGGACAAATTTTTAGGGTTACAGAAGCAAAAGCATTTAGCAATACTAGAAGAAAAGATCAATAACAATAAAACAATACAAAGTAACCAAGCCATTTTTTCAAGAAATATGAAAGTAATTAATATGAAAAAAATAGGTACTACATATGCAATGAAGACAGACCCACAGTTGAAACTGCACCATAACACAAAGAAACATGTTTATGTTGAACAGTGGAATGATAACACCTGATTGAAAATAACTGCACTGTAATGTACACATTATTGAACGGTATTAGACATTTGCAATACTTCAGTTTTAGTGTGTGGTGCGTGAAACATTGCTGTTGTTTTCAGCAGAAACTGTTATGCTTGAAGATGCACAATTAAATTCCTCTCAAAATGTATCTCTCTTATGTTTATGTCCCCTGTAATATCTGACCTTGACTATATAGGTATATTGTAGCCACATCAGCCTCTGCCAGTTACAATCTAACAAGCTCATAAACAGTATAAACAAACTGAAAGATGCTAACTGCATTTACCATTCTGATACTTGTCACCCATTTTGGTGCCAAACAGCCTCTCAGTGTGGATCCCCCTCACCATCAAATGAGCACATGACCAGCAGTGGTGATGGGTCGGGGGGAGAATTATACATGTGAATAATAACAATAATCCTTTTGAATCGGGTACTTGGTAGCTCATTTGTCAGATAGTTTTCCACAAGCTTTCGAGCACTAAAATATGTAACAAGTTAGTGCTTACTATGTTTTACTACGTAGCAGTAACAACTAAAAACAGAGCTGACCAACCTTCACTCTGATGGATCACCTGTGTCAAGGAACTTCTAAGCTTCTGTACTGAAACCTCACTGTTTTCCCTGTTGTGTTGCAGATAACACTGAAGTGGCTTATCTGAAGACTCTGACAAAGGAAAACATAATGCACTTCTACAGAGTAAGTCAAACGTCATATCATACATATTCTGTCTTCTTATTCTTACTGTATTTTGCACTTTGTTGTACTGATTTTCTTCTTACCTGTACTGCTACTGCTACACAATAATTTCCTTCAGGATAAATCTGTTTGCCATCTGTTTGCTTCAAAGCATTATTGGTTTTAGGGCAGCTGCTAGTCCTTCAACATTAAAAAACATGTTGTACATTAAAGAATGATTTTAAAAATAATGTATTTTCCCAAATGCTCTGAAATACAATTGGTAATCATCCACCCGGGCTGTCTGTAGAGATATAGGATAATGAAGACGTTAGCTGAGAATCAGTTCAGGTTAATTGCTTCCTATGAAATAACGAGGTCAGATTTTATAATCCTTAAATGTTGTAATGAGTGGATGTTAAAACTATAAGCACCAAACAAATCTGAGCTTTGAGAATTTTAGCTGATCATTTACTATGAAAATAACGAGCTAATATTTCTAAAATGACTCCCCGGGTGCATTTCCTTCTCCAGCAGCCCCAGTTTTATTTGAACAGCCTTAAATTATGACGCTCATTCGACTTTAATTGTGGTACTTTGCTGTCATTAAATCTTTAACCGCGGCCACAGAGGTGTTATTAAGAAGGCAGCAACATAAATTACAACAATAACCTGCATTTTATGACACATAATGTTTCAGAGGCCTATCAGTCATTGTTAAATGCATATTTGAACCGATATATGTTGTGTTGACATCGCATAATGACAAAAGGAAGACGGGCATAGTCCCTTGCTAAAGCCCGTGTCCTTTGAGGTTTTGTCGAATACAGTGTTGACTTCACTTCTGTTTGAAAATGGTAAACAAGCTGTTTGCCCAACATTAAATTACTGAACTGTTATTGTAATTAATCAATTTGCTCAGTGTGAGTATTTATTAAACACATGGGTTTTCTTATTTTTGATTACAAGTAAACATGATTAATTTTGTTTATAAATGACAGCAATGGTCCAGCCTCTGACCTTTATGCCCTCTGATCAGTTTGCTTTCAGATTATTAGCAGCCAGTCTCGTATAGCTACAGTACATCAGGTTTCAACATGCAACAAGTTAATTACATCAGAGTTACTTAAATGAAATAAAAGCTGTTTTATTTGGAGACTGGTCCTTCCACCAGGGCAAATTAACTTTTTTTTCTTGGTTCCACTGGTGCTCCCAATCCATATGAATGGCACAAATGGTCAACATTTTGAGCCCTGCCTTTCACTGATATGTAGCATTAAAGAAAAATGCTGGATGAACACATTATGGATTTGTTTTTGGTGGCAATTGAGCAACGGAGAAAAGTGGTTTGGAAATAACTACATCACTCTACTTGAATAGCAAAAGTAACATGTTAAGAAGTAACTCTTACTTTGTTAGTTGTCAGCACTTTCACTATGTGAGTCACCTGTCAGTCTGTATAACTTTGTGTTTACTCCTTTAAGTTTTCAGTTCTGGTGCAGTCCCGGTTCACTCTTAACTTTTTTTAAACTTCTGTCTTTGAGCAAACAAACCCTGTTGGTCTGCACGAAATGAACTCGTAAGAGCACCCTCAGCGATCCGATAAGGAGCTCCAGAATACAGTTGAAAAAATGAACAGGAGTATCTTGAGGTCTGCTGATGAGGCAGTCTTCATGCATGAACAATAATGAGGTTTTTTAATTCCAATTTAATTTTATCTGTAGATAATTGATATCTACTACATTTCTTTTCTACAAAAACGTTGATCCAATGTACAGCCTGAGCACACCACCTCCCCTAATCTTTCTCTCTCTGTGTGTGTGTGTGTGTGTGTGTGTGTGTGTGTGTGTGTGTGTGTGTGTGTGTGTGTCCAGACACACATGGTTTTACTGGATTCAGTCCGCCCTCAGAGCTTTCATCTCCTCTTGCTTCTATTCATAGGCTCCGAGGTGACACTGACACGGGACGCTCGCAGCATATCAGCTGCCATAATGACAGCCAGCCAGCCTGTTTCAGCGGGGATAAAGGGCCAAAGACACATAGGCGCTGAAAGAATTGGCATTATCTCAGCCCAGCAGAAACCATTACAGGCCCCATGCAGAATAAACCTAATGCATTTCTAATGTCATATCAGCCGCAATCGCAGAGGCACTTTCTTTTTTTTTCTTCTTCTTTTTTGGTGGTGGATTTGACGCTGTCGGGCTGCAGACGAGTCAAATCTTCAGTCTAATATAATCCTCCATTCAGAGACAGTGACGAGGCCTGACTGTGGAGCCAAATCTCCACAGAGCTGTCACAACTGATCCCAGGCTCGCTGTGAAAACACACTGTCCAGGCCACTGACAGGCCACTCTGAGTTAAAACTACAGAAGAAGAAACTCAGTGACGGTTCATTTCAGCCACTTTTTGATGGACTTATGTGTTTTATCCCCCAAATCGTAACATGGGGATTTATATCATGAATGAAATACAATAATGAGGAGACTGGGCAGTTGTGTTTGTCCCAGCCAGCCTGCGTGTCTCACCTGTCTCTGTCCCCACAGGAACGGCTGACAGTCGAGGCCCCGAAGAGACACAAGGTGTCCGTGCACGTCCTGTCCAGAGAGATGGACTCCTGTGAGTATCTGTCCTCATGTGTCGGTGTCACGAGCTTCGTTTAGACGCTCAGTGGGTTCGTTCAGTGTCAGGCTGACCTGTGTGTCACTGTGTGTGTTTACCAGGTCCAATAGTGGGAGAGTTCCCCGCTCAGAACGATGTCAACCTGGCCCCTGCGCCCTCCCTGCCGCAGGTAAAGAGCATGTTCCTTATTTATGGCGTCATATCTGTTGATGTATTCACTTTAAAAACACTGTTTTCACTTTTTCTCTCTCAGCTGTTTTCATTGATATAAAAGTAATCTAAAATGTAAGTCAGACAGACAAACTCAACCCTTTATTGCCCATACTACATATAGAAACTGCAAGATACAAAAAAAAAAAACATTCAGGGTAGTGTAAAATGTCTGAGCAGTCTCATGTAGAAAGAAAAAAACAAGGAAAGATAGAAACCCCACTGCCATCAAATTCTGTTCAACTCATTTTTCTCATTTCTGCCTTCTTCAGCTTAAATCAAGCTTTCAGGTCTCCTTTCAGTTTCAGGCATACAGCTGGCTAACAGCCATCATGTTTTTTGCTACACGTCGATCTTATTAAGCTGGAGGCTGGATTGATTGGGGAGCTTGAACAGGATCTTTGAATGTCCGAAGCAGGTTGAAGGTTTTCTAACTGCTCAGGTGGAAACTTGCTGTTATGTATTTTCTGAAGAAGTCATTCAACAGAAGCACAACAAAGAACACTAATAGCAGCTGTTGAGTCGAGCACACTGACGTTGCCAACTTAGAGTAGTAACCGTTGTTTTTCTTAGGTTGTTATCATGGAAACGGTGTACATGCAGCTCTTTTTGCTGGTAGCACCAAATGCAGTTTAAATAGTGCTGGTCCTCAAATAACAGTGGCTGTACTGACTTCTTTTTTGGGCCATGCTCTTTCCTGATGACTGTTGTTTTTTTTTTTCCCCCATCAGCCCACTCTGGTTCAGGACATGACAGAGTTCAAGAGGAGCCTCCCTCTGTTCCCTCTGGTCAAGCCTCACATCAACTTCATGGCTGCCAAACTGTGAGCAAGGCAGGCAGGTCGACACGCAGCAGCAGCACGAAGGAGGCGCTCTTACACCCCTCCTCCTCCTCCTCCTCCTCCTGCTCCTCCTGTCAGGAAGACTTTCTTCTGACTGAGCCTGCGTGTGTCTGTGTGTTTGGGCGGGTGCATGTGAATGCGTGTGTGCACGTGTGGCAGGCCGGGGCCACTAGAAGAGATGCTTGGAAAACAAATGCGTGTATTTTTTCGAATCACAAAGTTTAGCCATGGTCGTCGACGTAGCTGTGATAATGGTAGAGGTCACACCAGACTCACCTCATGTTTAAAAGTCTCTGAAAAGGAGCTGCAACACTCACGCAACACAATACTGTGTAGGCTGTTGTAGAGGAAATAGAAACAACCTTAAAAAAAGACGAGGGCCAGATCCCTTTAAACAAGAATACTGCAGAAGCTTCACAGTAGGAGGCGTTTTATTTCAATTATTCAGACATGCTGCTTTGAGAATGGATAGCTGGTTTATTGTGATGAAGTAGCTTCATGAAGGGTTTTTTAATTTCTTGGACTGGTATTGTTGGACTCTGAAGGCACCACGACTCCTGAAAACAAAACACGCTCAGTCAAATGGAATATTTTACTCAAATTGATGCATTTGTGAAGAATATCTGCCCTAGAAATTATGATTTTTTTTTTTTAAATGCTCGCTGGTTTTTTAAAAAAAAGTCGTTGCTTGTAAACTGGTAAAATGTTGGGACCCTTTGAGGAGCTGTTTGAATTTGCTAATCAGAGAGCCATGCCCATAAAGATTTTTAATTTTAATTTTATTGCATTTTACAGACACCTCAGGGGTACCTCTATGCTGTTTTTTTAACATTCAATTTTACTAGTGATTGATTAAAAATAAACACTTATCAGTGTGTCATTAGTACATCAGTACTTTGTTCACATCACAAAATCTTACTCGGTTTCTCCAAGTTATTTTTATAAATCAGAAAGAAGATAATGGCAGCAGTATTTTTTTTCTTCATTTTCTAATTTCCAGGGAGATCATTGTGTTTTGTGCCTTTCCAGGGGGGCACCCATTAGTTTGTCTGTCTGCACCAAGTTGATCTGGGAAGATCTAACCCCCCCCCTCCCCCTTAACTTGCTGGACTGTCTGGCTCTTAACGCAGAGATCGCCTTTTTCTCTCAATAGAAACATTTCATGTTGATGTCTAAAGGGGGGTTGGAAAAAAAACTCCAATCTGGATTTATTTTTTCTGAATATATGCACTTCTCTCACTAAGCAATAAACTTAATGATGCGGACAGGGAACAGTGCGAGGCAGAGTGAGACGTGGCTCTGCACTGCTGAGCAGCTGCAGCAGCTGGACCCACAGCGAGCCGTGGAGGACGTGTCCGTCCTGAGCGTCCGGCTGACTGCCGGTGGCGTGGATAGTGATGTCAGTGCTGTACGACCTGCTCTCTCAGGTGCTAACCAGCTTTGCTGTGTCAGAACCACTGCTGGTGGAGCTGCCAACAGCCCTGTTAAAACAGACAAAAAAAAACAAAAAAAAAAACATCTGATTTTATTTGTCCCTCCTTCCCCACCATACCTGCTCTCAGGCCTTGCTCATTGCCCACTCGTACGATGCTGCCTGTTTTTAAGAATGATTTGGAAAGCTGTATGATTGTGCTGCATCAAAAGCTTCTTCAATGTTTTCCAGCATTTTGCTACGTCTCAACCTGATCGAAACCATTTCAGTTTTTAAATAACAAGCGATTTATCAACTTTGTTAAAAGGCATTTGACCTTTTTGCAGTGGGAACCCAAAGACAAGCAGCAGCAGCAGATTACCGTATGTCCCACAGGAAGTAGCTTGACAGCACCTGGGGATGGTGACGAAGCCGTTTTCATGCAGTGTTCAGAAGAAAAACTAGCAACATTACATATCAGGCTTGGCCATGCACTGTTTACCTTGTGAAGTACCTAGTGATTGGTTTACATTTAGAAAAACCCGAAGCATATTCTAATTTTTCATGTCAATTTAAGAGGTGGATTGATTGGTGATACAATACATTTTCAGTTTGTTTTTATTGTCTCCTGTGTGTTTCTAATTAATAAACTACTGAATGGACCCTAATAGTGTGGTTTAATGCAGCTCTTCCCTCCCCAGCAACTTCAACACATGCACTTGGACATTGGAAAAATACATTTATTCACAGAACTGATACCACAGAAGTCCAACATGTCTTCACTGTCTCTTTTGGCAGAGTGGAGACTTGACAGTAAATCTACAGGGGAAGCTGTGGTTTGCAGGTTTTGGGATGAAATCTGTAAAGCAGGCACAGTTTATATGTGCAGGTAAAATGCTCCAAGCAGTCAGCTGTTCGTCCATCACACTTTCAGTCACAGGAAGTCACATACTGATGCTTTAAACAGTAACTTAGGGCTAAGATTCCACTAACTAGCACAGAAAGTAATGTTTATAATAAACTCCCATTGATTAAAAACAAACCTTACTGTCGCGCTATGATCACTGAAAGTTTAACAAGCCTATTGTTACACTTTCCAGGCAGATTCAGTACTTTGTTTGATTTCCATTGCTACTCCAATGCACTTATTTTGTAGGAGCAGCTTTAAATATTGCACTTAAACAGCAATGGGGCTTTTGGGAAATGCTGTCCCCTTTTATCGTAGAAGTCCAAAGGACCATGTTCTTATACATTTTCTACATCAATGGTTTGTAATTTCTGCACAATAAGCCAGAATAATG
>JAOWBC010000318.1:18930420-18945311 GCA_028566105.1 Hypoplectrus providencianus
CAGCAGCAGCAGCAGCAGCAGCCGCAGCAGCAGCAGCAACCCCAGCAGAGGAGATCCCCTGTCAGCCCTAGCCAAGGCCCCTTCCCCCAGAGAAACGCTTATCAGACCATCATGAATAACAGCAAAGGGTCGTCGTCGTCCTCTTCTGCCTCATCGTCCGCTTGGAATAATCACCAAAACGCCGCATGGAGCACAGCCTCCAACCCCTGGAGCGGGCTGCAGGCGGGCAGGGACCCGCGCAGAGCGGTGGGCGTTGGGGTAGGGGTCGGGGTCGGAGTCGGCGTCGGGGTGCCGTCACCCTTGAACCCCATCTCCCCCATGAAAAAGCCCTATACCAGCAATGTTATAGCACCCCCAAAGTTCCCAAGACCTGGTCCCCTCACGCCCAAGCCCTGGATGGAGGACAGCGCCTTCAGGACTGACAACAGCAACAACATACTGCCTTTCCAGGTACATGCACTCAGGCTATAGGCCTCCTATATTGCTTTAAATGTTTACCACTTTGCAACTGTGTCAGTTGATGTCAAATGGCACGCGACCTATTTAAAGTATAAGGGTATAGCATGATTATTTCCGATATTCAACTGAAATATTCAAGTGAAACCATATCAGTGCCAGAGTTAAAAATAGGCCTACAGAAAAGAGGGCTAGCCTAGGATAAGGTCACCCTGAAGTCATCACTACCACAGATTCAGTATAGGTCTGTAGCATAATGAATGATCGCCTGTTTATGTCACAGTAAATTCGTGAAGAAAAAAAACAAACAATTAATCGCATAATTCATAAACATTATCAATAATTGAATGTTCAGTCCATCTGTAATCATTAGGAGGCAATTCCAAAGGCTTTTAATTTTCTAATTTATTTCGATAACTCCGCATCAGAGCCATCATTTTAAAATGTTCGACACTCTGAGGCTGTAACAAATGTGGTTCAGCTGAACTGACAAATGATCATCGGGTTTGCCGGTATGTCAGTCAACATGTCCACCGGCTCGATGCTGTCAGATTGTGTGATGAAGGTCAAATAATCGAATGAGACAGTGAGTCCTTGAAGTATTACTCATCGATCATTGCTATTTTTATGCAATCAAAGACAAACACAACGAGTCCTTGGAAGAAATAGTCGTTATGCACGGTGCATTACTCTAAATAGTTAAATGCCCACTGCCAGCTCACTGTGGGGTTTAAAGGACAAATGACGCATTCAGGTGCCGCTCGTAACCTATAAATTCAGATTGACAGGACGCGTTTGTGCGCAGTTGATCATCAGACCACCGTAATGATCGAGACGAATTTTAAGCTGTCATTCACTTATATTATAAACACACAACTGTAAGGTGCAGGAAAAATGTTTAGTGAACAGGATAATTCAGCCACAAGCTATTTGGTCTCTTAATTTACGACCTCTAACTAAAAGTTGTTCTTTAAGTCTGTGTGGAATATCTTTCATAGCATCTTAAACTGGACCATTGACATTTAAACCTGTAATCTTTAGCCTTATAAGAATAAAACAAAACACACCTGCATGATGTAATAATAAGGTACTGATAATAATAACTTTAACTGTGATAACGATGTTTCAGTCTAACTTTGCATTAGAACACAATGCCCTTGCCGTCCTCTCCTTATCTGGGCGAAAATGATTTATTTCTCACTTGCTATTTTAAAGATTATTAGTTCTTTTGCGTTCTATTTTTTATTTTCATTTTTTACAAGATATCGGACAGTACCCGAAGGCAACATCACTACTCGCATTTAATAGGCTTGTGATCCAATAATGGGCGGGGTTTGAATCTGAGATTGAGACGGTAAGCAGGTCCAACAGGAAAATTTATACTAAGAAAAATCCAATATTAACCTCTTATTGGGAGTTTCCACAACTGTTTTTTACAACACAGTTACTGACGTCAATATAAATGTCTATGTCGCTGTTGTAAGAACTCCGCACAACTAAGAAAGCTAACGTTATTCAAGTTGAAAACATGCTTATAGATATTGAATTAGCACGAGTTTTTATTTTAAAAAAAAAAAAAAAAAAGAAAGAAAAACAAGTGACAGCTAACAAGTTAAGTAGTATTACAGTATAATATAATATACATATAACAAAATACTTTTCATTAAAGGTTCCTATCACAAAATATGGTCAGCATTGCTAGCAAATAGCATAATAAACATTGAATTTGTAAAGGGCAAGTTTTTTCTTTTATTTATTTAACAGAATTAAATATGTACAGTAGCACAAATAAATGTGAATATTAGTAGCTAATAACTTTAAATATTGTGCATTTCTTGTTATTGTCTTCCTCCCTTCCACTGATAGTGAATGTCATGTTTTGTTCCATGCATTAGCATCCACAGAACTTATTCCGTGTTAAACAGCAATATCATGGACACTTGAGAAAATGTATTTTTAGTTGGCTTTCGTGTTTTGACTGACATGTCTGATTCCAGAGTACAGTCCCAATACTGTATGGATCTTTCACATGGCTAGTCATGTGTTTTCCCTATGTTTAGATAGCTGTCTGACAAACAAGCCAACATGTAAAGTAAGCCAGCTGAATAGTCTCCCTTTAAGTGACCGGCCTACTTAAAAAGGAGTACTTGTTCACCCAATCAATGCAAAGACTCGGGAGAACGGAGCGCCAGCCAAAATGTTAACCTGTTACTGCAGAGAGGACTACATGTGCAGACGAAACGCAGCCCGACGCAGGGTGAAATTCCAACCGCCTTGAAACGTATAGCCTTTTGAGGAGATAATGACTGTGTGTGTGTCAGTCAGGCCTCCCTAGGCTTTATTACATGGTTTCCTCTGTTGAGTGCCTCTATCTGTTTTCCCTTGACTTGGCCAGCTCACAGCTCCAGTTATCACCAGGGGACAAGGTCAAGGGGCCATAGAGTTGACTGTTTACTGAAGTGAAACTCAGGCAAAGATGAAATAGTCCTCTACTCCAGTGTGGTCAAGTGCTTCTAGATAAAGGTTATAATCAGATTAGGTCATCAGGGTTGAAGTGACACATTACCATTATTCATGCATATGCTAAGTAGATCTGAGATGACAGAAACTAAATCTGCAATTATTCTGATACTATGTTTTATGTTTGAGTCATTGAGTCTTATCCGGGTTATGATTTCTTCAGTGGTCATCCTTTAGGAGTGGTCTCTTCTTCCACAAAACAAACAGACCCAGTGATCAAACCCGATAAACACACTAAAGACAACTCAGCAGTTTCACTTCAAAAATCAGTATCTCTCCAAGTTGATTAGCGGACAGCTGCCGCTTGCCTTTTTACATTCAAAATTCTTTATTTAGTTTTGTAATTCATTGGAACCGTTTGGGATACTAGGTCTTATAATTTTAGGATGTTTTACTGCAAAAAAAATTAATATGTAATACTTAAAATGTGAGAATTTTCTGCTTTTTTGCTCTCTTATACTATTTGAAATTAAATACCATTGAGTGGCCAGACAAGAGAAGTAGTTTTATGATCAATTAATGATGTCAAAGGGGATATTTGCTCTGAATATAGAAAGCACAGAACACATTATTCTTCTATTTCACAGGTTTTTTAATAAATTGCATTTATGTGCAAATGTGAATTCCCTCTTGCAGCCATATATATAGCTTATACCTATCAGTGCTCGTAATGTATATCAGCGAGCATTTGCTGTTGAATAATAACTGTTTGACAGAGAGGGCATTTTTAAGAGCTTATTATGGGCTACTTCAGTGATGCGATCTTGGCTGCAGCTCACACTTAGCTGTTTAGCAATTACACCCATAATTGGAGAAGAGTTATCACCAGGATGCAAGGTCAGGGTGCCACATGTCAACCGTTCTGTTTACTGAAGTGAAACTCGGGCAAAATCGCTGAGCCGAGCAGCAGGCACAGCACGGCACAAACACGACAGTCCTGCACTGTCATGTGTTCATCTGCTGATGGGTCTACTTGTTGTCATACTATAGATCTCGCTATTCTTCAGGTGAAACATAGGGTGATACGTTGAGTCCCGTGTGCTCTGATATGTGCTCGTACCTGCCTGCTGTTGGCCGCTGCTTAAAGGCAGAGGAATGTCAGGAATTCAACTTAACATGTCAGTGTGAGGCTTAAGACACAAAGTCACATGAGCTTCTCGAGAGACACCCTGATTTGAAATGACGTTCGTGGCAACGATTGTGTGGTCCTCTGTGATCGTAATCACATTGTATCAGATCAAGAAGTTTGAAGTTGGAAGGCAGACTGACAGGTTGAGTCTCACAGTCAAAGGCTGTCTGGTGGTCATGCAAAAGGGCAGGAGCTTGCACGATAAAAATATCAGATGGGATATTTTCAGTGTGAGTCTTTGGGCCTGTAATAATCACTTTTCCAAGTGATTATTGATTTTGTGGCAGTGACGATATGAATAAATTATTTCAGTATTACTGGCCAATCTGGAGGTTAGCACCTCCCTGATTCCCTTGATATAAAGCCAGTGTGATTTTTCCCCTGGAATTTGGATTATTTCCACGAATACACTCAATAGAAAACTGACATTTATGATACTTAGGGCTGTCATGAAATTGGATTTTCTCTGCATGTTTATTGTGGGGGAAAATAATTCACAAAAGTGGTATTAAATATTTAAGTAAAATTGGAAAATAAATAAAATCATACAAATGTATCTTTGTCATTTATTTGGCATATAAATTAAAATAAATTACACAAAATGTAGTTGTAGGTGCACTTTAATATGACAAAAACTAACTAAATTAACAGCAGGTTACAATTTATGAAGGAAAGAAAACAATGACGATACATTTTTCATCTACCTCCTAACGTGGCAGCCCTTAGCTTTACTGAGCAGCCTTTTCTCATTAAAAACAGATATTCAGTGTAGTCAAGATAGGTTGACCTGAACTTGCTCTCCACTCTTTAGGGTTCTTGTGTGCTGTTTTAACAGTAAAGTCTGTTTGGGACTTTTGTATATATGATCTCTTTAGATCATTTGACTACACTGAGCACTCCGACCCTCCACCCGTCACTGTGCTCATCCACATGTGTCAGAGAGGAGGGGAGGGGAGGAAAACTAAAAGCTCAGCGTTTTAAGTGTTTACCGTTTGTACCAAGTGGGCAGATTTTTATCTACGTGGCGCTGTCGGGTCCAGAGTGGAGGGAATAACACTTTTGAATGCTCAGCCGAATGGGCAACAATAGCTGTGGTGTGCAAACAATGTGGCCCCGGCTTGGGCAGCGGAACACAGGACACAGCTGCCAAGGCTACAGCCTCCAGCTCCGGTTAGACGCGCTCTCAGGATTTACCTTTGGCACACATGACATTCTCATAAATTCATTCACACACACAGTGGGCGTCTAAACATTTCATCAGCAATGAGGGGTCTATCCTTGAGGTTGTTGATGTAGTATTGATTGTGCAGTTCTGGACTCAATTGGACCAATCTACCCGACAGGATCAGGAAATTAGTTTGGAGGGGTTGTAAATCACCAGATAAAGACATATTTCAAAAATATTGCAAATGACACTTGGTGCTGCATTCTCCGGACCTAATAAACAGGATTCTGTTGGATTCAGGACTCCAGTTAAGATTTTTTCCTTTTAATAATCCATCAAGTAATTTCTTGATTCATTGATTATTTACTTGATCTGCAAGACATCAGAAAATAGTTAAAAATGTCCACCTCAAGTTCCCAGAGCCAAATAGATCATGTTAAGATTGCTTGTTTTGACCACTGAAACAGTCCAAGACCCAACAATATGTAGTTTGCTATCTTACAGCATTGATTCTCAACTATAGCCACACTATATGCCACATAAGGTGCCTTACCAATGGCAATGTGAGAAACGCAAATAGTTATAATATATATGGATTCAAACAAAATGTCTAAGAGTGTGTTAAATCTATGTAAAAGATAATACATAAGTGGTTGAAATAGTGTGCTAAGTAGCACCTAAATGGTTGAAATAGCTCAAAGCAATGACAAATGGCTGAAATGGCTAAAGTAAAGGCAAGGGTTGAAATAACTAAAGGTAATGGATAACTGGTGAAATGATTAATGAAATAGTTAGCATAACCTCTGCCTACTGTTTAAAAGGTGGAAAGAGTTATCTTAAAGTAGCATAATGGTTAGAGGGTGGAAAAAGTTACCGTAGCATAAAGTAACCTGATAGTAAGAAATTGGAAAGAGTCAGTTCTAAGTAAAAGATAGATTACTTTACCAAAACTTTACTTTACATTACCAAAATGTGTCTTTATTAAGTAATATAGAACAGCCTGCCCCCCCCAAGCCCCCCCCCCTTTTTATAATATATTATATATATATAATGTCCGCTCTATTATATTCAAATGAGCATGTTTGTAACGTGATGGGTAATGCTGATGAAGGGTTGCTTGAGTTCATGTGATAGGGCTGTGGGTGTACATCTGACATCAATGGATGGGAACCGCTGTCATCGAGGAATGTGAAGGCTAGCAGCTATTAACATGTAAAAAGCTTAAACCACAGAATTTATACAATTAAACAACATTCAATCATCATTTTATTTTTGATCCACTAATCTGATAATTGACAAATTCGTCCAGTTTTAATCTGATCCTTGTCAGTTATGTATGATTGGTCAAAATGTCAATAGATTGCCCCCAGATAGGTATAAAGGTCAAAAGAAGAGGGGCCCATCAATTAAAGAACCCCAAGGACTAACGGGGTTTCCATTTAATTTTTCTTTCTGTTGAAATTCTGTACTAAATTATAGAAATCCTGACAGATGTGGCTCCCCAGGGCAGTCTCTGCTGTGATTGTAGCTTTCTGACATGAAAAGGAGCCTATAACTAAGATACATATCTCCCTCACAATCATATCCTCAGGACTGAGACATACCTACTATTTTATCCTCCCCCCTTTTTTCTTTAACTTTACACCTCTAGTGCCAGATCCTTTATCTATTTTATTCTACATTAGTTGAGAATGTATCCCACGCTGTCTTAACAAAAATTGGAGCTGTTGATACATGCAAGTTGTTGCTAGTAATCTGCCCTTGAGCAAAGTAAGCAACCAACCAGAATTTCAACAGCAAGGCTTAATGTGCCCACGTTTGCCAGTATTGGAACACCATGTCCTCAATAAACAGTTTTTCATATGGTTTCGCCCTCTGTTGCTGCATCTGTTATTTAAAAAAGGCTTCATAATTTAGGAAATCTTTTACACTATTGATCAACAGCACTCGAAAAGATTCAGGAGTTTAAAGGAGCAATCAAATTCATTGTATCGCAACTGTGACATGGACAGATTTCTGGATGGACCTTAAAGGTAGCCTACACTTGTAAGACTCAAAACTACCCAAAAGAAACATAAAATGTCCATAAAAAGACTGCAAAGATACCAAAAACAATGACAAAGTGTTGCATAACTGCTGCAGAGACACAAAGAGACTCACAATGACTATGAAAACAATATTAAATCAGTGTCTTGCTCCTCTATGAGGGAGGTGTGTGGTGTCTTTTACATTTCATTGCCCAGGGACCCCTTTGTCTCATAATCTGCCAGTGAACTGCAATATAATAATATGTGTTATATTCAGTTCTTATTATTGATCCTTTATAATTGTTAGTACTTCTGACAGTAGCAGATCTAAAGTAAAAGCCTGTCCTTCCCTGTGTTTATTTTGTATATGATGCACTGTGGCGACTCCAGTCCTAACCCTCTTCCTGTTTTTGCTGTGTTGCAGGACCGGAATCGGCCCTTTGATGCTTTTAGCTTGCACTCTTTGGAGAATTCCTTAATGGATATGATAAGGACTGACCATGACAAAGGTAAACCACACCCTGCCGGTGGCCCACCAATGACTATCGCTGATATTATATGGAGGAATCATTTTGCAGGTTAGGAATATTCATACGTCCATGCTTACAGTATTTGGATTGTTTTTTTGTTTTGTTTTATTTTTGCTTCATGGGCATATAATCATCTCTGGGTACATTTTGTTTTCTTTTGCTCTATTTGCCAATCTCTTAACCAATCCAGTACGGATCATCATGTTCTGTTTGAAATTGAATAATTATTAACATCTTGAGCCTTACCTGCAAAATCTCACATACTTTGTTTTTGTGTGTATGTGTGTGTGTGATGGACCATTTGTGCAGCTATAAGCTCTCTTGTGGTCTTACTTGCAAATTCTCTTTCGCCCTCTCTTCTTCTTTGCCAACTTTCTGCTCATTTGTTGAATGAATATGTTGTCAGCTAAAATGTTGAATGATTTGTTGTCAATTTTTACTTTAAAAGTTTCTGAAAGGCAGATTTAAGTTAAAATGAGTTAACATAGCCCTTATTCTTCAGGGACAAATCAAGAGAATTTATGAAATAATGAAAACAATGGTAAAGAGATCTCTTTCTCTCCCTTTTAAGGCCATCCAATGTATGTTAGGCCTTTCTAAGCCAATATTTTTGTAGCACAGATCACGTGTCTATTGTAAAAACTTTGGATCCAGTCTCCCAGATGGGGCCCTGTCAGGTTGGGTGTAGGGTTTTTATACTCCCCCATCCTCCCATCTTAACAATGGAAAGATTGGTGGGAGGGGTATATAATGAGCAGAGCATGTCGCTTTCTCATGCGTGGAGTCTGTTTTCCCAATCTCGTGCTGAGTGAGCATTGTTACAGCAAAATGGTCATCCTGGCCCGGCTTAACTTCGCTGTGAAGGTGTCGTAATGTCCTGCAGGGCTTCCCTTGTGATTGTTTATCAAAGCACAACACAGACAGAGATACAGGGAAAGTCTGGGAGCGTGATATTCCCGCATCTCTCTTTGCCTGTTTACCCCTCTCACCATCATGCAGACAGCGTGAGGCTGCAGTCAGCTACTGTGCCAACCACAGAGCAGTTCCACCCTGCCGGCATGCCTACTCTCTGTCTGAGGAGCTTCTGCCCGCTCTGCTGTGTAATCTACTGCACAAAGAATGGCTGCTGGTGCTTCTTTCTGAACTCAGAGGTCATTGAGAACAAAACAAACACTGAACTTGGGAGAAAAGTTTTGCTACCTGATCCTGATTGTTGTGTACAGCTTTGGGGTCTGGTCTGGTTTAGCTTTAGTCATCCACAGAGATAATTTGCTCAGAAGTTCCTCATATTTGTTTTTCTGACTGGGCCAAGTGTCTAAAACTATCATTTATTTTCATTTTGCCCAGTGGTAAACAGAGAAAGAGAAGGAGTATAATAAACAGATGTGTCAGGATTTCAGTTCTGAATTAAAAGATGAGTTTAAATTTAAATTAAAAAAATAGGATTAGGATTGAAATTTGGATTTTAGTGTGGCAGTCCCTGCTGACTTTGGTCTGGTTAAGGTACAGACTGGGATCTGACTGAACTAACCCAGCCCAAGGGGATTAAGCCCAAGGTCTTTTTGTTTCATTTTCAGTTTGGCTCTTTTTTTATTGGATTGCTGGTTGGCAGCAGGATTATGGAAAAACCACTGGCCCAATTTTAATGAAACTGAAAGAATGGGCCAAGGAAGAACCCAGTAATTTTTGGGCTGATACACAAACATTTCACTTTTGTTAACATTGCATGGCCTTGGGGGAGGTCTGCACTCTCCAAGTGTCTTTCAAGTGTCATGATTCAATGATCCTCACACTGTGTGCATGTTGGCTGATTTTTACTGCTGGAAAACCAGTCAGTTGCAAGCAACAAATTTCCTCTCCACTGATGTCATCTTCAGTTGACACGGAAATGTCACTAGTGGTTCCTGGGAGCAGTTTACTTTAAAAATAATTACTTAAATCACAAAGGCTATCTTGACTCTCTGTAGGCTGTTGTACTCTCACCATGCTGCGTTGATTCTTTTTCAGACCAAAAAGCAAGCTGGACCTGTCAAACAAAGCAAAGGCGTGGCTATTGATTGTTGAGATCTGGGATCGGGCTAGGTTCAGGTGTTGGTTTTAAGCTGGTGAAACCTACAACTGCAGCAAGGATGGATGAGAGGTAGTACTTCAGTTGTGAACTTGTTGGTATGTAGCAAAATCACCCAGAGAGGGAAGACCTGAGGTTCGAATTTACCTTTCTGACAAAAAAAATCAGAGCATTTAACCAAAGGAAGTATCCACCACATCAATGACATAATAGGGATATTTACATTTAAAAACATTTGAGCTCTCCTTCATTGTTGGGTGCTCGCTTAAAACCTCCAAATCTAGGTCAGAATTTTTTAATTAAACCTCCTTAGACCAGACTAGATCAAACCAAGAGAAACCAAGTTGTTGTAAATGTGGCATCCCACTTTGAGAATACTACCCACCAGTGAGAGCCACCAGGCAGCACTAATTAACCCACTAGGCCTAGTTTTGCATTCCCAGCTGAATGGGTCCCACCCACGTCCATCCCATCACAGACATTACTTGCATACTTGTCATTGTGACAGGAATAGTTGTTTTTCTTAAAGTGTTTTATGATTCCCTGTATGTGTGTTTTTCTAAAGAGGGAGAAACACTTACTGTGTACTGTGATGCGAATATGAATCAGAGGGGTTAGAGGCTGAGAGGTGACCCCACCCACACCCCCCCTCTCTCTCTGTCAAGACAGGGAGGTGGGCGAGGCCATCCCGATTCAACCCGTTTTTTTTCTTCTTAGCACTTGTTTGGAGAAGAGTCAGCTTCAAAGGGCGTGTGTGTGTTGTCTGTGAGAGAGACACTTTATTCTCGCTCTCCTCTCAAACTTTCTGAAAGCTCTTTACTCCTGGGTGAGGGGCCGTGGGGACGTCTGAACAAACGGGTTCTTTCTGTAGAAACACACACACACACTGGTCTGCATGTAGTTTCTGAACTGGGTCAGCTGAGCTCACGTGTGTTGAGCCAGGCACCCCCCACACAAACACACACACCCGAGATTCTCCCCTTGGCCTGGAAAAACACCACCAGTTTGACAGCAGCCACCACTGCCGCTGCCAACCTTATCGTGACATACACACACAGGATACACACATCCAAATTATTTCTGACATGTAAATCAACTGTGACATTCCATGCAAAGCAATCTCACCTCACACACTCTTTCACCCATCTTTGTCTTTAGCAAGACATGATACTGTGTCTGCAACATGTAGCTACTCCCCACATGCATTGCCCCAGAGGTGTCACTAACCATTTCAGATACTCAGAAGTGTTAATAAGTCCCTGAAGTCCTCGTGAAGCTGAGTGTGGATCCCAACCCAGCCACATGAAAACACACACACATGCACACATTGCCTCAGCTGGTTTCACATGATCATGCGTCAGTTACAATGTACATCATCCCTCTGTGTGTAAGTGCAGCTTTTAAAGGGTTGCACCCCAACAAACTTCATGCAAATTTAAGTCCCAAAGTAGAGCTTCAACTTGTGTGTATGTGTGTTTTATCAGTCACCTTTTCAGTCAATTAATGAAAGAGTAGTTGGGTAGTTTGGGATCTTTCTTCTTCACTGCGTTACCAGCAGTTAGATGATTAGACCTCTTAGACTGTATAAAAGAAGACATTAAACAAGATAATGTTGCCATCATAACGTCATATATTGGTTTGTGGACTGTTACTGAGGCCTCGAGTTGAGGCCCGCAAAAGCCAAAGAGTGAAGCCCAACAGCAGGCAAAGCCACCGTTGCCAATTGGCTAAATTGTCACTATATTTAGTGACTTTTGAGACCCACATGTTGACTATATTTATAAAAAGTGACTCATAAAATAAATTGGTGACCTTTTCAGGCCATCTTGACAAAGGCAAGAATGCAATACATACCCGTGAATGGTGCTGACTCGTCTGGGTAATCACAGTCCATGGCTCTCGATGTAACTTTTCTGCCTTATTAATATTTTCTGGATTTTGCAATTAGAAATCTAAGTTGTTAAAATGCTTTTATGTACAATTAGTTAACATTTAGTTCATTAATCAGTCACAGAACAGTTCCTGTCAGCATGAGCCAAGCTGGACAGCACGAGTCAGACAGAAAACCAAAGACCGGTAAAAAAAAAAAAAAGGTGCATGCATATGACGTTATGAATATCAGCACATTTAGAGCTATAGTGCCAGCTACTTGCATTGGAAAACAGTTGGTTAGATAGCTTGGTTAGAAAAATGCAGAAATGAACACCCAACTTTGTAGAGTGTCTTTTGATAGAAAGCTGAATAAAGCATTTTTATGTAACCAGCCTATAGAAGGTACATTGTTGTTGTAACAGTTAGAAGGTACAGGCTATAATTGAAGTCAGGAGGCGAGGGAGAGCAAACACTGCTACTGCTTGACTTTGTTTACTTGTTGACATGAGCATTGCATAAGAGTTGACACACAGGAGCTTTTATCAGGAGGAAAACAAGAACAACTTTTCTTGAAATGTCTGCAAAAATAGAGTTGACACAATGACGGTTGATGTAAAGGAACCTCGTGCGGGTTAAGGGTTGTCCAAAGATCACGTTTGTTTGAAAGCGACCTGTGTAATCTTTGTTTTGTTTAGGTTCAGAGAAGGGTCACCGAGCTTAACCTGAGGGGAAAGGTCAATATTTGAAACACTTGGTTGGTCTGAAGTTGTGGAAGTGGACTTGACCCTCTCAACTTTTCCACCCTTGGAGTTAACAACAATCATCTCATCGTCGAGGGATGCCCCTGTACTTTAAACAGACATATAGAGATAAGGTGATGTGGTTGTTGGTGGTGTTAAAGGTTAATTGCACATTGCTTCCAATAAACTCCACTGTTAGGGTGCTATGTTTTGTTATGCTGGAAAATTCATGACTCCTACAAGCATGACTGAGCTAATCCAGTCCAGGCAACAAAACAAGTCTGGGCTTGTTTTCTCTATTAAAATCACGGTTTGTCCAGCTCTCACAAACCATGAACTAGTATTGCAAGCATTAATATCACTGCCAAAATGTACATCAGGCTTAACTGGATTCTGGAAATCCTCTATTATTATTTAATAGTTTTATGATTATTACCATTGTGACACATTAAAAAGCAGTGGGTGGTTGGCATATTTGGGGATTTGGTTCTGGAGATATTTCCTAACTACTTGTGTTTTTATACTGCAGATAATTTTATATTGTTTGAAGGTGTTTAAGGGAACTTTGGCCCTGATGTAATGGTCTTGTCTAGGGTTGTTGGGTTCAGCTGAAGCTGGTATGAAAGAAGAAAAGTAGGCCACTCTGACAAACAGAGACACACAAATAACTCTCTCACCAGGTTCTTACAGAAACATCCATCCCACTCAGTCTTTTCAGTCATCTGTCGGCTGTGCAAAACACATGCCCCTCAGTGGGTATTGTCATTTTTTTTCTGCAGTGCAGTGTTGATAATTGGAGGTTTATTTGGCAGTATTCAGCAAGAATTGCAGCTTTTGGGCACCCTGCTGCTGAGTTTTTTTTCATCAGCGCTAACTTTTCCACACCTTGCTGTTGGCACACCCACTCACCACTCATAACTTTGGCTGGAGTTTTCTCCTAGAGGTGTTATTGGGGGCTTAAATATGTGCTATAATGTGGAACAGAGGGAGCAAAACATGACCAAAGCAGCTCCAGGTGGGACACAGTTGGTGGTGATCAGCGACACAGAATCTAGTCATAATTTAACAGCTTAGGAACTTGAGGCACAATACTTTAGACCAAATTTCCCAAACCTATTTTCATGCTTAAATTTCTCCATACTTAAGTACTGTTGACAGGACCACACAATGTGTCCACCACAATGATAGATATTTTGTTGCTGGTTAAGTTAACTTACTAGATTTAAATGAATGAAGGTGGGGTTTTTTTTGTAGACTGCCCTCCAGCCATAAAAGAAAACCAGTTATTAATGTCTTGGCAATAGAGAGCACTTGATGAAAGATACACTCCTCTACAGCGCTCTAAAGTGTACACCTGATGTTTTTTGTTTGTTTTTTTTTACCTTTTTTGGCCTGGTTGCTCATCAACTGAATTAAGAGGTTTTGAAGCTCTTTTCGCTTAACTTGAATGCACCGAAAATACATTGGGAAGGGTTCGTTTTCTAGGATGTAAAAACATGCAGTGCACTGTTGGGCAAATATATTGCAGGGCATCTCCGAACAGTATTGTTACTTTTACTTTAAATGGGAACAAAGTTTATAAAAGAATTCCTGCAGTAGTGATGGAGAGATAGTTAGCAACTAGCTTAACTAGCAACTTACAGCATAAAGTAATCATCAAAATGTTAACTGAAGAAAAAAATAAGTGAAAATTAGGGGTATTTTTCAATCTGGCTTCTTTCTGGACACCCTCCTGACCGTTAAAATGAGTGCACGGTTTAAGGCACTTCTCATTAGCTTCCCTTCTCAGGTTGGAAATTGCTACTTGCTGCTTGGCTCAGACCTCTCAGGGGCCTCATGCCCCCCACACAATGACAATGTTGTGTCCCCATTGGGGTAAAGATCCAAAATTGATGGCCACTGGTGATGTCCATCTAATCCATCCCCTACTTTATCTAATTTCTACCAAAGCAGTCGCGGTGAGGTCACTGTCTCGTCGGTGCAGATAGTCAGTCCTGTGGCAGGGAGGTACTGTTTGGTCTGTCCATAAGGAAGATGTCTCGGAAGGCGTGTCTCCCGAATTGTCCTGCTGCGTTGCAACCATCACGGGGAGGTTGAGAATAGCTCAGGCTCTCAATGAGGAAATGTCATCAGAAGAGCAGTGACAGCAGCAACTCAGGGGCCCCTCAGGCCCCGCCACTCAACTCCTGGGGGAAGCAGATGGCACATGCCCAGAGCTATTTTAAGACTTCAGGAGGGCAACTGTCCCCCTCTGTCACCCAAAATGACTAATGTCGACTGAAAGGCAAGCCCAGGCCCCAGTGTTTGTTGTGACTTTTGCCCTCCTATCAGCAAAGTCATGGCTTTGATTATGAATGTGTTCAATGAACTGTTATAGACATGCT
>JAOWBC010000318.1:18963896-18977716 GCA_028566105.1 Hypoplectrus providencianus
TAGATCCTATTTCACATTTGTCCACTAATCTCCACACCCACACAGTTTTATTAAGACATCAGATTGCTACACTGAAGCTCCTTACACCATGTGGCGATCTGCAGAATGGTCTGCTGATAGAGACGTAAATATGTCAGAAAGACATCATTGTGACAGAGGACACGTCACATGCATCAGGACACACGTCACACACACAGTCACACACCGGTAAAAGCTTCTGTGAGAGCAGCAGCTGTAGCGAGGACACGAACGCCTGCTTACGCACCTGTTTTTTTTTTTTCCATTCCACCTTTGATGCGCTTTCTTTCCTTTCTCGCTTTTATTTCCCCCCGGCCCCCCCCCCTCCCTGCAGCCGCGCACACACTCACACCCATCCTCCCTCTCTGCCCTGATATTCACTCTCGCTCAGAACCAGCGCACATACCACAGTCGACTGGCTGTGCCGAGTCAGGCTCTTTTCCTCCTCTCCTCTCGACTCATCTGCTGCAGCTCCACTCAGGAATGCTGAAAAGTGAAACATGACAGTTGCACATTCCCCTTTGCCGTTTTCACTTGTGCATTTGTCTGCGTAAGTGCAAGCGTATGTGTCTGAATTGTGTTTGTGTGTGTGTGCGAGAGAGAGGGCGATTCTGAGAGACAGTTTATAAAAACCAGGATTTTCAAGAGACACGTGGCTTTTGTAGTAGCCTTCAGAGACACTGCAAGAAGTGATTGGAAGCTGGAGACAGTGCACTCCAGCAGAAGTCTGCGTCTGCGTCTGTGTGTGTGTGTGTGTGTGTGCACTTGTGCATATCTGCCAATCCCACTTGCTCCACTCAGACAGCAGCTCATATTCCCCTGACTCATGGGTGCCACAGGTGCAGCTGGGCTTCTGCTAGCATAACCAGACTTCAATACACGAATAATTTACAACACCATCCAGAGACGCCAGTGTGCTACAATGGCGACCCTCGTCTCCTCTGGCCAAATATTGCTTTTTTATTATGTGACTGTCAGAAAGTGGCTCTGGGTTTTGGTTTCTTTGTCTTGTTTCACCATAAATCAGATCCCTGTTGCTCCCCTGACCCCTGTTGCATTGTGTGATGGATGTACCCTATTGAGTTGAGTTTTTTTTTTTTGTTCCTCCAAAAAAGGCTTAATAGCTCTGACCTTGGATAAGGTCTCCTCTCTCAGTGCTAAATAATTCAATAGTACAGAGTGACTGTCTGAATTGCTTTCTGCCTCGCAAAGACTTCTCCAAACTGTCTCTACCTGACCCTGCTCTCAGGCTCTCAGGGAAGAGCTGCAGTGTGTCAGGCTAGTCGATTTTGCACGGTTCCTTTAGAAGTGGAGCACTCTGAGCCATTTAATCTGAAGCAGCGCAGGCAGCACTGTGCCGGCTGAGGAGTGTCTTATGTAGGCAGGCGAGGCAAATGAGGACAGAAGAACAGGCCACAAGGTCGTCTGCCTGAGAAGAAGTTGTCTGAAACTATGAATAATTACATGGAAAAATAAAATATAGCGCGTCAGTCATGGGATTGTGACTCATACAATGTAGATCCTGTAGAAATGACTTCATATTGTTCATGAATTGTTGCCTAGAGGACAAAGTTTAAAGCATCATGGTCACAAGGGTCTGACTATTAAATGCAACATGTTTGTGAGACGTATTGCACCTTTTTTTTCTAAAACTCCCAATTTGTTATTCTTCCCAGGCTACGCCTTCCTGCTTTTCCAGGAAGAGACATCTGTCCAGGCCTTGATTGACGCCTGCATTGAGGAGGACGGGAAGCTCTACCTGTGCGTGTCCAGTCCCACCATCAAAGACAAACCGGTAAGCAGACATTAAATAAAGCAGAATTAAAGTAGATCTATGTCTTCACTTGAGCACCTCATTCCTACACCTGTCCTAAACCAGTGTTTGCTTTTTTTTAGTTTGATTCAAATTCATTAAAACTGCAAACTACAAGGGGATGTAGAGATATAGAAGAAAACACTTATAGTCAGCAGCTGTGAGGTTAAATGCAAATGTCAGCATGATCACATGGTCACATTGACAATGTTGTTTAGCAGGTATGATATTTACTATGTTAGTTAAGTGTGTTAGCATACTAACGTTTGCTAGTTTGTGCTAAAGTACATCAAGTTGACGCCAACCAGAAAGGAAAGCTAGTGTGCCACAATACATAACTATGGGCTGAAACACTAACAAAATGTCTGTTTCAGCAAAAACTGCTACATCTAAACTTATCATACAATTCTTTTGGTTTTCTTATAATTCGTACTGCAGAGCTTTCTGTTTTATCAGCATTCAACTATAACACAAGTTGCACAGTGTCAGATTCTTTGGATTAATTAACAGAAATGTAGTTAGCCTAAAACAGACTTTTGAATATATAACTTAGTGACAAAATGCACTGCCTACATAAGTTAACATAAAATATACTTAGTTTCATGATCAAACGGTTTTTCTCATGTTAACTGCTGATGTGTCCCTTCTGTACGTCGCTGTCACTGAGCAGCTTTAATAGGAATGAACAGGGCCCAGCCTCCAAAGCTGTATCCAGTTGTCTTCATACATCCATGACGTAGATGTGAACCGTTCATACTTAGATAATATAAACACAACTATTCTTTGCTACAGGTAATTAAACACCAATAAAAACATAATTCTAAGTTTTATATTGCGTTTCTGCCAAAAGATCCTTTTAAATCCTACATATTCTGAGGACCTGATTATCTGGACTAAATTTCAGGTCCATTCTTCCAATAGTTGTTGATATTTTCAGTCTAATCCAAAATGGTGGATTAAGCATCACTATAGCCATGCAGCTACATCAGTAAAACATACAGGAAGTATACCACACACTTCCCTCTGGATGACCACATTTTTTTCTTATTTCTTACACAGGTAGGTTATTTCTTACACTTATTTCTTACAGGTCCAGATCCGTCCCTGGAACCTGAGCGACAGTGACTTTGTCATGGACGGCTCCCAACCTCTGGACCCCCGCAAGACCATCTTTGTGGGTGGGGTGCCGCGGCCCCTGCGTGCAGGTAACTCACTAATATGAATGGAATATCTTTTTTGCAACCTCCCTGAAAGCCCCTAAATTGGCTTCATAATGTTAGCTGGCATGGAGCACAGAGGCTGGAGGCTATAATGAAAGTTCTCCCTGTGAGAAAGCAATCCTCTACTTGGGTTTCCAGGAAGCGGGCCAAGTGGTCGTCATGTTAAGAATTCATGGTGTAATGGAAGGCTCAGTCTTTCTCTTCTTGGGATAAACATCGCTGGCTGGTCTGCAATGTGACCCCTACTAATTATACCAGCAGTTTGAGACTGCTGCTCTGATGAATAGTGCAGGAGGGTAGATTTTTACACCACCTAATAACAGCGTCGATCACAAAAGTCCAAGTTAAACCTTTCACTTAAGAGATGCTGAAGGCTTTCAATGTGAGGACAAAGGAAATGCCAAAACAGTGTTTAACTCACAAAAAACTCCTGGCTGCAGCTCTAATTATCTCATCTTTTCTCCACTTCTTCTCTCCAGTGGAGCTGGCTATGATCATGGACAGGCTGTACGGAGGTGTTTGCTATGCCGGCATCGACACTGACCCGGAGCTGAAATACCCAAAGGGAGCTGGCCGCGTGGCGTTCTCCAATCAGCAAAGCTACATCGCTGCCATCAGCGCTCGATTCGTTCAGCTGCAGCACAATGACATCGACAAAAGGGTGAGCGAGTTCATGCGCTTCATTCACAACATCCGTCCTCTGACAGAGAGCAGCTCCCTCCACCACAGCTGAGGTTTCCGCTGTCATTCCTATGGCACGCTGCATGTTGCAGGGCTTTCAATGCAGCCGGCTTCTCCGACTCCGCGCAGCCTACAATAACGGAAGGCCCGGCACCGGCTCTGCAATCACTATGGCCTTTGGCTGTCCCAGCAGATGTTTCAAGTTGCAGACACATAGGGTTGCTTTAATTATAGTAGTTCCCTATACATGTATATCCACAAGCTGTGCTGCAGCCTGGTTATTTTAGGCACGCCGGCCAATTGCAGTGGGACAGATCGTGACCAAGAGAGACTGAATGTCAGCCAGGAAGTCGAGCCTCTGTAGGGCGGGGCAGTCCACCCCACCTCAGCGATCTACATCGATCTTCAGGGGGAGTTTAGGGTGTCTGTATTATATCTGGAACTCACAAACCAAAACAAGAAAAACACATTTATGAAGTCAAGCTATGTGTCCTTGAGAATCTCACTTTGAAGTTTGGGACAAGATGTCTGTTTTTTGCCACTTCACTTTCCAATTTTCTCCTTTCTCGCCTTCAGCATCCACAATTCCATTAACTGCAAATGGCTCTTGATGATAGGACATAGAGGCTCAGTACCCCGGGTCAGCTTCATGTCCACTCAGTTCATATTGGTATTTAATAGCATGGCAGTGCTGCCATCTTCTTATTTGTCTTGTGTGAGCTTGTTGCTCACAGCGGTGGAGAGTTGTAGCAGAGTTTGGCTAAGAGGGACGGTCTTCTACTGTTGAAGGATTTAATAACCTTTCATTTTGTGGCCACGCTATAACAAGGTTAGCATCCACCCCTGCCTACTCATGCTCTGAGGCGTCTCCATGGCGACTGAGCTCCCATTTCTTGTCTCCTGGCTTAGTGGTTGAACTCATTTCACTGGTGGACGGAGGGATACCTGCCTCGGTTTTCTTTTTGGAAAATTGCACAGAGATTGCCTTGCATGTGGAGCTAAAACACCTGGATCAACTGAGCTGTTGTTTCAGCAGGTTCACATTCTCTTTGTGTTGGTCTTAGAGCCTGAACTCTATTAGATTTTATTTCAAATCAAACCGGATTTTTATAGGGGAAAAATTAAAAGCTGATTACAATACATTTTTGAGCTGGACTAATAATTTACTTTAAATGCTTTGTAGTTTGTGAACCAGTTTTGCACTGACAGGATCATGGAAAAGAAGCCAGATGTCTGACAATGTGTCATATTGTCAAACAATACAATAAACGCCAGAAATAAAAGCTGGAATTAAATAAATAGCTACATAAACATCAGGAGTATGTTCAGTATCTGTCAATTGCTGACTATTTAACTAAAGAATAAATAAAAGTGAAATAAATCGCTCAATAAACAACCAAACTTCTGTAATTCCCCATTTTTTTTGGGATCAATTAAGTACATCTATCTATTTATGATCCTTATTCATCAATTGCTGGCTATTTAATTAAAGAGTAAATACACAAATAATATTTAAAAAAATAATTAAATAATAAATTAATTAATAACCTAATCATACCGTCTGTTTAGCTACTGTACATTTTTTTTTTTTAAATTTAAAAAAATAAACAAAAAAATATCAATAAGCAGTACTTTATATTCAGTGTCAGTTTATTTCTGAGCTTTTAAATACGTAATAAACCAAAAAAAATAGCTGAATAATATAATATGTATGTTTAGTATCTGTCAATTTCTGACTATTAAATACAGAATATATTAAAAATTAAATTATAGGTTATTTGACCCCTATTCTAAGTCTCGGAGGACTCTGAACTGAACAAACCTCTGGTTCCCTGTCTTCCCAGGTGGAGGTGAAGCCGTACGTCCTGGATGACCAGATGTGTGACGAGTGCCAGGGCGCACGCTGCGGGGGGAAGTTCGCCCCCTTCTTCTGTGCCAACGTCACCTGCCTGCAGTACTACTGCGAGTACTGCTGGGCCAGCATCCACTCGCGAGCCGGCCGAGAGTTTCACAAGCCACTGGTGAAGGAGGGGGGCGACCGCCCTCGACACGTGTCCTTCCGCTGGAGCTGAGGCGCGGATGGGGGTCACGAGTCAGCCCTGCCCCGGTGAACCCACACCCGACCCCTTCAAGAAAAAAAATAAATCCTGCGCCCCTGCTACTATACAGGCCGGGACAGCGCTGCAACACCTCACCCCCACAGCCCCACCTACTCCACCCAGCTCCCCACAAACACCTCATGAAAAAAGTAAAAAGGATACCGTCAAACACATGGGACTGTCTTCATACCACACGGCTCTGAACTCATCGTCTATGGTTCCCCTCTGGTGAAGCATTGTGGGGAAATGAAATCAGCTTAGAATTTGCACTTTGGCACAAAATCTCACACACACGGGATGGTATGTTTGACACCTGGCTACTTTCAGTCCCCTGTTCTGTTGACTGGGTGGTGTGGTACGTCCTGCTCAGCCCCTCCTTACTGACACAGAGGTGGGACCATACAAATATTTAAAAAATATATATTTTTTGTTTTGTACCTATCTATACATATATAGATAATTTAAATTTTATGTAAAAGGAGCATGCACTTATTTTCAAATGCTGTAGTTATATTGCCCCTACTAAGAAAAAAAAAAAAACAATTACCAAAGGCAAATGAAATTAATGCATACAGAAAATAGGTGGCTTAAGATGTAGCAAGACTTAACAGCTATCCAGTAGTGTGGGCCCGTATCGCCCAGAGTAAAAATAACACGGCTCTCAATTTTGACTCTGAAAATATTAATACCTCATATGCGCAATCAGATTAGTTTGCTTTTGATTTCTAGGTCTTTATTTTTATAATAACATTATTTTTAGTGTTATGTAAATGAAATGCTGCAATAGCTTTGCTGCTAAAACCATGGTATAAACAAGATACCATAAGTACTTTATTCAGGCTAGGGTGTAAAATAATACATAAGATCAAGAGAAGCACCTGGCGGAGAAAGACGAGCTGTCGTAGGGGGGAGGGGGCGCCCCCGCACGACATAGGCTACCTTTGTGGGGGGTCGGGGTGGGTCGCCCCTCAACTGCATGTTTATTTCAATCAGGTTGCTGCATGCAATAGACTTTTCAGTATCATGTCTACTATTCGATTCTGCCCATGTTTGCACAACACACTAATAGACGTACGTTCAACTCGCACGAAAACTGGACAGGGAGGACTGGTCAGAGGAATCATGGCGGCGCCCCATCACTGGTCGGGGCTGGCGCGGCCCCGAGCAGACGGATCCTGCACAAACAGGCAGCGAAATGCATCCAGACGACAGGGAGGGAAAAAAAACAACCTTAATAATCACAAATTAAATGTAGGATTACCATTTAAAACTGTCTATGATAGGTGAAGTACTTTTTTGCAGTGATTGTTGATATAATTGTGCAATTTTTTATACCGTATGTAGTTAGGTCTGAGTATGCCTAGAACTGTGATTCGCTTTAACTGTCGTTAATGTCCGACATAGAAGTCCTGTGAAACTTCATAACTAGTGTATGCACACGTATATATGTTCTCTTGTACACACACTTGCACCAGTATACACGGAAGCCTCTCGACACACACACACACACACACACACACACACACACACAGACGGACGGCTGTCTTTCTTACGCACACAAACAGGCCTACAAAACACACAGTCTGATCTGAAGAGAAGACGCAACAATGTGAGCTTAAACTGAGGTCTTTTTTTTTTTTTTTGTTCCACCATCGACGAAAAAAAAGCGCACGTTTACGTCTCAGAGTGCAACCAAAGAGCTCACGTGTTCGACCTTTGACACCCAACACGCAGAGCGAACAGCCACCTGCAGCTCACATGGCCGCCTGCAGGGGCGCTGAAGGTGCAGGCGAGTACAAGAGGGAGAGAGGGCGAAGAATCCGGGGTTGGGGTGGGGGGGTCAAACGAAGCTACTGGAGGTCGATAAATGAGCTCTGCACATGCTCTCACTACATGGCTGGGGCGGGGCGGGGCGGGGCGGGGATGGGGAACGATATTGCCAGAACATGCAGATGTGCAAGCTGGGGTTACCATATTTATCCAGATTTTCTTTTCCTGCAAAGCTTGAAGTAATGGACCTGCTAAAAAAAAAAAAAAGGTGGACATATATATCTTTTAGTTTTTATCAAAGGGTTATGGTGCGCAGTATAAACAGGAATGGGTGGGGGTGCATAGAAATGAAAGTATTGGCTGCTGAGGACAGGGCGGCTCTGGTTTGGGGGTTTGGGTGGGGTGGCCAAGTTACACTGGTTTTAGCAGTTTTTTGGACAATCCGAACGGGATCCTACATCATTGTACGTTAATGTGTGTCGTCTCCCTTTTTTGTTTATTTTTTATTTTTTATCCGTGAGTTGTGATTGTCCTGTGCTGGCGCCCCACAGTCCCTTTCCTCTTTCTGTTTTAGTCGCAAACTGTTTTTTTTTTTTTTTTGCTTTATGATAGATGTTTTTGTTGTCCAAGAAAAAACTAATTAAAACTAAGCAGAAGAAACTTTTTTTACTGATAGAAAAAAAAGAGGCTAACCATGAGTAATAATACGTATCCCTATGAAAGTGAATTCTGGGTGTTTTTGTGACATTTCTTTCCCCACCCAGACTGGTTTTCTATGTTTGTTCCTTCTCTAGGATAGATATTTGTTATGCACTACTCTTTGTATCCGAACAGTTTTTCGACGATCAGCAGTTCTTTTTGTTAAAAGACAAAAAAAAAAAAAGACGATAAAGCGTGCTTTCTGACTGACAAGATCTTTTTGCAATACCTCAATTTTGAAATATATTAGGAGAGAAACTGATATTTTCTAAGTAAGTTTATTCAGATGAAAAAATATATATTAATTTAATTCTTCAAGAGAAATGATTTAACAGATGGTTGATTTTTTTATTTTTATCATGCTTATTTGCTTTTTATTTTAAGAATTTATTTTTTTGAAAAAGACAACAACTGAAGGAGCTAGAGCTTTATAACTAATATAATAATGTAGTTAGTGAGTCTACTTTATCACAGTGGACGTGAGGGTGAGTGTCCCACTGGTCAAATTGGTCAAAACATCGGATCAGAAGAGCTCTTTAGGAATAAAAAAAACTATCAGGTGCTCAGAGAGAAAACTGAACATATTTCCCACGTTTTTTGTATATTTATAATCAATCATTTACTATGCTGACCAGAGTTGTGAAAGAGATCTTCTGTTCATTATTTTTTTAAGAGAAGTTTTTTATGTTTCCTAAAAGTATGTGCTCCCTTTTGTTTTTGTAAAAAAGCAACGTGACCCTGATTTGTTAGCCTGACGTCGTCGGGAGAAAACTTTAAAAAAAAAAGAGACTTGTGAGAGTCACTGAACAGCTGGAGGTAGAAAGACAAGAATGTTATTTTTAACACAAAAACAGACACACGTGTTTTCACCTGTAACTTGATCGAAAGCCCCCAAGGTGCATCAATTGACTGGTGGCCTTCTATTCACGCAAGACTTGAATTAGTCCCATTTTTTAAGGCTAAGAACCTTGATTCTTTGTTGTAATGTGCAATACTGTTTGTACTGTTTGTAGAAAAGAAGAAAACAAGAAAAAGAGGCATAAATCTTTATTGCAGAATTATTTTCATTGCAAGCATTGTGATTCACTAAAATCATTTTCTACTGTGTATTTACCTACTCTACCTGCTAGTACCTTCCAGTAGTAATGTAGCCTTTGTACTGAGAAATTTTCATTATTTTTAAAAAGTTTTGCTAAAAAAGAAAAGAATTTAAACATATTTACATATTTTCATTTTTATTTCATTTTTTTTTTTTCTTTACAGACTTATTTTCTCAACCATTAATAGTTATTTCTGGGGGAGACTTTCATATCTGGTCAATGTCATTAATATTATTTTGTATTTTTACTTGGAATAAATTAATTTTATGATGCTAATTCTTTAAAAAGTTTATTTTTTTCGTTTGTTCACTTTTTCATTTTTTTTGAAGCTAAAAAAAAAAACCTTTGTAATATTGTTACTAAAGTGTCTCGATTCTTGAAATGCTAAGCTTTATGTGTTAACTCGCTGATGTTGCTTACATTAGTGTGAAAAATGATCTACAGAGAAAAAAAAAGCTATTCACAAACAGCAGATTGGTGGTTGGTGATGTTTAAGTGATTCGCAATGTAAACAAATGAATGGGCAATAAAATAAAAATGGCAGAATGGAGCATACATGCGGTACGTTGTGATATAATTGTGGAAGATGGACAACACCACTGACCATTTACATTGCTTCTGCTTCTACAATACTACTACTACTCCTACTACTCTTACCACTAACTCTACAATAACTCGTCCTCACTTTGTGCAGTGGAGAGCAACATTTCCTCACATGAAATATTCAACAGCTCCTCATACAGGAACAGCCATGTCACATCCTTCTATGTAGTAGGTTGGGTCCCTGCAGAGTGCACCAGTGTGATTGTATTTAAGTATGAATGTAAATGTAGAGATTCACTGTGTAATATACAAAGTTTGGGAAGAGCATGTGTAAGTGTAGAATCCTAATAAGTCAGAGGCAATGGTCTAAAGTGTTTTTACTTTTATTTCCCTGATGTTTGTTTTGTATCTGTACTATGATTTTTTTTTTTTTAATCCTACATTTCCCCTCCTGATATGCCTTAATAAGAATAGTCTGATATTTTTGGACAATACTCTATTTCACCTTCTTGCCAGAGTTGGACAGGATAATTGACACCACTGTCATGTCTGTACAATACATATAATATAGCCAGGAGGCTGTTAGCCTAGCCTTGCCTAGCATTAACACCCTGCTATATAACCAACAGTAAAACTGCAACTGATATTTTTTTTTGTTGCTTCATTAAAGGAACAATAAATACAATGTTAATTGGTGATCCTTTTTTAGGTGGTGAAAGTTACTTTTTTTTGCTCAGACTCCAGCTGGCTATTTCCAAGTCTTAAGTATTATGCTAGGCTAAAAAGGCTAACATACAGACACTACTAATGTGCCATGTTAGACTATTTCTTGGCCTGGGACTTTAAGTATGATCCAAGGACACATGCTTATTCAACAACATATTATGCTGTTTTACATTTTGCTTTTGTATGAATTTACCAAAAATGTCGTAAAATGTTGATTTAAGAGCTTTCAAGATATTACATGGACATTTCTGGACGGAGCCAGCAAGCTCTGTTCTCCCTGCCTGGTCTTTATGCTAGGCCACAGTTGTTAGCTGGAGTTCAATGTAAAGCAGCAGCCAATTAGCTTTGCAAAAACAACGTAACATAAATCTGCATACCAGCACCAGAGACTTCATTGAATATGTAAAGCAATTTTGTGCCTATTTTGTCTGTGTATGTGACTATTTCTTAGCCGAGAGCAGTGAATGCTTGAAGTTTGTCTAAGAACAAGTTCTCATCATATTGCCTGATGTGTCTTTTCAAGCTTTAGTTTTTCTATGAATTTAACAAACAACATATGGGCTAATGTGAATTAGTGAGCTTTAAAGGTGCTGGCAGGCAGAATTGTAGCTTTATAGCAGGGCTAGGCTAGCTGTTTCCAATGTTTATGCTATGTAACTGATAATGCACAGCAAGTGGTTCGTTATTGCAATATATATCCCAGTACATGGTTCTGACAGGGTTTATTTCACAATAACAAGCTGCTTGTTATACATTATCGCTACATTTCTGGCTAAAGTTATTGAATAATTACATTAATTGAATAATGATTTTATTACTTCCAATTTCAGAATTGCTATGTAGAAACAACAGACTGTAGAATGCTGTAATTGACTCAATTAATCAGAATAAAGTATTTAACAAAGCTAAAAAAACAAATAGACAAGCTATCTGGCTTTGGACCTCACCAACATGACAGTGGTTGTGTTAATTTTCATCTAACTCTCAATAAGAAAGCAAATTTTCCAAAATGTCGAACTGTTTCTTTAATTGAGGCTGAAATGTTTTTGGTGTCCTTTCCTGTCTTCATCCAAAAGAGACTTCATTGCTCATGTGAGGATGTTATTTAATTCCTGGCCTTTTCTACCGGTTTATACAGCTGATGCTAATATGTCTTTTAACCAATCCCACAGTCTCTCTCTCCCAGGGCTCTGTATTATTCACCACCATACCACCAAGTATTTATGTTTTTTTTTTGTCTTTAATTTCTCTTTCACCTAACAAAACAGTTTATACCTGAACTATAACACAAAGTGTATGTGCAAATTAAAAAGATCATGATTTGGATGATGGCAACCATTTTATATATTCCTCTCTATAGATATACGTATGTATTTCATGTAACTAGACTTGGGTAGTATACTGTATATTCACTTCTGCTTCATGGGCGTTCTCTGGGTAGGTAAACACTGTCGGTCTCGTCATGTTGTGATCTCAAAATAGATGAAAAAAAAATGGTAATGTGCTTTTTTCACAAACATCCCACGTCTTCTGAAATGTACATTTTTTTCTATTACGGCATCTGTGCTTTTATTTTGTAGGTTTTTATTTCCTGACTTGAACACTGGTTCTATCTTGGCGAGGCTTTTGAGATTGTTGACTTGAACTTTTTGCAGTATAACTGTGATTTGAAAACATGGAGCTCAATGCTGCTAATGCTTACTACTGCTTCAGAGTTTGTAGTTCCCACCTTAATTTTTCCTTTTTCTGTACTAATAAGCAAATCTTATTAAACGTAGTTGTATGACGCTGTGAAACCTTGTGGTCTTTGGCATGGCATCTTCTTCCTGTCTGTCATCTCTGTCACCAGTCATGCACCAGAGAGCTGGCCAGTACTAACATGCATCGCAACTTACAATCTTTATATATTCATACATCTATCCGCTCAGTGTAACAGGTTTATTCTTCAGATGCAGACAAGGCATTCATACTACTTTCTTTCTGTATATGACAAATTAATATCCGAACAGTCCATTTCGTGGCTGTTCTGGAGTAAAGGTCTGAAGTATTTTTCTTTGAAAAGCCATCTAGGTTTATGTGGTTTGAAATTCGCTGTTTTAATTTTACATGTAACTTGAAGTTAGCTTAAAACTTAAGTTCATAAATTCAGATAGAAACCATCAATTTATAGTGTTAAAGAAAATTTGCAACATTTCTAGAGAAAAATTAGTGATGTTAAAGGTTAGCAGTTGGTAAGATTTATGTATTTTTATTTCAATTTTGTTAAAGATAGACGGTGGTTTTGATGTAAATAGAGAACATACCGGTACATTGATAGAAAAATCAAATTTCTTGATAAAATTCAAGATAAAAATGCAGTCTTGACAAAGAAAGGCAAGCTCACAAGTGGTTTCAAATTCTAATAGCATTTATACATACATACTGCTATGTATTCACCAAGGACTACGGTAGCTTATAAAATTCAAATGCTTTTAGCATCTTTAGTCATACACTTTTCAGAGCATTTAAAAATGTCTTATTCACATTGGCTTTAAGGTAAAGATTGAAAATGTATTACTGACCCTGGAAGAGAAAAATCTCACCACAAGCTCTAGGACTTAGAATTTAAAGCTAAAGGCCAACATGGACAATAACTTCATCATAAGAGGCTGTCAGTGACCTTTAAATATCTATTACTGTGCCAAAGGAAGACAAAAGTGACCATATTTTTAGTCCATTAATGTCTTATCAGTGTTATTTTTCTTGGATGTACAACTACACCATCTACTGGCCATCCTTACTCACATCCAAAAAAATAAATACAGAAAGCAAGGTAGTTCAAAGGTGTGTAGAATTTATTACAATTCCACAATCATAAACAAAAAGCAGCAATTACAGAAATATGTACAAGTCTATTATTACTTTTTAAAATACTGGTGACAAGTTTCAGGAAGTTTCAGGTACCGGTTTTAGCTTGGCCCCATGTTCAGTCTCTGTAATGCTGCTTCAAGTGCAGTGATTCTCCAGCTCATGGTTCCACCACATTAGGAGGAGCCCGACACAAATCACTTTTCCGCCAGTGATGGCTGCATGTGAGCACACTCCTGAGCGGCGAGCACAAACTGGTGGATGGGAGTCATCTTGTTCGAAGCACAAACAGTCACCAGTGTGC
>JAOWBC010000318.1:19006384-19016845 GCA_028566105.1 Hypoplectrus providencianus
GACTGATACCCTCAAGTCTTGTCAAAAGACATGTCAATTTTGTGCTAAAAACCTGCAGCTTTTCTTTTTCAAGCAGTGTGTTATTTTTTCCAATTGGTTACTAATGTTTCTGTATACATAGGTCACAAAACAATCCTGAAATTGTATTAAATGTGATTGGAAAGCTACGCTGCTTTCAGATGGAGTCTACTACTTCTATGTGGTATCTCCTGTTGACCTGCTTTCCCTCCCTTAAAACCCCTGTTCCCCTAAAAAAATACAGAAATACAGATGATGAAAGAGGTTACGCTAGAATAAATATTTGATGTATTTCTGAAATAATTTGACAACACAATGGCAGCCTATATTACATTTTAAAAATACACACACTGCAAAAATGTTGTCATTAATATAGGATGAAAACTTTTGGAAGTCTTTGTACTTTTTTTCTCAGAAAGACAGCCCACATGAAGAGCTGTGAGGAAGCAACAGAAAGCTGGCCCACACTGCCCTCTGCAGCCTGTGCATTGTCACGTCACCAGACATAAACTATTCATGGTAATATACTGTCTTTCCTTTAGGCTGTCATTAATGATGCATTGCTTTAACTTTTTTGGGGCATTTTGTGCCTTAGATAGCCAACAGTAAAAGATAACAGGGAATTAGGGGAGAGAGAGATGGGGAATGGCATGCAGTGAAGGCTTGCACCAGGGACGTTGCAGTTCACAGTCAGCCCTAGGGCACTCTCCTCTTCACACTTTTATCCAGTTTGTCTGGATATAACATTTTTATTAGCTGACTGCTGTTGCTGATGGTTCTTCATCAGGCACTATCTTGCTTGCAGTTTAAAACAACTGACAGGTTTTTTAATCTTTCAAAGAGCAGGGAGGAAACTGCTAGTTACACAATAGAAAGCCATTTAATTAGGTACACCTGGAGAGGGAAATCTAACCCAGCCCTGCCACAACATTGATTTTCATCAAACTCATAATGCTCTGTTTAATTCAATTGCAGGTATATTAGTCATAGTTGAAGTTGTTGTATTGGACTACATTATATTGTGGTTACTGTTTTCCCCCTTGTTTTTACACACGAGAGGAGCATTATATAAAAAAAAAACACTTACAATATAGTTAATTCCATCACAGTATCCACTGTGAGGTGCCCAGACCATCCCCTGCATGGCACCTTTTTGTACCAGAGGCAGCAGTGGAAGGCTCCTCTCTCTCTGTTGCAGGACAGAAAGATTTAGAAGATCCTTTGCTCCTACAGCCATCTGGCTGTCAAATTATCGAGCTGCTCAGACTAAAATAAGTATTTTTTATTGATTTAATGTATAAAACGGACTACTTATAAAGTTGAGGCAATTGGATACCTTATCCTTAAAGTTTCAGTTTTCTTTTCCAGAGAAATTGGTCATTTTAATCAAGGTAATGGAGTTTCATTGGCATCACATCCCCCATTGGGTCAGTGGTGTGGTTGTCTGCCATAAGCTGCCATAAAGTCACTTCTTATTCAGTATTAGGTAACTTTTTTAAAATATATTTTATGGTTATTTTTGACTAGCCACAGGTGACAGAGTAAAATGGGGAGACAGAGGGGAAGACTTGCGGGAAAGGGCCTCGAACACTTCAGCCTGGGCCGCCCACTTATGAGACCAATGTCTCAAGGGGGAGCACCACACCCTAATAGGCTACTTTTTTGACACACTTTTTCTATGGCTATTTTCAACTACTTTTAATAGATATAGGAAATGTTCTTGCCATTTCAATAAAAAATGTCATTTTGTTAAAGCAACAGTTATACTTTAAGCTGCATAGAACAAAACTGTCCAGATGTTTGAAGCCTTTATTGTCATATCTAAGTTTTTACTTTCAGTGTTGTAGTCATCAATACAATATAATAATACAACAAATCAGAGGCATCAAGGTTGAGTCGACTTCTATGATTCCCTCAAGTTTTCCCATTGTGGCACCTTCAAATAGCTAATATAGTATGAAAAAGGGCTTCATTAATAATAATAATGACACACGGTCACAATTTCAGAGTTCAATTAGTTCTTCCCATATCATCCACTGGTTCCAAAAGTCACAGAAATGTGATCTGAATCTAAGTCATTACAGAGAGAGTCTGATTCAAGCCATGCGTCAGACTGCAAGTCTTTCAGCTCCAGTCAGGTGTCTCATCAACCAGAAGACGACAAATACAATAGGACTGTTTCATTCAAAAAACAAACATTTTTTGGCTTACATGATCATGTCCCTAGATCAGGGGTGTTATACTGATCCAAGAAAGGGCCACGTGGATACAGATTTTCATCCCAACCAGGCAAAAGCACACCTAAGTCAAATCTTTCAAATCACCTGAACAGTCTTCACTCAGTTGATAGGCTGAATCAGCTGTGCTCCTGCAAATCTGCAGTCACATGACCCTTTTATGGATCAGTTTGACTGACTTAATGTAGATAAAGCATCAGAAACACTTACTTTAAAACATAATACGCAAAGTTTTTTCTTAACTTTCAAGTTTTGTACAAACCCTGTACATACTTCCTATGAGTGTAAATGACAGGCATGACAAAAAAAAAATCCAACCCCATCCTCTCACTGTGAGGGTGTTTGGGCCATGCATGATCATCTTGAAGCTTTCTACATTTAAGTGGATGTCCAACACCAAAAGATGACATCTGATTACTCTAGCTCACCCAGTTTTCTCCAAGTGTCCATAAATCTAGGCTGATTAATCAACCATGTCAAGGGATTTAAATGATAGGATACCCCTTTGAAGTCATTTTAAGGCAAGCAACATCAAGAAATTCAACAAGACCAGATTCTCAGTTCAGCTAACACAATTTGTATTTTATTTAAAACTATCATCAAAGAAGTGCACAGCACTGACTGAAATCCTCTGTGTACAGAAGAGCAACAATTTACTAAGCAAATAAATTGTGACATCTACAAGTAGATTTCTTTTTTTTTTCTTTTTTTTTTTTATAAATGACACAAAAAACAAAAACAAAAGAAACGTTCGAAGTAAAGAACACCTAAATAAACTGTTCTCTAATCTCAACTACAAACCAACCTAAGTCCCTTTTTGTAAGTGCCCTTCACTTAAAGGCTAAAGGCATGAGGTATTTGTACATTCAATACTTCTGAGGTAATTTGGCTCAAATAAATACAAGACTTTTTGGTCTGTAGTTAAATTATACAGTGACACTAGTGGTGCAAATTCTGCCTCTAGCCTCCTCACAACAACATTCATACCCAAAATATCAAACAAACCAAAAAATCCTAATGCAGGCTCTCCACAGAAAATGACAGCAGAGTATGCATATTGCACATCGTCTACACCTTGTGGTTCAAAGTGCCGGACTAATCTCATCAAGTCTCTTCAAATTAAAAACCTTTTTTTCCTTCAGTGTTGTTCAAGAGAAATTGATCACATCTCTTCCTGACTACATCCTGAAAATCCATCATCTGTCAAAGCATGGAGCAGCGCAGGTGTAGTGCATGCTGACTTGGTAGGCTCTGTTAGGAATGTTGGACTTTGGATCCTGTGAGGCAGCAATGGCCCCGGCGTTGCCATTAGGAGGCTGCATGCTGGTGGTGGTGTGGCTGAGGTAGGTGGCAGGCCTGTGGTTGGCAGGAAGGCCCGGCTGCGGGGCCTGCTGGGGATACTGCATGCTGGGCCGGTGCAGGAACGGAGCTACAGTGGCTGTCTGGCCTGAACTGTGGTATACCGTCTGGCCCTGCTGCTGCTGCTGCTGGCCGGCCTGCTGACACTTCTGCTTGTTGGCCTCTTTGACGTCACTGTCATGTGCCCTGGAAAAGTAGGAACAAAGAGTTGCAGTGCTGATTAGTGAAAAGAATCAGTGCTGTAGTGTGAAATGCATACGCTCCTGCCTGCCAGTACTGTGTCTATTGTCCATGTGTAATGTGGCAGGATGTATGGTGTGTTGTCAGTATCCATTCATCTTTATTAGCTGTCAGGAGCACATACAGCCCCTTTTTAGCTACAGACAGCACAGATACTTACATGAGTAGCTTCTCTGCACATGGGACTAAGTTCTCCCATGTGTAGCCTGTGAGGCGCTGCAGTCGGGGTGGCCATGTAGGGGACAGGTGAAGGATGAGACGGGAGGTGGCCACACAAGCAGCAGACACCAGTGAGGGGGCAAAACACAAAAACACATGATCTGAGGAAAGAAAGATGAAAATCATTCATCATCACATGCAGCAAATAAGTACATTTTTGGTCAAAATAGAGTTAACAACAGAATATTACTTTTTGATATACATTTTCACTGTAGACTCTATGAAAGAAGTAAACCTAGCCTCTGAGTTTGAAAAGCCGAAATGGGGAAATGCCTTAAACCTGTGTTCTTACTAATGGCCAACAGGGGGCACCTCCGCTAGTTGCAAACATAAGTTACATGGTATAAAAGTTTGAGAAAATGACACTGCTTCTTACTTTATTACCTCAGTGAACATTTTGCTAAACAGTTTATGGTCATCATTAGCTGCAACTTGTCAATCAAAAGGTAGAAGGGCATGCTACCTTTTGACTGACAAGTTGTTACCAAGGTGACCTGTCAGTCAGTATAGCCTGTGTATTCATGGCACTAACCAAGCAAGCTAGCCGGTTTTCTGTCTCATAAAAAAAGAAAAAGGAATATATGTGTCTTTCAATTATTCTATGAAAATCACACACACAAAAAAAATCACATTTGCTTTCCATTGAATCCACCATTGTACTTACCAGCTCCTTTAAAAGAAAGACAGCTAACTATGCAGCAACAACAAGGCTGCTCATGAGATAAACATAGGCTACCCTTAACTAAAGCCAAAATTACATTTATGAATTAGTTTCTCATTGATGTTCAGATTCAGACATTCAGATTTCTTTTAGTTAAGCTAACTTTAAACCACACAATTAAATATTTTTCAATTTCAATAAAAACAGACTGTAATGAATCAAAATAAACATTTCTAAAACAAGTTAAAAATGCCTAAAGACCTGAAAGGACACATTATGGATAGACACTGGATTTCCAATTGTCAATTAGCCCAAAGGACGGCATTACAACATATGTATACAACATATACGTTTTACAGGTTGCTGGTCAGGCTGAAAACACTGCCATACTAATGTAACAAGATATGGAAAGTTAAACCTATGCTATATGAATATATTTTCAAATGAAATTCATTGAGTAAAACGGAACTTTTATCTATCTTTGGGACCAGACTAAACTGCTTAAATGACCCTGTAAAAGTCCGGATCACACATTGAGGGGAAAACTAAGATCATGAGTTTCAATTACCTTGTTAAATGCAACCTACCTTGCAAGGAAACCTCCAGGAAGTAATCAGCATACTTGGCCATGTATAGTTTGGTCTTCTCCAGGCAGGTCATAGGCCAGCCATCATGGAGGTCTCCCTCATGGACGGCAATAGACAGGTAGTATTCTATGAAATGAGCAGCTGTGGGAAGATACAGGTTCCACTGGAAGGTTTCCAGCAGGAGCAGCTCCATGTGAAGTAAACTCTGCTTGGTCAGGACCAGGTTCATGGAGCTCATGCAGCCCAGGCTGTTCAGAGTCTCCAGCTTTGGCACCCGGTCCTCCCTTTCCTCAAATTTACCTGCAGCAAGGAACAGTTTAAAATCATCACGCTGTGCAGGGATGGGAAACAGTCACATGTGCGGGTGTGAGGTCAGTTACAAACTTACTGGCCAAAAGGAGACATGAGAGTGAAACCATGTGAAGCTGCTGCACTGTGACATCATAGCGGTCCATGAAGAGGTCCAGGAGGTAGACGGCCAGGTGTCTGGCTGCAGGACACAGCCTGAAGCGGTTGCTGACGATAGCTATGAGGTCTGCAAAGTATCGCCTCAAGTTGAGCTGAGGAGACTGACCTTTGTAGGAAGGCAACTTGAGCTCCTGTTAGACAACATATGAGATTAAATGGCCACTAATTTTTAGTTTGGTTTAACTTTGTTATAATAGTACATATAGGTACACAACTTCCTTGCAAAAGTATGCACAGATGCACTAGAGCTGGATTGGACCGATATAAGCATATCACAGATATATGGATATCAGCCTCTGCTGTACCTGTTGACCTAATTCATAAACTGTTTTTAATGTACGTGTTTTTAATATTAAGTAATTAATATTGTGCAATATTTTAAAATATGCATTTATTTTAAAACTCTGCCAACATGTGTTCTTTTTTAAAATTGGGATCAGCCCAAAACACTCAAAAATTTAAGTTTTTTCCATTGTATCCCACTCACTTTGTATCGTAGTGCCTGGTAGATATCTGCAGCCAGTTGTCCCTTCCACCATTGGTCCTCTAGCTCCATTGAACCACAGCGCTGTGGAAACGTCTTAAAGGCAAAAAGCATGTGAAAGTAAACTAATCGGCTAATACTTTCCACTGAAGACGTTTTGCACATGAAAAAAAATATTGTTGCCCTAAAAAACTTTCAAGCTCGCTGCTAAGGTGTCATTTAACAGCCGCATAACTGTTCTAGTTAGCGGGGCAGAAGTTTACACCGTCATCAGACGGCTGTCGTTCACTGATTTTCCAAACTTGGAAATTAAAACTAGCGAAAAGTTGAGACTCACCAAAAGAGCACATGTAGTAAATATGACGGGCAGTTTTCACTGAAGTAAACTTCAATTCAAACTAGCCACACATGCACGCTCACGCCCATTGTTGTAGTCAGTGAGGCTATTCGGCTCAGCACGAGTTCGGCAAACACGACTGCTGCCTTCAAGTACTACCGGAAATGCTACCTTTAAGTTTAAATGCCATGAACAACCTACCGAAGTAAGGCCGAGGGACCTGGAATGTGGAGTTTAGCAGGCAGGAAACACTGCATTAACGGAAAAAAGCAGATACATATTATGAATTATTTTATTAGAGGCTGTATCTATATCATATCTTAATAAAATTCATTTTTTTACTGTGTCCCAAGGCAATTTTTAAATGTATGGAGATTTTCAAGTTCTACTTGAATGCATCACTGCATTTCAATGACCAACCCTCACGCAGGACACAGCCAATTACAAGTTAGTATAGGTACCGTAAACATCCAATCACTGAATGGGCCAATACCCAATACCATAGACATACGATTAGGAGGACCCTTATTTTTACCATTTGTGGAGGGAAACTGTCTTTTTTTGTTTTTTGTTTTTTGTTTACAGCAAGATGTCCAAACTAAACACACCATGTTCATCAAAGGAAATCAAAGGAATTAAAAAAAAATGTAAACTCAAAAATATAATCCTGATTACAAAGATAGATCTTTATTTAGCTTTTAAGCCTTGTCAACCTGCCCTGCAACATTTTGGGACTTTTGCAGCAATGTGGAAATCATATTTAAAGAACAGAAATTGATATGATATATCAAATTGCAAGTAATATAATGTAGAATAGAGATCCATTCTTGGTGACAGACTAACCAAGATCACTGAAAGTCATCATCTTTGATTAAGAATAAGCTAATTAAAGCCAGTCCAATGACTACCTGGGTTGTAAAATAATGATTATCAAGGACATAAACTGAGACAAGGTTTTCATACGTTGGGCAACAGTTAATATATTTGTGTGGAACTGATACTATATGACAATACATAACCCATCTGTCGCTACCCCTGCTTGTCTTGCTCTCTTGCATAAGCCCCCAAGGCACCCTGAGCATCCCTCAGCTCAGCTTTTGTGTCCCTCTTTCTCATGAAGTACAGAAAGGCAAAGATTTTTTGGAAGGATCTGAAATTTACCGTTAGTGAAAGTATCTTTTTATTTTTGTTGATGTATAATATATGTTTTAAATGTGAACAACAGGAAAAGAAAAGAAAAACATGTGTACATGTGCCTGCTTGCGAAGCTTTGAAACCATTCACTTACAGTATTTACTTTACTCAGTATGGCTTTGCATGTCAAGTCTAATGTTGCCAAAATAATGCATTGAGTCATTTTTGTCGTACAAATTCAAAGTGGGTCAGTCTGCCCCAGCAGCACAGCACAGTTCAATTTGACCCAAATAGGTTAAAGCGACATCAATGTCACAATGGCTTCCGTGTCTTTCAACAGCAAATTAACTCATCTAATGCAGTGTCCTAGGCTACGAAAACATCTCAGTGTGGTGCAGGCGGAAGATGATTGCCTCTCTAAATGATTGAAAAGAGCTCTTTTAGCTGTATACAGCTAGGCAGCATGGGAGATTATTATTAAAGGAGACCTGCTCATCACCATTCTCATTTTCAGGTTTATACTTGTATATTGGATTTCTAATAACACATATTCACATGCATTAATGTTCAAAAGACATTTTATTTTTCTCACACTGTCTGAGCCCAATCTACCATGGGTGTATTATAAGATCTGTATATTAGATCCAAAAATTACATTATTAATTCCAAGGAGAATTGCTTGCCTGGCACATACACAGTTTCTCCCTGGCTTCCAGTTTACTTCTGTTAAGCAGTCCACTGAAAATGCATTGCAATGTTTTTTTTTTTAGCTTGGTCTGGAGACATTTTACATACATATGAGATGTCAGTGATAAATTCACTACAGTCAACAGTTTTGTCGACATTTTCCTTTCGGGGCTATAAGGGGATATCCTTGCAATACTGTGACTGTAGCATCAATGTCATGTTTTATTTTGCTTTAGCAAATACATCTGGTGACTTTCATGGCCCCCACTTGGCCAATCACAGCCCTTTCTATGATATTTGATATGATGCAGGTTTAATACAATGATATCCATCAAAGTGTCAAATAAGCCACATGGACCAACGATGAATAAAGATTCTTTTGCATACTTCTGACGTTAAATGCTTTAAGAAACACATTTTTTGCACAATCCTCAGCTGTAATTTAAATAATGTGTGTTGTTTATCCTGCTGTTCTAGTCATTAGGGAATTACTGCAATGAGACTGTAGCAGCATTTTCTAAGTATTTATAGCATATGTAGCCGCGTCATCCCATTCGTATTGAACACGATATGGTTGTCACATGCTTTCAACATGTTTAAACAGCGTTTGTCACATGTCACATATCTAAGGATAATGTACAATGTTGTGCAATTGTGCTCAGCATCTGTTTTACTCGTATTCAACGCATATGATGTTGACTGTTCTGTTTGTTTCCAACCTCCATGTATTTATGGAGCCAGTGTGAACCATTTATTGGAAAGAAACATATTTTGTCACATAACCCCTGTAAAGAACTGTCATAAATGAATATGTGACATTGGATAAGCCAGCTGAAATCCAGGAACCATATCACACTATACCAGTGTTATGTATTATTAACTTTTCATCATAACTGAAGCAGTTATACTATGCTGGAAATCACCCATTTTTTATATTTCTTTTCTACAGGGAGCGCCAGTGCAAAGACATTATCCATGTTGTGCTTAATAATAAAAAAGAGCAGTACAGAGACTGTGGCTGCATGACTGAAGAGGATTGGTCATGTTAGCTGCTGTGTGCTAGAAGCTGTTGAGGAGGTGGGTAGTCCTGTTCTCAATGGGCTGGAAATGTTTCCCAGAGGGAACAAATGGCATCCTGCATGGATGGAGCTGGTGGCCGTCCATTCTGTGCTTTTCTTTCCCCTGGTGTCCTGCAGTGCCTTGGTGGAGGGCAGCTGGCAGCCATTGACCTGCACAGGAATGTGAATAACCCACCACTGTTCCTTCTCAAGACAGGCAAAGAGAAATACCAAAGTAAAGGATGTAAGCGTTCTGTCAGTTATTGATGTTACTCTGGATCAGTCCTGGCAGTGCAGTGTTTGCAGAGGGAACATCATCAGGTCTATCTGAAATATTCTGGTCACGGGGGATGTTGGTGACGCCAGAGATCTTGACTCACTTGGTTCCTAAATCAGAATCATTGATTTTTTGATCTTTTTTTTTTTTTTTTTTTTTGTACATTAGATGTTCCTGGTGACACAAATGCTCATGTTGACCTTATCTTAGATTTGGAAGGGCTCTGTTGCAAGTTGTTAGCAGCACAAAGGTCAGTCTCCAAAAAAGACTAATTCACATAAGATTAAACTCCTTTTAAGTTTGTTTTCTTAGGAACAGCATATATTTATATTTATATATATAAATAAGAAATTAATAATTTTCACATATGTTGATTATACTTATTAAGTCAAGCAGGTTATTTTCATACCAAAAAAGGTTGTCTTTTTTTATTTACTTAAAATGGGTCAATTTGACCTGCAACATAACAGGAAGGTAAATTCTGGTAAAATTCACAGTAAATGTTAAGAAGTTCGATGTGCAGGCTAGGGAATGTAAGCTGTAAAGTTAAAACAGTGTGTTTGTAAAGCACATATAAGTTAATAAGCCTTTTAGGTGATGGATCATTGACTATATGAAGGGACATTTTAAAATTACATCTCATCAAAAACAGTTAAGAGCTTTCCCCCATAAATTCACATTTAAAGAGTTTCACA
>JAOWBC010000318.1:19016945-19027677 GCA_028566105.1 Hypoplectrus providencianus
GCAGCTCTCTGTATAGATCATAAAGGCAGGACACCAAGAGCACCAAATATATATATATATCTTTGCACTGTTTTGCGTTAGTTTTAACATAGCAGCCCTTTAATGCATGTTGTGGGAGATGTCAATAGCACTGGGACTTTGATTTGACATTTTATTGTTATACTGCACTGTTTTATTCTTTGTTTGAGAAGTAATTAAACCTTGTGGTGTTTACAGTTGTCTGTGTATTGCAGTGATGAGCTTCATAATTTCCCCTAGTCCAGGGCACCAAAATGGCTAGATGGGCCTCATCTCTACGGACTATGCTGCCAACCAACATGCGGCAACTATACCTTATTAATATAGGCAGTATGACGCACATGTCTTGAAGTTTGTAACTTTAAGTTTGGCTGCAGAAAAAACATTTAACATTTTTGATAACAAAAAATAATTGAATAAAAACAGTACATTGGTTGAAGATTATTTAAATTGTAATTTTTATTTTATTTTTTTCAATTGGGGGCCACCAACTTCCTAGAGTTTTCCTGGGTTCAAGAGTTGTGTGTTTTAATAGTTGAACAACTGTAGTAACTTTATAATTCACATGTTTAAATGGGCACATTTGTCCTAATATCTGGGTCATTGGGTGTGCAACAAACTGCATGCTTGGCAGCTACTTTATAAGGAAGAAATATAAGGTTGAAAATGTTTTTCAGCCCCATTGTTTAACTGAACTCAACAGTATCCATGGGGATTGTTGGGGGTAACTGTTACACTCAAGACTATTCATTAGACGGATATGCTACTATTTTATGTTCGTTTAGTTATTTTTTACACTATTTTTTAAGGTTGTTTCACCTTATACTGATGTAAGTAAATCATCCCCATGTAAATAGAGCAGTACATGAATGCACCGTGGGCTGTGTTTGCATTTAACAGCTCGGTGATTGTGCTCAGCTGTAGGCCCGGGACAGCACGGCTCTGTCGGAGGCACCAGGCTAAAGGCTAAAGCAGCTCAGAGGCTGTAATCCCCGTATGAACCATCATGGCTGCCACTCGCTGAGCTGTCAAGCTCTCCACAAAAGAAAAGGTAAAAACCGAGACAACTATGCACATAACTCCAGCTTTACGGGTTATGTATATTACCCGGCGGGTTTATCTGCACTAAAAACTCGATGCGAGGTTAAATAACTGGTCTTGCGTAACTTTGTCGCCACGCTTTATATTCCTCAAGTTATTTCGTCTTTGTAAGCTCTTGTCGCGTCACGTTAATTCAAAATACTCAAACGCGATTTCAGAAAACGCTGAAATAGTTAGCTCGCCTGGTAGATAAAAACTTGTGTTTTGATGCGAAGGGAAAGCGGCTTGAATGGTGTTACGGTGGCATAGTTTAATCGGAACTTCACAATTCCCAAGGCGGTCGTTTCTCGTTACAAAGGCAGTCTCATCACTTTGTTGTGGTCAAGTCAAACTGCACAATGGCCGCACGATTCCCCGATTAATCTGCTACTAAGCATTGCTGTCTCCAGCTTTTTTAGGCTTTTAATTGGCGCATTTGTTGTTTTTAGCAGTGTTTTAATGTCTCCTCCCACCATAACGCCTTCAGCTGTGCCTTATTCGTTTAAAACTATTGTATGTGCAGGTGATTTCAAATGCAGTTTCCTGCACCTGGGGGTCGTTAAGAGTCTATATTCGTTTGTTTATAGCCTTCATGATTTCAGTGTGATGAGTTAATATCCTTGCAGTTGTTTTGAACCATAGCCAGCAACAGGTGGACTTATTAACATATAGAGTAGAACTGTGACTGTAGCTTCTTACTCTGGGTTTACTGTGACCTGATGAAACAGCACCCTCAGCATACACAACATGCTGGTTCTATTATAAAGCATTTCATAACTACAAGGGCACTCAGAGAGCACAGACCTCCACCATGTCCTATCTTGTAATGTTAGTAAAAAATAAATTGTGTAACTGACCATGACATGGATCAGCTCTAAAACTGTACAGTTTTAGTTTTACAGGTTTGTCCCCAAACCATACTGTACCCTTGTACAAACTTAATGTAAAACAGATTTATAACTCTTATAACAACAAACAAACCGAATTGAAAATAACACATCCTTGGCTAAATATATATTTTAAACTACAGCGCACTCAGAGGATGCAAGTGTCCTCCAGAAAAATCCCTATGTCACAGTGTTAACATTCCAACTCGATTTGGTATTCACAGAATTTTATTTCTTGCTGGTAAATCCTTTTTCTGATTTTTTTTGACACCATTTGAATTCAACATGAATGGCTTACTTCGCATTGTGAAAGTGAACAAATATCTTCCCTGTGATTTGAAATTGCTTCTAAATTTAATAATTTCGTCCTTGGCATAGCCTATACTTTACAGTTCCACCAAGTTTTGTGAAAGTTGTGCCAGTAGTTTTTCTATAACCCCTCTGACAGAGAGGCAAAGAAACCAAGCCCAAAACATGACTTCTTTGCCAGAGCTAACAGGCCCTCATTGAATTGTTCCAGTAGCATTATTTTTTTGATGAACTTTTGTATTTCTGCACTTTCAGAAACCTGATAAAATCATGGATTCAGTGGATATTCGCGGCGCTACCTCCAGAGGAAATAATAAACTGCGTGTCAACAAGAAGAATAGATATTGGCACAAACGGCTCCACCTCAGGAAGACTGCCGTTCAACCTCTAACTATGCAAAGTGGAGATAAGCATGGACCAAAGAAGATAGCAGAGGACTGGGAGCATAGCACAGTGTGGCCTTCATCAAAGAAGCCCCCCCAGGACACACAGCACAGGATGAATGACAGTGGAAATACACTCAGGTTCACATGCTCTCAATGTAGGGATAGCTTGGAATATTCTCCTAAAGACTTGGTGAAACACTTTGAGGAAAACCACAGGGGAAGCCCACCAGTGTTTTCCTGTCCTACGTGTACTTTCAGTGCACATGAGTTCTCCTCCCTTCAGGTTCATCTGTTAAGCCACAAGGACACTTTTTCTAGTTGCAGCATTTGTAATGACAGCATTCAGCGTACAGGGCCTGAATTCAGTGCACACCTGACTATGTGTCACTGCCAAAATGGCAAATATTCATGTGAAATGTGTCAGAAGTTCTCAACAGGTGACATTAGAGTATTTTTGGAACATGTGTATGGACATAATTTGAGTCTGGAGGAAGTTCCTTCGCTGCACACCAAGGGCAAAAATAAGTTTGGGCCTAAAGCAACCAATCAAACTTTACGTTGTCAGCACTGTGGCTTTGAGGCATCTCAGAAATGGTTGATTACGAAGCACATTAAAGCAGCCCATGTTTGCCAGAATGGCAATCAGAGCAAGAAGAAGAAGAGGGAGGAAGTTTGTTCTTTAGCAATGAAACCAAATGACCCAATCCCAAAAATGAAGCCTAGATTAACGAGAAGTGCAGTTAGGGAAATGTGTTGGCTGACACAGGACTGCCTTTCTCTGCCAGGGAGAGAGTTCCTGGATAAATACTGCCATCTGTCAGATCCACAAACAACGCTAGAGGAGACGCAACAGTTTTTGATGAAATCAGTTGCTGGGGAAACAGGTGACCAGAAATGGACCAAGGCTCTTAAAACTGTTTTGTCAAATGTTCCTCAAGATATAAATCTTCACCCGAAGTCTGAGAACGGCATTGTCTCAAACTCATCGGATGTCACTGTCCTGACTGTTAAGAACAAAATAACTGTAGCTCAGAACGGGGCTGCGTACGCAAAAAGGTTGAAAATGATGACATCATCAGACATGGAAACTCTTTCCACTGAAGGTGGGCCGGCTGATGCTCGTCATATAGTCGACCTAAATGGTCAATCGAATTCAAGCGAACACACACCTTTTCCACAGACTGAAACCAAATCAAATAGTGACATCTCAATACCAGCGCTGAGTGAGCAATCTGAGTGCACTCAAATGCAGGAAAACAGAGAGAATCATGAGTTAAAGCCTGATCAGGAGATCGAGGAACATAGTAAGAACCCTGAGGAGCCTTTGCATGAAGACGGGATTAATATATCCAGTGATCTGAAGTTGACAAATGAGAGCAAAGAGCAGGCATCCATTCGTAAAGTTATACCAAAAAAGAAGAGACGGCGACGAAGAAGAAGGGCCCGATCAAAAAAAGTTGATAAAAGATTGCCAGGATCCCCCTTAAAGATAGTGTTGAAGAAGAATCCGATAAAGGAGAAGCAGTGGGTGTCACAAAGCTCTTTGTCTCCATTGGGAGATGGCCAAATGGATGACCGTCATGCACAGCCAAGCCCTCGTACAACATTTGAACATCCGGCTCAGGTTCTCCAAAACATGCTACTAGAAGAAGAAAACCAGAAGAACTGGACCAAAGCTTTTGAGACTGACACGGACTACCCCTCTAAAGCCATTGCTTCAAGTCCACAATCAAAGCCAGGGGAAGAACTAACCCCTGGTTCTGCTGCTCAGCCAATGCGGCCTAAAAATACGGACGGAAACACGCCTGTCATGCTCCAAGGCTTGCAGAGGACTGATCAAGAAATGCAAGATGACGCAGGGAAGTCAGTACAGCTCTCGGAATCAGAAATTGACAAGAATGCTTCAGCTTGTACGACGGGGCAGTCAAATTTGAGGGCTGCAGCTGGGTCTGATGCTGAGATGCGCCCCGAGATGGCACAGATCCAGACATCAGACAGTGGCACGGACGGCCATGTGCGACATGATGGGACGAGTTCAGGCCCTGATGGAGTGAATCCTGGTCGTAGTAACACCAAGTCTTCCTCTGTTTCCCAACCTCTTATTACTGCTCAGGGTAAGACGGAAAAGTATAGTTTGTACATAAACATAATGGTTAAAGGCGACATACTTGGCGTTTCTATATTTTTTGTCATATATGTAATGTTAGTATTATGGATCTTTGAATTAAACTTATGCGGTAGATGGAAAAGTAATCCTGTGAGCAAAAATGGTCATCTGCTCCAGAAGGGGCCAGTGTGTAAAATAAAAGGTAACGATTGTCTTTTAATTACTACGTACTGCCTGGCATCACATTTTTACATCTCAGGTGTGGCTGTCTCACTTCTGGCATTAATAGGCATTAATTATGTTTTTTTGAGGCATTTATTTTTGCCCTACCCTTTTATAAAACCGTTGTGTTGTTGGGGCAAATCCCAGTCTTTGATTTTGAAATTGCTCCTGTAGGTTATATTGAAGTGTTGAAATAAGCAACATGTGGTTGGAGAATGTAAACATGTTTTAGTAGAACTCAGAAATACATGTATGAACGTGAAAACCTCTCAAGGATTTCACATGCAATGACATTCTTTACATGCCTTTTGAATGTTTGTTTAAATTTTCAAAGTCAAGAGCAAGTCTGTGTTGAAATGAATATTTTTGCCTTTTGTTTTGCAGGCAAGGTTAACTCTGAAGATGCAAGTCTTCCTCTCTCTTCAGAGCGCTGTGACCAGAACGTTGAGGGGATGAGAGACAGAGAAGTGCCTGCTGACTCCCGCCCAGATTTCCTCAGCGACACCGCCTTGCCCACGGAGAAAGCCATTCAACAGCAGCCACTCCCAAAAAACCGGGAGAGGATCCTCAAGTTAGTAGCCATAAATCCATCTCAGCTGGTAAAGCGTCCAGCCGGAGACCAGCCCGTCGTGGTGCTAAATCATCCAGACGCTGAAATCCCTGAGGTCGCCAAGATCATGGAGGTCATCAACCGGTACAGAGGGGAGGTGCAGAAGGTCGTACTTTCCCGTCGAACAATGAACGCCCTCGCCGCAATGGATGGCGAGCTCCCGTACATGAACGACTCAACGGATTCTGCAGGACATGCGGAAAGCTCTGTCCAGGAGAGGTTCCTGTTAAAGCTGAAATTTCGTAGGTTGAGCAGGAAAAAGTACGAGGTGGTCAGCGCGGTCTCTCCCAGCAGGGATGTTGCGAAGAAGTTTCGCTGCTGGTTTTGCGGTAGGGTTTTTGCATGTCAGGACACATGGATGGTCCATCGGCAGCGACATCTGATGGAGTGGAAGAGGCCAAAATGTGAAAACTCTTAAACACGTCGCACACACTGGATAAAAGACTAAAGTAGTCTGGAAAATGAGGACTTTTGCAATACAGCGCAACAATAATGGAAACAGTGATAGCCAGTCTCCTCAGTTTTCTTTTAAAGTCTTAATTGTGGTTGGTTATAAGGAGAAATGATCACGCCTCCGGAGGGTTCCCAGTCTCAGGGTAAATACTTACCTATTGTTTCCTCCCATTTGGAGTAGCTTGATACAAACTGTTTGTATATTATTTGTTAAGCCACAAGGAGGTGGTGTCAATAATTTAGTCGTTTGCATTTTTATTTTGTCTACGCAATAGCTTTATTTAAGGTGATTTAAGTACACTGTCATATGAAATCTTTTATAGAACACTGTAATATGTATATTTGCCATACCATCTGAGTTTTATGAATCAGTTTATGTACGGGTAGGCTCTACAGTGTGGTAGCTATCATATTTATGTTTTTGGAATGGGACGCAGAGACCCACAGGTTACTCAGATATACCAAAAAAAAGAAGGAAAAAAAAAAGACAATAAGCTGTTTTATTCAACATTTATTTATGACTCTTAGATTTAGCCTTTATATGCTTTTTCTTTATGCGTTTTATTTTGGGCCACTGGAAGAATCAGTGTAAGAAATTTTGTATAAACTCCAAATTATGTTCAAATAATAGTATTATCTGTAAGAGCTATATTTTCATGCATTTTGTGGAAGCAGACGTCCCTGAAGACACAATTAATTTAAAAAAGTAAACCTGTATTATGTGATGTGGATAAAATACTAGAATTTTTTTTTAAATCTGGATTTAAGAGGCCTAGATGATTTCATCATGTTTTTTTTCCTCTTCTGACTTGAAATGATAATCTTATCTTTTAATTGCACTATGAAAAGAGGATTTATATTTCCCGTTACCTCACCTTTATCAGGCCTGAGCTTTTGACAATCTCAACCTACTTTGGCTCAGCATTTCCTTATGCAGCCATGATCCCTAAGTATTCACAGCAAGGGAACTGTGGCTCTTGTGTGCGTGAGTGCGTGCGTGTGTGTTTGTCAGTCAAGGACCATTGGACAGATGTCCCTGTCCTGTATACTGATACTGTACATGTGTCCCTGTTTTGGAGTGCACACTTCAGTGTCAGTAACTCACTGTATATATACTTTTTTTTCCCAATTTAGATAAAAGATTTATAATTGTATATATTCCTGATAGAGGTACTGTAAGATATTACCTGAGTTTTCACCAAGTGCCTAGGAATTCTTGTTATGCAACCAATGTGCATGAGTATGATAGCATTACATGTTGACCAGACAATAAATGAACCAGTTTGTCAGTCCCTAATGGCATTTTGTCCTGACTGAAGATTTGAGTTATACAACACATGAAAAGATTTTTATTAAAACAAAATATACAACCTTGTTTGTTTCGGCACCACAAAGTACAAATGATTTGTTTTCCTGCTTCTTTCAGCTTCAACCAAGGTCTCATGCCCTGCATTAATTTCACTACACTGTTTACTGAATGAGCATTACAAAAACATCTTAATAAAACACAAGTTAAAAAAGTCGTCCGAGTCGGTGCTACTTTGGCTCTGCATGGCCAGCAGTGCAGGCGAGTCCAGCATCCAATCCTGCTGACAGGACCTCAAATTAACACTGAAGGAGGAGGAAAGCATTGCATAATGAGCTGTAAACAATGGTCTGACAGTAAACACAGCATGAAGGGATGCATAAGTCCAATCACTTGGCTGTTTGCCATAGACGAGGGTCATTTAGGGCCTCACAGGATAGGACAACCTTGTGGCATCTTTGGTGTTACTCTGGCTGTCAATCAGCACCAGAGGATTCCTCTGGTGGTTCTCGATGATGTGGGAGACGCTGCTGAAATACTGCAAAAAGAGAAGGAAGTTAGAATGTGTGTAAATTAAAAGGTAGCAGTTTTCCTCTTGATGCTGCCTTACTTAACTTCCTGATGTCACTTTTTTATGTCACAAATAAAACTACCTGAACTCTGGCATTAACAGGCATTTATTTTACTTTTAAGGCATTTATTTTTACCTGTAGGAAAACTAGCGTTGGGACAAACCACAGTTGGTATACAAATCAACAAAAGGGGGTGGAAATAAAATTCAAAGTTTAAATACAATTAAAACCACCAAATTAGGTGAATAGACTAAATGTTTAACATTTAACTCATCCTGAAGTTTGTTTCCAAGCTGAAATGGGCACAAATAAACACTTGCTCATCAAATGTATCAAAACAAAACATTGAAAACTGATATCTCAGATAATAGATTAAGTAGCCATAATATGGTCCTGACAAGATGAGCTCTGCTAATTTCCCTCATCACATATCTGAAAAGGCCAGCCAGCATATTTTGGAGGTGGGAGGCTGTGTATTCAGAGTGCATGCTGGGTATTTTCTGTCAGTCAACTGAAATGCAGTTGGACAGTTAGCCGGCCCTGGTGACATTGATCAGATGATGGTGAAACATGGCCTTTATCAGGAGTGATAAATATAAGTGCAGTGCAAGTAAATGATGTCTAAGATCATCAACTTTACAAGGAACCATTTGAACAAATGCATAGGACACAATTATTACCACTGAAACTATTTTACAATACAAAATGATAAACGAGAAAGAAGCCGATTTCTTTTTACAAGACTTGATATCTTGATGAAATGCGTGTATGCTATGTAGACAGTATTTCACTTTTTTACTTTTCAGACAGCACTGTTTAAGTTTACACAGTGGGAACTGAAGCTGTTACCTATCGTGCCTTGAAAGCCACCAGACTCCATTGACAAAAGCAGTAATTTTACCTTGAGGAACACCTGTGGTGTTGGTCTAGTGCTGTCTCTACCTGTTTGTTTGGGCTATTGTGTGATCTGTGATACCTCATACAACCGCACTTTAAAAAACCCAAACTATGCCAAAAAAAAAAACAAGCTGCTAGATGAGCTTATTTGCCCAGTGAGAACTATTTCTGTAATTCCTATCTACTCAAAACCAGACAGAACATTGATTAACCCCTACTAACTTTATTCCCATTAGCCACATGACACAACTGTACCTCCTCCCCTCTCTTCTCTCTCCCCAGAGCGTACTGCTGAGTGGTTGGTATGAAGCGGATCGGGATGTTGTACACTCTGTCCTTGTAGAACACCACTAATGTATAGGGCTGCTGTGCGTCTTGACCGGAGCTCTTCCTCACCATAAAAGCCCCGTCCTGAAACAGAAAGCTCTCACAGTCACACCCAGCAGGGGATTATGGGATCCAATCCACAGACTACTCATTTGGATGACTGTGCTCTCCCAAATAACAAGATTCTCACTTTGTTCGAGCGACACAAGGCATCGTCAGCAGTCTTGCGGTCACATGTGCCGGCATACCAGGATTTCATAAAGACGTCTGCGTCCTGAAGTAATAGAAGATAGAAGTTTCAATTAATATCATTTTTCAAAAATGGTTGTTCAGCTTTACAATATAACGAGAGAGCTCGCCTTATCTTGGTCCATAAATGCATTCTCAGCAAAGACACTTCTCCTGTCGGTTGGTTCTGGAAGACACAAACATTACAATGATTATAACTTATATAGGATTTGTCTTTAAAATGTATATTAACCTGTAGTTCAAAGAAAAGAACATAAAAGCCCCATGTACATGGTTGTTAACCTGCTGTGAGAATCAAACAGGAGCTGTACTTACTGCTAGAGATCAAGTGTGGAACAGGAATTCTGCAAGGGACCACAAACAGAGCAGAGCGCAGTAAATACACAGCACACAGCTGTGATTAAAGGCCATTTTCCTCAGTTGAGAGCTTCAAATATGTACATTAAACGCATCAAATAACTGCACGCTGCATTTCTTACTTTGGTCGTTTCAAGTCCAGGGAAAAAGTTTTTGGTGGAGGCTTCTGGTCAATTTGTATCCCAGGAAGTGTTCGGTCTGTTGAAATCCAGACGTATGGTGATCAGTCAATGTTTGCTTTTACATAATGAGGCAAAGTTCAAGACATGTTCCACAAATAAAATATGTAAATAGGTTGTTCAGTTGTTCAGAGGGTTATACTGCTTTATTTAAATTCCCTTTTAGCTTGAATGGTGTTAATGTGGAAAATCTATCATGACTTATACTTCAGTTTCAGTCATCAATGTATCTTGAGCACATGTATGTATGGATTTAGATTATCATTGGACACTAAAAGCTTGCATCTCTGCTCCATTTTTGTTTTTCCCACATACATGGATTAAACCTGGACAGCAGGGGGTGTCTAATTGTATAGAAGTCAATGAGAAAATGACCCTTCTTCTCACTACCTCAGTAAACATCTCTTTCTAATGACTATATGGCCTCAAACACTAGTTTCATGCCTTCTTCAGCACAGCATTTGTGAATAATGTTCCAATTTACAGAAAAATACACATTAAGGCAGATCTTTTTGGTGTGTCAGTCTTGTGATTGACAAGTTGCTACAACAATGGCCTGTCGATCAGGTTAGAGGTATTTAAATGTGTGTCGATGGCACTAAATTAATATTTAAACATTCTGTTTGAGGTGTTGTCTCTCTGATCTTTGTTCCTCTTAGTTAGCATTTCAAATACCACAGGTAAAGTGAGGTATGGATACACATTTCTAACCAAGCTAGCTTGCTAGTCATCATACAAACAGTATCCGGCTCTGCTGGGGTGCTATGTTTTTT
>JAOWBC010000318.1:19087006-19098468 GCA_028566105.1 Hypoplectrus providencianus
GCCCCAAAAATCTGTCACCAGTGCTTCCTCCATAGCCACAGTCTGCTATACATAGCAAAAATGTGTTATACAACTCTTCAGAAATATCAGACCCTAGAATGCTGTAAAATCCATATAATTAAAATGAGTAGATCATTTGTATTGATATGACAACACAGCACACAATCCCCATCTCTGTGCTTGTGATCATAAAAAACAGACAGGTCATTCATAACACTGTATTGCATTTACATTAAGATGTTGAAATGCATTACGTTGTCATTTGCAGAGTGCACAGTGAGTGCTCTTGTAAAGATACCTACTGAGTGCAACTATTTGTTCACAGCCGGTGCCTCCCTCCGTCTCCACCTCTTTGTGCTGCTCTTTTTTTATGTGCGGTGCTTTGTGCCCGAGTAAGCATGGAGCACTCTTCTCTGTGGTGTTGTAAAAATCCAGCCATAACCAGTGCCGTGTGTGGTAAATAATTCAAAAGCAGTCTGGCAGTAGGGACAGGCGCTTGCCTCTCTACAGGGGTGACAGAGCTGCCACAGCTTAGCTGATGGTCTTTAATAGTGGCCGGGGTACAAACATTGCATGTTGCCAAGAAGTAATTTTTTTTTCACTAAAAATCTTCAAAAAAGTTTCTCTATTTTATATTCATATTCCAGCTCCCAAACTTTAGTAGAATATTATCAAAGAGAGACTTTTAAAGTGAAACAAACTTAGTTCCGCAAACTACCACTGTGCCAAATGCCAATTAGCAACGATTTAGCAAGAACAAAGTTGTTAGCTATGAAACAGTGACTTACCACTCAACTTTAACACCAATGACTTGTGACTTAACTTGAACTTGAGCCTTTTGACTTGAAAAAACTCATACCTGATTAAAAAAAAAATACACATGCAAAAGCACTCACTATTTTTGTAAATTGAATATATTATCAATCTCAATCTCTACAAGTTACAAAGTACATATTTTTGAAAACTCAGTCTACACACTCTTTTTTGGTGAGGAGTGTATTGAATTGTAAGCAGGTGCATGTAACTGCTTATAATTTCAACCTTTCATTTCAAAAAAGGAGACATGTAATTTCTCTTCACCAAAGTTACATGGTCTTGCTGGTTACATGCATGAACCATGGTATATTTTATTTCTTCTTTATGGTTGTAGGTCCACAACTTTCCTCAGTAAAGATCAAACAGCACAAGAAAAATAAATCCAATATATCTAATCTTCAAGAGGATAAACGACAGCTGGAATGATGTCTGATTATGTAAATAACTGCTCCTCAAGGGGATAATGTGGTAAAAGAGATGAGGAAAGTGATTAGGGCATCATGGATAGTTATCATCAAGAATGAAGGGGAGGAACGGCACAAGATTTATGGGCCAGCAGTTTGCTGCAAAGCGTGAAAGGGCCTGTGAGGGAGCGTTTATGGCTTCAAACTCACACATTTACCTCATCTCATATTTGGTGCGGGCTTGGGGAGCATTACGTGAGACCTAATTGGAATCATGCGGAGCTATAATTGAAGAACGATGGCTTGTACATTATCAGTCAGTAAGTAAGTAATTTACCTTTATCGTGCTGAAAAGCAGATTCTCCAGACATGGTTTAAACTCAGCGGGGAGCACTATAAGGCCTATTACGGCAAAATAGTTCAAATGCTCTCTAAGATGCCAGCAGCACCACTAATAACCCACTAATTCTCTCCAGTGTGACATATCTGAAAATGTTCCTTTCTAAAGTCCTGTCAAAGCTCGATTTAATTACCTATAATTTCCAGCGTGGCGTTGAGTCCCTTATTAGCTTCATCTTTCCAGCAAATAGCCCTTGTCAAAAACAGAGAAGAACATTATACTATATACTTCTTTAAATAGATGTACTCGGCTCTGGAAAATCTTTCATGTCTGGATAACATACACAAAGAAATAACTCCCAAAAAGTTACACAATAAAAAGCCGCCGTGCTCCAGTAAACTCAAGCTGTCATCCACTTCAGAGGGAAACAGCATGGCGAGGATTTGTTGATGCCACTGACATTAGCCTTATTGAAAGGACAGCTGTGGAAGGCGGGTGACAAGTCTTAAAGCGGTTTTGTTGAGGGGGGGGGGATTAAAAATAGATTAGGCTTGAAAATACAGCGTCTACCACCACTGTGTGAAAGGCTCACAGGGTGTCAGCGGAGTGTGTATTTATTTCGGTGTGAAGCCGGCAAGTCCCCGCTGTGGATCTTATTTAACATCAGATTGTCTGGAATAAGACTCAAAGTGACACTGATGAGGGGCCCGATGGGCTCTCAGATCCTCCGACATGAGCTGACTCCTGCTGCATTGTTTTCCTCGAACAACAACCGAGATAAGTAATCCTTATCAGTTTAGTTCAGGGTTTCATGATTTTAAAAACCAACTCTATTATCGGCTTGCAGTGGAAAGAGCAAAACAAGACCTCTGATCACCAGGTATAACCCATATGCACTTATCACTTAGTGCTTTTTCTTGTTTTTTATTTTATATCCTCCTTATTATCACCTTGTTTTCTGTGTAAGCAAGAAACTTAAGATAGCAAGAGCGATACAAGGCGATATGATGCATTAGTGCGCGCAAACCTGTTTCTTTTCCCTGACAGCCACTTTTGACTCCCACTGAACTCTGCTTCCTGCAGATAAATGCATTCTGTGAAATTTCCAGCAGCAGCAACACTTCCACACATCTGTATTATTCATATATGTCGCCGTGTCGTCCACACAAATTTGTAAATAACTATGTATATTTTATAGGCTTTGTGCTGAAAGGATTAATAATTTAGCATTTTCCCTCACGCAATAAAACAGTAGACTGGCTAAAAATTCAACTGCTCCAGTCCTTTGTTGCACTTAATTTAAAGGAACACTGGCGGTGTTGCCGTGCACAGTGTGTTAACAGCCCATCAAAGCTAATATTTTCAGCCTGAACCTTCCCAGCCATATCTCCCGCTGAGCAGCAGTGGAAGCCTAATTCTAAGTAAAAACAGTGTTCTAAAGGTGCACCATTGGAGGCAGAGAAGAAGAAAAACCCTCTCATTGCTGGAGAGAATGTGCTTGACGTGCTGTCGACTACTTTTCCACTGACGGTGGAGGAGGTATCTGTACAGACCTGTCACATACTAATGCTTCAGTGCTATCAGGAAGGAGCTGAAAAGCGTAATGACTCAGAAGCAGGACAGAGGCACAAATGCCCCCCTAAGTTCCTTTTTGTTTGTGGAAAGGCATGAAGGAAAAGTGCATTCTTGAACTGCATAATGGTTGACCTTAAATGAGGACATACAATGCAGTGCCCACTAAGGTGCCCTTCAAGTGGAGAAAATGTAATAAAGTGCCATTTGTGAAATACTTCCAATGGAGAAAATGTCACATAGTGTCATATCTACATTCCAGAAGGTATTTTGCACACTGATTCTGCTTTTTATTGATATTTTAGCCCCTGGCACTCAGACAGCATTAGCCAACCACTGGCTATGTTGTCTTCCCTTAAATGCACCTCATGTATCCCATGCTTTGATCAAATCCATTTGTTTTTAAGCTCTGATTGCATGTAAACTCAATTGATGCTGATGATCTCTCTCCAGCCTTAGTTTTTTGCTATTCATGGCACACGTTTATGCAGTGCACTTGAGTGCATTTTGCCTGCACAGCAGAGACGAGCAGTGAGATTCACTTAACAACTGTACAAGCTGGAAGTGTTGTGGAGTCCCAGCTATGCCAATTACGAGTGTTGGAAGGTTGCGAAGAAAGTTGCTCATTCAGCAGATGGAGATCTGTGATGCAGTCTCTAATAGTTGTGTCCTACCAGTCAACTCATTAAAGAAGTGTCAACTTTTTAAGTAAATGCCTAAATAAATACCACTGAGTATAAAAGTAAAGCCTCCCACATCTTCTGTTTTACTTTCAAAAAAAGAGAATAAATTACATACTGTTACAGCGTAAATGAAATGACTGTGACTGAAGCTGCATCTGCTGTGTGAACCTGGAAGCCAGGCACTCGTTCTGTTGAAGCCACAGGGGTACATGCTCTCTGCCACTGACGCTAACCATTAACATTATCATGCCTTGTGGAGCTTTAATGGCTGTTTTCTAATACTTCCGTGCTCTCTGAATTAGCCACGGTGACCTTTGAAGCTTTCCCACAAGCCATTCACAGCCTCCTCTAATGTTCCTCGCTCTCACTGCTGTCACTCATTTGTTAGAGGCGGGAAGGAGAGATCAAACGTGGAGCCTCACAGCAGCTTAGCCTTCTGTGCAGCCATATCTCCACCAGTATTTGTCGTCATCTTGCCTGCTTTTGCACATATGTCTGTATGACTCTGCTCATTGTTTAACAAAGGGTTTGCAAGTGTGTGTGTGTGTCAGTGGGTGTCAGAGGTGGCGCCGTGAGCCACAGCTGACACAGCGGCTAACTTGAGCAGATAACAGTCTAGCAGGGGAACACTTCTGCTGTTTGAGGGGCAACTCTAGCACTCAATGATAGTGTTGGCTGTGTGTTTCTTTCTCACTGCTGAAGAAGCTGCTTCTGTTATAGATGGTTACTGTGATCACAGCAACCAACTGGTCCTTTCCATTTCATCTGACAGCTTTTTGAGTCACTCTGGATGCACTAACTGAAAAGCAGGGAGGCACCTTAGACCAGTGGTCAGTTTACCACAGGGTTCACCTGCAGACACACACTCTAATATTTATAATTAAGTGTCATTTCCAATTTGGCTGAGTTAAGCTTTTTTATTAGGCCACAATTTTCTTAAACCTGTATTTAAATGTATTGCCAGCAGGGAGAGACGCCACTGGTTGCAAAAGACAGCCATTCGTGCTCCACAATCTCCAACCTAATTGGCAGATTGGACCGTTTGTCGATATCACCCAGCAACACCTTTTGTCGAAAGTGGCTTGCGGGACATGACATCATCATGTCGTAAGAAAGGCCTTTTAGTCAAAGCAATGGTTTGGTTTTCAAACATAGTTTGTAGCAACTAAAGATCAACACTAATTCATAGCGACTTTTGCTCTCAATAAATTATTAGTTTTATTTTGTATATATTATCGACATATATTGGCCGGGACGTAGAACACACAGAGGGGTGTGGTGATCCTTACTTGCTGTCATATAATGAAAAGTTTGGCCAGATCCATGGCTATAGGGCAGCTATAGCAAGCTGTCAGTGGATCTGCACATGAAGTATAACTCAAATGTTGACTGATCCTGACAAGCTTTTCAATGTTCTTTTAAACCGTTAAACCGTTTTAGACCGCTTACTGTAAACTAGCTAACCAGCCATATACTAACACAGCTGTTTGCCAAATGTTGTTGTCAACTTAAAGCTAATTGGTATTGAACAATGAGTTCAAAAGTTATTATGGAAATACCATCTTCAGAGATTTATAAAACTGGGCTCATTTAATCAACAAGTATAATAGCTCACCAGTCTTATCCATCTAACCCCATTATTCAGAAATATTTGAATACAATAGCAGAAAAAAAATGTACTAAATCACAAATCCAACCCTGATTTCATAAACCTGCTTTAACCTCCAATGTTAAAGAAATAATGGAGTAGTATCAGTTCAAGGTGCATCTTCAGAAATTGAAACATCATTGTCCTACATAACAAGAATGGTTTGAAAACTGACTTGTATTGGATTCGGTGGGCTGACTTTATACAGAGGCTTTTCTGTGTGAGCGCATGCAGTATCTGCTCCTGCCTGATAATCGCTTAATAATCACCACAGTGCAGTTGTGCTGACAGAGAAAATATATTGTGTAAGCGCAGTCAGGCTCCATATGGGCCTGTTTTATGACACTGACCCAAGCAGAAAATGATGATTCTCATTAAAGTTAAAGCACTGACAGCTGAGGCAACAAAAAGGGAAGCTTTTACACTTAACAACTTAGGATGAATTACTTGTTAGAATAATGAAAAAAGTCAATGCCATTAGTATGGCCGGTGCTTTTAATAGCTGCGTCTGCCACCTTCCCTCTTCATCAGTTAAGGGCTGTGACTAAAAGATAATTCTTTCCATTATTTCCAGGACACAGTGAGTGAGTAACATTACTGTTTCTGTCTCCAGGGGGAAGGAGTTTGGCCATGATGTAGACTTTATCGTGACCACACCTGAGCTGGGGAAAGAGGAGAATCTGCTACCCGACATTATTGATGTGCTGAAAAAGCAGGTAAGTGCAAGAGAAGTAATGAGGATGTTAGGCAGTATTTGTGCATAAGATCCCTCTTCTTTTCATACAGTTTGTATAAATATTAGTATTGGTTTAAATGAAAATCAATACATTTTGGGAAAACAACCACTATACATATGTTTTATCGGGTGTGGTACACAGAAAGATAAACAAAGCCCTGCAGAATATTCTCTCCTATTTCTCTTTTTTTGTAGTTCTTAAATGTTTAAAATAGGCTAGAGTTGATAATGCTGCTGGAACACTACCATGCATTTAAAGGGACGTTATTTAAACTGTTTAATTGTTCCAAGAAACTTAATTCATGGATCCAGCTGGGCTTTTGGATTTTACACATCACAAAATTTAAATGGGTTGTATCAGATCAGCTACAGTTATAACTGCTAACCTTAGCTAAAGCTAGCTTACCAATACATAACCTTTTTAGAGTCAAGAGTAAAATAGGCAATATGTACATACATACATTAGGTAAAAACATGTACATACAGTACATTTCAGAAAAATATGGCAATTTACCTCAAATTAAAAAAACTGTGTGCAACATAGTTGAGGTTATTATAATGAATATTTTCCACTCATTCTACACTGCAGTGAATACATGCTACACTATGTATGACACATATTTTTAAATGTACATTTAAAAAGTTTAATATATGTGCAAGATGTATAAAATCCAGGTCACTTTGTGACTGGAATTCAACTTTTTCTTGCTTTATTTGCTCCTGAGCTACTTCCATTGGTATGAATACACCCATCATTGCATCAGTGTGATGGGATAGTAACTTAAATTAATAAGTCGTTGATGCACAAAACAAATTCATTGACACTGAAGGACATGGTAAGGTTTTCTAGATGAAAATAGAAATAATTTACAACACTTTAACCACATGGACTCAGCTCTAACTGCAGTAGCTTCACTATGTTTCTCTAATAAGACAATAAATGGAGTTAGCCACTTTTCGATCACTCAGAAGTACACTTGGAAACGTACAGCAGTTTTTTTAAAACCACAAAACACTTGGAGACAAAGGTGGTCTGAGTTTCTTTCGAAAAAGTTGCCTTTAGCAGAAAAACAATGGGAAGAAGTGAGCGAATCAGGTAGGAGCGAAATAGTATCATTTAGCAGGTCACTTTACGAACTCAAGAACCATTGGTAGGTCGAAATGGCAAATGGGTCCTCAATGGAAAAAGGAGCAAAGAAAAGGGACAGAGAGAGAGACAGATGGCATCTGATTAAAACAGAGAGAAAGTGAGAGAAGAGTGAGAATATAGAGAGCAAATGTGTGAGCGAGAGATAAAACACAGAGGCAGACATTGTTAATGGCAGACTATGTTTACTTACACATAATGATTTAATTATTGGCTGTACTCAAATTATGAAAATTGTTTGCTGCTAATATAATAGTAATGTGAAAATATCAATGCCCTGCAGAAGTGTCTGATCCAGTGCATGTAAACATTTTCATCTAATTACATTAAACTGTTGGGCTTATCATTATTGTGCAAACAGAAGTACAGCATGTTCATTTTCACACCCAGTGCTTTTACCTCATCCGGCTTTCTGGCTTTACAACCTTATTTGAAAAGATAAATTTCAATAACAGCACCTTTTGCATAAAGAGAAAAGGGTAAAACCAAAGTTAAATGGAAATAGATTCAGCCCTGACAGGAGGAAATGTTTAAGTCACTTTAATGTCTGCGAGTTACATAAACATCGATTGGATGTGCAGTTAGATAACAGGCAGGCATGAATCACAAGTAAATCTTTTGATAAAAAAAAAGTTTTAATGGTTGTTTTTCATCCATGAATAACTGCCTTGCCATTTGGGAATCTTAAAGATCAGCAGTCTTTGAAGCACTGGTTCATTTTTTCTTGCCCCCCTTTGAGGCTGAAGATTTCACCCTATTGATACTCATGTTTTTATACTTTTTTTTTTTTTTTTTTTTTTTAGCAAACCAGTCACTAAAGAAAAAAGAGAACTGTTAATACTTCTTAATAAAATTCCAGCAAGTACAACTTTATTAAATATTCATGTTGAATTCCCGCATGTTGCTAATTATTTTCTGTAGGTTTTTTAATCTTCTGTTTATCATTTGTAATAGTTCCAGTGTAATTCCCAGCCCCCTTACTCCCTGCATCTCCCAAAGATGAGTAAATCTGTGGCATCCAGTGCAGAAACCAAACAGACATACAATGACCTCATTTAGATGGACAGAAACAAGAACAAAAGAATTTAAATTACCAAATCTAAAAAGAAGTAATAGGAGTTTTGAACTCTCACAGACTGTTATTTGTGTCTGGTTGTCATGGGAGACAATAAAAGGCCTGCCAAGGCTTTTACACCCAAAAGAAAAAAAAAGACTTTTCTGTTGTATTAAGGGTGAATGAGAAAGAGTTACAAAGAATGTGTCACCAGCTTCTCTTTTCTTTGCTGTGGATGTTTTTTGTACTGTACTTGGCTAGCGGTTTAATCATATAAATCAAATTAATTATCTTTTATTCCTTATAATAACATTAACTACAGCACTTTATCTTTTCCCCTATTCATCTCATAGAGCATCCATCATCATGAAGTGCTTTAATTCGGACTCTTTTATTTTCAGTGAGCTCTCAACTTTCTACCATTTTAAACATGAGGAATTTCAAACTGAATTTACCTTTTTATACCCCAAAATGAGCCGGCTCATCAGGCTTCTCTGGGAAGTCAGAACATGATCATAAATCAAAACATCCAGTCACTAAAACTAATCTTTCTGTTCAGAAACAAAAGTAAATAACTATAATTTGACATGTTTATCAAGAAATAATAATTTGCTTTTGTAATTTTTTTAATCCATGCATCCATGCATAACAATAATAATTATATTTTAAAATATAATTTGGATTAAAATGGCATATTTACCATTACAGAAACAATATTAAAAATTATTTTGATAAAAAGTATCTGTAGAGGAGCTTTGTTCACAATATTTAGAGATACATAGTTTTCAGAGCAAAATGAGACAAGCCTTCAGTCTCAGTCCCTGTCAGTGTGAGTGGACTCTGTGGATCGCATTGCTCTGCCTCAGTGGTACCTGAAGCAGCACGCCCCCGCCAGAGCAGCTCATTGCATTAACTGCCCTCTGAAACTGTAGAAAAACATGTGAGCTGTAGTGCGACCTGTCTAGACAGCTGTATTGATTAAAATAGAAGTGTAGCTGTTCAGTCAGATGGACAATGAAAAACGCTGAATTGTCTTCTGTAGACAGGACTTTTAAAGGAGGCTTGGACGGAACAAAATCTCTGGATTCCTGTGTTTTTATATAGTGTCCTGGAACTACGATCAGGGAACAGGGACACTTCATGACCTCTGTGGAGTGGAGATCATTAAGACGTATGTCACCACCAGCAGCTAAGTTACTTAAACGGATATCTCTGGATAGTTTCTTTTAATTTTTTACGTCCATCTTAGGGAATAAAACCACCTTTGGCCAGTGCATGGGCCCAAAAACAGATCCTGGATTGAGTTTGACGAAATTCAAGACAGAGTGGAGAGAGACTTTACTGAGGTGATTTCATCCGTCTGGGACATGCTGGCTGCGGCTTTATTAGCCCTGAGCCGTCCAAGACTATGCCACAATATTTTTGTGCAAGTTGTTTTCCTGAATTGTCTCGGTGGTTTGAAAATATTGGCTCTTTTGTCGTGTATGTTTGCCAGCAGTTAGTAATAGATATGTCCCTTGAGCTGGACGCTGTCATAGTCTTGCTTGTTTGATGTAAAGTGCTGCCCGCGGTGCTGATCACGCGCTGTCACAAATCACGATGGGGCTCTTTTAGGGACTTTGTTGTGCACAGCAACTGACTGAGGCATTGGACTGTTTGTGTATTATTTGTAAGGTTCAATAGTGGAGAGAGACTACATAACATTGCCATTCCTGTAAATAACAGCCTGCACTGTCAGGTCACAATTAATTAATGTCAATGGAAATTTTATGTGTCATCATTACATAAATAGTAAATAAGCAATAAATTAGAATTTAACATTAGTCTTTAAACAAATAAACGTACATAATATATAACTTTTTGATACAAATCAGTCTTGATATTGAAATGCTGGAATAAATGACTTTGCCCATAAAAACTAAACGCCACTAGAAAATATGCTATTGTAATTTATTTATTTATTTTTTCAAATCACAGATTAGTTGAATCTCCCTATCGTCCTGGTAACAGAGCGTGAGCTGTGATTATCCTAGAGGTCAAGCAGCTCATTTTATCCTGGAGGTCAAGACTCAGGAAATGCCCTCACTGCTATGAACTGGCTACTACAGGGACGAACATCCCACATCAACTTGATACCCAAGTTATGTAATCCAAAGCCTGTTTAGGGACCCCAGAAATATTAAAATACAGTTAGTGAAAAATAGCACATTTTGATGCCTGAGAAAACATGTGGTATTGACTTAAACTGCATGTTATCAGCATAAAGTAGCCATGTGTTTAAAGTGGAGACGTCTGGGAAAACAAAGAGCCCATTTTAAACAACATAGCATGACATCAGAGGTCACATGACCACACTGTAAATCATAACATCATAACTAATAACATCAATAAAAATGGCCTTATTTTTCAGCTTTATTTCAGTAACTTCTCATGGAGATGATATCCTGGCGTGCTTGATATCTTCTAGTTTCATATAATGTAAGATTGAGCCAACCATGACTTCTGTAAGGAAAGTTAATGGCAAAAAATCTGATATTTCAATGTAATGATTTTAAGCTTAGAAGTTAACTTAGAGGTTGAGTACAAAAGAGAAGTAACTAAAGTAATTAAATTGAGGTTTAACACGGACACCCATCATGGGTCCAGTGTCCATTTGATCCATCAATCATGTTTGATGTATGTGTGGTTTACAGAAACATACAAAACCAACTTCTTTCAGGGGAAATCGGGTGCTATCGCCATAGCTACAGGTCCTATATTACTCATGGCAGTTGAAGTCTTGCAATTATATAATAATGTAATTTCAAATACATGCGCGTATAAAAAAATTCAGCTAATTTCTCTTTAGGCCTCTGGTACTCTGAGATCTGAAACACAGTCGGTCTGCGCAACCAATCCCTCCAGATACATACACAAAATACAGGTTTGTGACACTGAACCAATGAGATTATGTGTGCCTTCAGAGCACATTTATCTTATTAAAATGTATGTATAAGAAAAGTCCCATTAATGTCACTTAATATGTTTCCACTGAGTGTAATGACACAACATACAGCAAAAAG
>JAOWBC010000318.1:19116380-19141402 GCA_028566105.1 Hypoplectrus providencianus
CTTTCTTAATGTTAAGTAAAAGACTATGGCTTGCATTAAAATAACTACTTCAACAAAGTTATATATTTGACATTTAATGTGATGTCACAATGAATTCACAATTTCTACAGGCACTGGAGGTTGCTGCCCAAACACAAACGTAAATATGGGTCATAGTACCTGCTTGCAAAGGTGAGGATTGTATAAATAGAAAAAAAAATGTTATCATATACCAATGAAAAGCAGAAATTTCTTGCTCTTTTATTACATTCCTGATTCTGGTATTAACCTTCGCCTAGCAATTTTCATCCAGTGCTTCCACTAATATGCAAAATAATCATTCCCTTTTGGTGCCTACATTTTTTAAACTGCCATCAAGGAGAGCAAGTGTAAAATTGTCAAATGAAGTCATGCACCCATTTCTGCTCAGTCGCAACGAGGGCTGGGGGTATGTAAGGAAGTGTGAGCCCGAGGGAAAGTTTATTTTTTCCTTTGTCTTACATGGGCACAAACAATATGTAGCATTTCATTAAGCACACTAAGTGGATTACAAGCCGAAATCATCGTCACTGTTTATTATTGTTGCGGAAGTGGAGTATTCCAGGAACATTACGCTGGTAATTGCTACACTGGGTGTTCTATTTTCAGGAACAATAATTGATTTCAAGTTTTTTTTTTTTTTCTCTCTTCTTCTTTCCTTCCTTCCTCTGGGCTGCTTGTCGTTTGTGGAAGGTCTATTTTGTTGCCCGTGTGTGCTTTGTTAGTGGCTTATTTCGTCTTAGTGGAAACTGCATTTGATTAGATTAGCACATTAGATTGTGCTGTCCTTTGCTATTAACCCTTATTTAGACACGCTAATTGGTCAATAACTGAGTGCAGTCTGAAGTATAAGGTTAGACACAAAGTGCAAATACATGTGGGAGGCCCAGCTCCACTCTCAAGTTTATTTACACCTTGAATATAATTCCAGTGTGCACTTGTAGAAGAGAAAGTTAATGCACACAACAATACAATAAGACCTCAGCGCACATGACAAAGCAACTATAGCTAAAGTGTGAGTGGTCTCTATGATGGGATGGGTGGAAAAAATGGAATGTAAGAGAATAGAGAAGACGTTAACTAGTTGCATCTTGATAGTTCTGTCCATGAATATAAAAAATTGAGAAACAAAATAGAAATTATATATGAAGCGCTCAGAGAATGATACATTTACTGTAATAAAGTCATACTATGCTAATGAATTGGCATCGTTGACTCCCACCTCACACCAGAAACTATATGTGCAATAAAGTGACTGTAAAAATGTGCTGTGCCATCAGCAAACTTGTGTTCCAGCTGGAAGGAGCCAGATAGCCTGTCCATAGAGGACGATATCTGATGATCAGAAATATAGAGAATATATTCTCAAAATTCCTCTCAGATGAGGTCACTTCTAACTGTATTGGCTGTTTCACTGAGAATCCATCACTGCTTTGAGAAGAAACACAACCCTGCAAGTTCAACCAACATCAGTATTTGGAGAAATTGTTACAATTCCTGCATAAAACTCATCATTGCCATGGGAATGTGATGTATAAATGTCATCATCATGGCTGGATACATCCTCACCCTGGGTAGAATAGTTATCACTGTGGGTGCGAACATTATCACCACAGACAGAAATGTCATCACCGTGGGCATCAATGTCATCACTACAGGTAGACACGTCATCTCGGGTAATAACACGCTCACCATGTGCCCTATTCCTGGCCATATATCAGGTAATGGGCGATTATCGTCCCTGGAACCAACAAGAAGCTCACACAGACATTGGACAGTGATGTGACAGCGCTGTCCAGGAAAAACTGGGCGGTTAATAAAAGTAGAGGGATATACTGCATGAAGACATGTTGGCGCAGAGCACAGCTGGATGAGGAGTTGCTTCTTAAGCAGGGATCAGACTACAGGATTTAAAGAATCTTAACATATCTCATATTTACAGGCCGTCCGCTCCAGATTTCTCCCATAAAGCCCCGTCTCACGTTCCAACAGAAGCTCCTACTTGGCATGAGATAAGGACAAGGAAATTGCAGATTACAAGATTCCTTCGGATTTGTAAATAGGATTTGGAAAATTGGACCACCTTGAATGTTGCAAGCATGTGCATTCTCTCAATCTGCGGTGAAAAACCCAAAACAAGCATGGAGCTAGGGCAGCAGTAAAATCTCAGCACTTGTAATTTGCGGAGGTGAAGTGAGGGAATGTGGATGCTAGTTGCAGGTGTGGAAACAAAAGCTATGGTTTACCAGCAAGTAGTAAACACTGTTGAGGCAATTGCCTTCTTCTGGAGCTGGTGTTTGCTGTTGTTGCTGTGACCTTTCCTTTGGGTTTTATCTTTGCTTTGCTACTTTACGATACTTTGCTAAGAGATGCTTGAAACAAACTGTTGTTCAGCCATGTTCAAAGTACTCCAAGGTGGGGTGAGAAGCATGCCATGAAGACACAAGGGAATGCAAATGGCATTGGTGATTTCCACATGTTGCTAAAGAAAGGATTGCTTTGTCAGGTGTATAAAAACAAATAACTTGACTGCATGTAACAGAAAGTTGAGTCAGAGTATCACAACGCTGCAGAGCTGCTCTGTGCTTTAGGAGGTAGTACTTTCAAAATGATAGTTGCCCCGGGGAGATGAATGTGATAAACGTTGGGTCTCTCAGGTCAAAATATGAAGCAAGATAATATCATATTAAAGCTGTGGGATACAACAAACAATTTGACCCCCCCACTGTAATCCACTCATGTTGATCCCAGAGCACACTTTGGTTTAAACAATGGGACACTCCTGGTCCTTTTTCTAAACCACTGCTAAGCAGCAACCAGTGTGGGAGTTCTTTAAACCTGCATTCTATCTAAAGACCAGCAGAGGGCGACTCCAGTTGGTGCAAAAATTCTAATACGATAAGAGTCATTGAGGAAATTATCCTATATCTCATATGATTTATTACTCAGAACATATTTTTAAGTCATCTTCATTACCTCTTGATGTTACTGTAGTAAATTAGAGTCTCATTTTGAGTAAAATATAAGTCATGGTATGCTGTAGGGCAGAAGTCTTCAACGTTTTCCAGGCCAGGGATCCCAGAACTGATGAAGAGATGGAGCAGGGACCCCCTGCTTATGTATAAAATTGTGTGTTATATTAAATGGTCCTATAGTGCCTTGTAGAAATGTACATTGTTATTGCATTCAGTACTAAGATATTCAGATATATTTTATATACAGCCGTAGAGCCTTTATTCTTTTCCCCCTAATCCCCAAGACCCTAAAGAGCAGCTGTATAACGTTTGAAAATAACTTCATAATAATAAAAAAAAACAAATAAATGCGAGGGGAATAAAAAAAAAAAACAACAACCCTGCAACCCCTACCCCCTGTTGAACACCACTGCTTTAGGGGGTTGGGCTAACTTGTGACTGTTGTTACCATGCATTGTGTGTTTTTGTGAGTTTGTTTTGAGCTCAGGATCCTGTAAACATGTTTTCCGTTGTACTGAAAATTACTCTGAGTGGGCCTTTTAGCTAAATTGTGCTAGCATTAGCTAATTACTTTGTGTCCACCAATGGGAGATGTCACAGTGACCGTGTCCACTTCTTCTTAATGTCTGCTTCTGCAACAGTCTGTGGTAACTGCCATGATGTGCAGTATTTGGTTACTGAGTGCTAATTGCAGATCATTATGTTGACATTCCACCCTTTGAATATTGGATTAAAGGATGGACTGGCTTTTTTATTTGTTTACAGTAAAGGCCATGCTACAGTTACAAGCCCAGACCACATTCAGGAAATCATCACTTTTACCCACCTATAAAAAATGGTAACTAGTATCATGAAATTGTTCCAAAGTGTAAAATCCTACTTGATAAAAAAAAAAAAAACACAAAAAACTTCTATAGCAAAGAAAACATATATGTTGGGGTTTATATATTTCCTTTGCTTTCATCTTAGCTTTTCACTGTGTTTATTCAAAAAGATTATTCTTATTCTTATCAATACAGACAGAACACAGATCACAACAAATCCTATCAAGTTGTTCATTTTGTGGCTAATACATCCAGATCCAGATTGTACTACCAGGTGTAAACGAGGTCTTTGTATTCTAGCCAAGAATGCAGTTCCACTGGGACGATATAAGTGCTGTGTTTAAAGCCACTAGCTGGGATAAGAGAGGGGAGCTCTTTTACTTTGCCTTTCATTCACACCCATAGAATCCCTAAGCACGTCGGAAACCTCATGGTTTGATCATTTATTGCTGCACTTTGGCCTGCTTGTTATCTTTCACTGATTAATTTGCTTCCAGCCTGTGTGCAGGTGCTACAATCAGGATCTCCTCTACATGACTGCAAAGTCTCTGTCGATTCTCTGTCCATGTTAATGCCACAGCCGCGCAACAGGTCCGCGTGTCTTCTTGCATTTATTCTGATTAAGAAGCCTGTTCTCCTCTGAGGGAGCTGCCACTCAGCATTACAAAGACGGGAGTTTGCTGGTTCATAAAAGCCTGCACATATTTCTCTTTCTTTTTTTTCCTTTTTTCTTCTGCCAGTCAAAAAGGGGTTCAAGGAATTTTTCACTTCGGGGATTTGCTTTGATCACGCCATTTTGGACATTTTCTCTGCTATGTCCCTGAGTTGGTCTTGAAAGGCTCTGACTGTAAGATGGAAGCTGAGTGGAATGATGGCAGACAGGTAAATCAGCATGCGTGTATGATGGATTATACAGTGACAGCATTCATTGAGTGTAATGTGAAGGTGTTTGCTGCAGTGAAGTGTATTTCCACAACTGCAGTTTTTTGACCAATCCCTTGCCATGGATTGGGCTCTACTGTTGTTTTAGCAAAATAACCCCAGCACAACTCAATATGGGATTGTAGCAGTCTGCAAAGGGCTGATTTCAAATCCTTTAGAATTTATCAAAGTGCAAAATTCTGATGTCACAAGGTTCAAGCAAGATGTCAAAATCAAGATATTCATGAGAACAAATGTTGTAGTGAGAACATTCTTTTGTCCTCCTTTCCCTTGCCTGTTCGCTTCAACCACCCAAGTAATGACCCCCCATGACGGGTGAAACAATGCAAATATGGACATTAATTTCAGGATACAGTTACGATGTGATTAGGTCGTTTCACATAGAGGTCAGAGAAACAATTATGGGACTTTAATGGAAATGATTGGGGAGTGTGAAGTGGGAGGGCTGAAATGGTGCTCAGCGATGGAGGGAGTGTTACAGAGCCAGTTAATAAATGCTCCACACACACTCCGTTTACAGGATGATTTACTAGTATGATAGTTATTTATTTTTTTTACTTTCAGCTCAAATGTATTGTGATGCATCTGCTGTACAGAAGCCACATTTACCCTTGACCTGATATTTAATTAAGAAGGTTTCAAGGGTTTTTATTTTCCATCAGGGTCCCTGGTAATAGTGTGCATGACTGTATTCACATATGACTCAGCATGCAGGAAGATACAGTAATAAAGAAACAAGATATTGCAGTCATGCTAGTGGCTCTATGTGGCTGGTCCAGCTCAAGATTTTAAAGAAGCTGCAGTTGGACAAAAAAACTCCCAGTAAGGCGTTAAGAAAGACAGTGAAAAGTTCATAAATAGAAGAAATGCCAGAAGGTCGTGGTCATTTCACATAATTTTGTGGGATCAGGCTGTCTGAATTTGTGCCCTTGCATCTATTTTGCAAATATATTGTCCTTTCTATATTCATTGTGCTACACAGTCGTGTTTTGGTAAGCACTCTTGCCTCAAAGAAGAAGAAGAAGTTTGCTGGTTTGACTCTGGGCCTGTGGCTCTTCTGTGTTGACTTTAGATGTTCTCATCATGTCGGGTTTAATTGGTGACCCATGTCCATAGTGGTTGTCCGTCTCTATGTGTCTGCCCTGCATTAGTCTGGTGTCCTATCCAGGGCGTACCTAATGTCAGCTGGGATCGGCTCCCTCCCCCCGTGTCCGGGGATCAGTTAAGCGGTTAACCCTTGTGTTATCTTAAGGGTGAAAAATAACCCTGTCACAATTTTCCACAACAAAATCCTCTTAATTTTTTTTTCTTTTAATTTTGTTTCCTTTATTGTGAAAATCTGGGTAATGGAATATTCTGTTAGTAAATATTCTAATAGTTGTAGTTTGTACTTAGTTTTCCTTTATGTTTTCTGAAATATGAAGAAGAAAAATACAGATATTAGCAAAGTTTTTGATGGTTTTTTTCTTTTCAAGAAAAAAAATACAGTTTGATATTCAATTTCTCTGCTTTAGTTTTAACTTAGTAATTGTGGGTAGTGTTTTAACTGAAAGGACAATGTTAGTATAGAGACGATTAAGATAACACATAGGTTAAGGAAAATTAATAAATAAATGAATGATTGAGATTGGATGATGGTATCATGGTACAACAGGTTGTATCACCAACTAACAGTCTTCCTCCTTTCTTCTGTGCACAAGGCTGTATACTGGGTGATTTTTAAAAATGAAACCAGCAGAGAAAACACCAAGGAAAAGGGAGAGAGGATGTGCACTAGCAATAAATAAATAAAATAAATAACAATAGAGCAGCTGCATTCTGGTTTCACGCAGAAAATGTTTCATGTGAGCTGGTAGCATGCGATGCATCATACCAAAAGATAGCAAAGGATGCACTGTAACAGGCAACAAACTGTGCTGACTTCCACTTTCTGTAGATGGAGTGCTTCTCACTGCTGTTTGGCAGATAGTTTGTACTTTGGCTCTTATGTTTCAATTCATCACTTTCCGTAGTTGTGGAAGACTCTGTTCATGCCTGACGCCACAGTTTTTCTGGGGCAAATAGGGCAAATGAAAGTGAAGGGGACACGCATTTCTTTCTTTTTTCTTTTTTTTTTTGCTGCAATTTGTGATTTATGTTGACAAGACAAGTATATTTTTCCATAAAAGCGTTTCCCAGTGCAGCGTTAAGAGGCCGGCATGTGATGCTTGATGTTGGAATGTGCAGAGGGGAGGCAAGCAATCATGACAATAAAACAGGGGAGAGTGAAGGATAGACGGAGTGACACATGAAGAGAAGAAAAGCGACTGGAGGGTTTTGTCGCCATTCCAGCAGAATGGTATCCCTGACGAGGCTGTATCAGCAGGATGGTCATCTAATCAGCCTTCACAGTGGGACAACTACATCAGTTAACGTCAATGATAAATCATATTGACAGCTATTGCCTGACAGGAGGGGGGTAATGATAGAGGAGGGAATGTGGAACTGTTGAAAAATCGACTAAAATTAAAGGGATTTAATGGGGAAAGAAGGGCGATGGGCACAGCCGGGGAAGGGATTTTTTTAAGAGCAGAAAGACATTCAGGGTAATTGCATGAGTGTTATCACTATACTGACTGTACTTGAATCTCAACACCCCCTCTTCCCCTCCGTCACCTGTTTCACCATCTCAGCCTCACTCCCTGTACCTCTGTCTCAACTTCTCCAGCCTGCCATCCACCCACACAGTGCCTGTTACTTGTGCTAAATGGTTGAAAATAAAGGGAGTATTTATAGATTCTATTCTCTAAGTGGTTTGCATCGCTAAAAAAAAAATGAAATTCAATAGCAAGCTATTATACCCCCAAATCCTGTAACCTGCAATCTATTTTTCTGGAATTACAGTGTAAAGACAAGAAATGAGTTGACTCTGTGAACTTGCTAGATGGAAGAAGGGAACAAAGGAGGGGATATAATGAGAGCGGCGGGGGTGTTGGAGGTGGGGGCTGCACGGGGATTGGCTGAACTCAGGTGTCAGCTCGCTCAGGGGACAGATTCTGCTCCATTATTGATGAAAGTGAATGGCAAAAGGTTTCTGGAAAGGCCCGGTGTTGGGGCATGTCCGCTTGTCATGTAACATTTATTGACACGGTCGTTGCGGTAGCACCGGCACCCGTCCATCCGGGGCTCCCATTTCAGTTTGCACCATGATTTATTTACAGGGACACTCGAATGAGCAATCATTGGGGTGGTTCAGGCTTACTTTGTGGTCTCTGGGCTGCCGTGCTCTCGAAAAGGCACGGCTGGTTTCACTGTAGGATACCAGGGTAATAGGAGATGCTGATGTGAGAGGCGTGGAGCACATGTACAAACTGATCTGAGCTCTTTAAACCGAATTGAATCATTATTGTCAACAAATGAATTAATCACTTTGCTCACTGGGGACTCCTCTCAGATGATAATTTTGTTAATAGCTGACAAAAATAAAGCAAGAAGCAAAGAAACAAGCATTACATGGTGTCCCTATATATAGTAACTCCTCTCTATTGAAAAAAAAAAAATCATTAATTTTTCTGTAGTGTATGTAGGATTTTTTTTTGTTGTAATTATGTTTGCCTTATGTGGAGAGAGGGTGCACAAAAAGGCCACTGTTTAGTTCAAAACAAGGTATAGGAGTCACAGTACATCAGGCTGAACAATACAAATGCATACGGATATGTTTCTATTCATTTATTTTAGAAAGACTAGATCATATTTTAAAAATGGAAAATATCCACTTTCTAGAGACTGATGTAACATTTTGACAACTGGAGATTTTGGTCAATATTTTCAGTGTTAAAATTACAATATTTCAAACATTTATGTATCATACTGTAGGAACACTAAATAACCTTGTTCATTAGAGGAGTTTTTCATAAGTTCCACCCTGGCTGTATCTAAGCATTAAAAGCATTTGAACGTACATGCTGTTGATTGGCACATCTGGGTGATGCTACTAAATGCGCGTTAAAATGTTGGATGTGTTTCCATTGACATATCCTGCAACGCCAGAGCTACACACATCATCCTTTTCTTTTAACTGTCTTTTTATTACGAAAAGCACAATTGAATTTACATACACATAACATTCATTATAAAACAGACTTTCATGCTCATCTAATGCTATTTTTAACTTTTTTTTGTCCTAAGGTCATAGTGGGTTTAATTCCTAAATTTACTACAAGACGCAACAGTAAGCCCATTCCACAGAAAAACAAGGATAGTCTGTACAAAGCTGACATTAGGGCTTTATGCAAAGTGTTTTTTGATTCTATAAAAGAAAAGGCTTCAAGGACGATGAAGAACTAGTTTATTTGGCAAAAAACACATGTTAACCTTCTCTCCTCTGAAGAGCATCACGCAGCTGCATCCTTCAGCTTTCCTATGGGAAGCACCTAGGACTGCCTCCCACACAGTGGACAACAAATGGGCTTTTTTTCTATTGAACTGAACACTGCAATTTCAACCTACACCTGCACTGAATGTACTACTGAACTGAGGAATCAGCATCAATGTCGTGGTGCCAAGCTTTGGTGAAAGTGACTAGGACAAAAAGATTGAAATCTGCAAATCATTATTAATTTCCACTTCTAATAATAGTAACTATGTTCTGTGACGGTGACAGCTTCCACTTTAAATGATGGACTTATGCAACTTTGCTGAATAACTGCATATATATGAAGGGCTTGATCATTTTTATTAAATGTCTAAATATTTGATATAAAAATGTTTCTTAGCAACCTTGTTGCCTGCTGATGTCATACTTTGATGAATCAGTCTGTACCCAGCTCATGAAGGGTACATGATCTATTCTGACCATTGTTTGTGGAGCTGAGCTCTGCTGGTAATGCACTTCATGTTTGCAGAACCAACAACAGTGGTTCGTTTGGACAAAATATGAAAGGGCAAAGCAAAGATAAGAGAACAGAGCTCTATTTTTGTATTGATGCAAGCAAACAGGATGGGGCAACTGATTTTTTGTCACCAGCGACACTGTTAGAACTAGGGTGCGATTAGGAATACATTAATCAGCCAGTGTAGGCCCTGACATGAGTCATGACAAATCAGATCTCTTTCCTTTAAAAAGCAGTCTGCTCTGAGTGACCGCGCTCCCACAATTTAGTGATGGAGGGAACAGTTCAGAGCAAAAATCCACCACAAAAGATTGTCTGCCACAAAAGCCTCAGCCAACAGAACTCTGGATTAAATATATGGTACCTTAAATTAAATCGGCGTAGGAGGAGACAGCACATTTGGCAACAAAGGAGAACCATTCTCCAATGTAGGAAATTGTTCAGTGAGAAAAAAAAAGAAAGGATGGTATGTTCCAGCTTTCTTACTCATAATGCATATGGGCAGAGCTTTGTTGGATGCATAATTAGATGCAAAGCCAGGAAGAATAAAGCATTTTAAATTAGAAAACAGTTCATTTGAAAGTTTGGGATCTTGTGACATGTATACTGCTTGGTAAAGCTGTGAAACAAATACAGAAAATGACTGCTTCCTCTGCCATGACACTCTGACCGCATCTCTCTGTGAGCACACAGTCCATGGCCATGACACCACCATCAGCCAGCACTGTTTGATTATTACTGACACACACTATATTGCACCTTTGGCTCCTCAATGGGACATGACCATCACAGTGGTGTTACCAAAATACAAAATGACTGCCATCAAGAAAGTAAAGCTATGTTCATTTGGCAAAAAGGCTGACACAAAGCCCACCAGTGCACTGTCACAAAAATAGAACCCTGAGTACGATAATAGATGAATCTGCTGGCTGTTTTATGTGCTCCACCATTGCCAGTACTGCAGTCGCACAATGCACTTTTGACATAAAATATGTACCGATGTGAATGAAGATGCTTGGGGAAAAAAAAAAAAATTCTATGAAGCTGGGTTTTTTTGCTAGCTTGTAATAATAAATAATTGATTTTAAACAACAACTTCTTGGATTAAATCCCAAAGAATACACTGCTTTTAAAATAAGCAATAAGCAGTTCCCCAATTGTTCATGAGGCAAGAAAGAGTAGGGTTGGCTGTTAATTGGCCGGTCTATTTAATCAGGAACCACACCATTGTAGCTGCCCAATCAGTTACAGAAACCTGATATGTTCTGCACATGCGCAAAAGAATTTGAGTTGACGCATCAAACTCAAAGGTTTAAAGCCGGGATATCCCCTTGGTCAGTGACAGGACCGGAACAAAAAGGGTTTCTGGTATGGATCAGGCTGTGTCAGGCTAGTCTCCCTCTAGCTATAATTTGACTGAATGTCTCTGTAGCTACAATCCAGTCTTCAAATTGTGTGGACATGTTCTAGTACCCTGCCATTTGTCCACTCCTGACATTTTGATGACTGTATTTTCAACAGGTAATAGTTTCTACAAGCGTATTCATAGGCAAAAGTGAGATGCCACCACAGCAATTAATAAGGGCAAGAACATTAATGGAAGCTTACTTTGTTATCAAATGTGCCTCCAAAATAGATTAAAACAACTATCTTAACCTGTAACTAGTTTAATTATCTTCTTGTCTTCTCTTGACCTGCATTTCTCTCTGTATGCTACAGGCCCCAAATCATAATTTCGCTGCTTCTTCTGCATCAAATGACTCAGAAAATCCTGGCTAATATCAATATGAAAATGTGTTGTTAAATTTCCAAAACAAAGCTCATATTTTGCCAGTGTGCCGTTTTAATTGAGCAGAAAGAAAGGAGTGCTGAGGCAGCAGCATCCGATCACACTGTCTGGAGCAGGAAGCAAATTGGTCATGCAAAACCAGCCCCTCTTCAACAAACCAATTAATTATTTATGGGCTTCACTGGAGCAGAGAAAGTTAATTTATTGTTATCATTAGAAGAGTGTTCTGTTTGGGTCCATATGAGGAAGAGTCAAGCTACAATTACAGGCTCCACAGATTAAAGAGAACTTCATACGGCCATTCTCACACCTCACAAGCTAAAGATGCCTCCAAACTTCAGCTATGGAGGGCTAATAAATGCTAATAAATTGGCTGAGGACATCAAATAAACATATTGTAAGGTCAATCGTCCAAGTTGACTGTCCTCATTATATCTGTATTATGTGGGATTATTCTGGAGGTATAGTGATGGAGGGTTTACAGTTGAACTGAACTTCTCCATAACATCCATGATTGATTGATTGTTAGTCATATCGGCAGGATAAGCTAATAGCCATACCAGACCAAGACCGTAACCGTAAAAGTGTATGGAATGAATGTATGGGATGTGCCATTGAATTCACAGTTTGTATATGTAAGAAATGATTGTTGTTTTTTTTTTTAATTTTACATGTCTCCGAGATAGTTTAACTCACAAACCCAGATCAAGTTCTCAAGTCAGGCAACATGATTAAACATGAATCACAGGTCACTGTGTTGCCTATCTTTTGCATCAAATCTCAAAAATGTGACTCTTTAATTTGATAAAGTTTGTGACAAGGCTGCCATGTTTTTCCTGTTTGAAAACAGTCCAAGGACCTCCCCAACCTGCTGTCAGTGTCGCACACTTCATTGCTCCAGTCTGTTTGGGGTTCACATTGGCTGTAGGCCTACGCAGAGGCATTCTGGTCTGCTGTTGTTGATAAATCCATTCCAGACGAAGACAGATGTGCAAATTAGAATGGCAAAGCCAGGCAATTGTCTTGCTTTAATAAGAGGTAGTATATTTTAATAAAGTTATTGTTGTTTGATCCAACTGTATTCTAGTGTTGGAAAAAAAAAAAAAACTGTCCAAGGTTTAAAACTCAGCCTCCACAACTGAGAAGGTAAAATTGTGTTTGTTGGTTTGCTGCGGTCAAATTAACAATTATTTAAACAATACATCTTTACCAACATTAAACAATAATTTTGTCATATTTTTACTGCATTCCAACAAATCTTAGCCATTACTTTGAATCTGCACTGTTGATATCTAGAGAGTAGTCACACTGGCTTAAGTTGAAAACATTTCCAAATGATTAAACTAGTGAGGCTTTGAATGGCCAATTTGCTTCATCCTCACAATCCTTCCAACTTCTGTGACATGACTTCATATGTTGTATATAGTCCTTACGTGGGCATTGTTTATGTGCAGCTGAGTGAGACATATAGTGAAGATTCTAAGGCCAATATTAAGGTGATAAAACAACTGCTGGGAACATGGAAAGTGCTAATAAAACAATGCTTTTCCTTGCATTCACAATGAGCAGGGAGCTCGTCTCTAACAGACATTGTAACATACTCAAGAAATATGTCATAAATTGTCATTGCTTCATCCAATTCCATTATTCAATGACAATGATATGCAAATGGAAGTATAAATTGTGAAGTTCTATTTTGGCAGCATTACAAGGACACTGGAAAAACATGGAGCTTTTATTACACCTCTCTCAGACTCTTAGCTGTATCTGTTCATTACCTTTGGGCAGCCTAATCAACTAAATAACTTTGATTTGCAAATGTTTACTCCTCCACAGGAGCAAAGAGCCATAACACCAGGGACGTCAAGCGAGAATCCCATTGTTTCTGATTAGGAATTCATTATTTGCTACCCGTCCGCCTCTCTGCCCAGTGCACGGGCTGATTAGCAAGCTGGGGACGGATAGGTAATGACGATAACACTAAACTCAATAGCTGTTTTATAGGCAGCAGTGCTTTATGATGCTTGCACTAATTGCTGGTGTGATTAGTGAGGTGTCTGTGCCCTCTCTGGTTGCTCCGGCTGTCCTGTGAACTGAGCTCTCGCAGACCGGAGCACAGGAGAAAGTGTGTGGGTGTGCGGCAGATCGTTGCAGGAGGAAGACACAGGGGCATAATCGACTTCCCACTTTTTTGCCCCTGTCAGCCTTTTTCCTGCATGCTGCAATAAAGATAAATTAACTTAAAGGCAATCAAAGGATTTTTCTTCTTGATCTCTTGGCAATAAAGTAATCTATTTCTCACTGTCAGTGAGCAGAAAAAAGAAAGTCCAAATAAAAAAGGAGACTTGAGAAAATTAGATTATTTGATAACCTGACACTGAGGTGAAAAAACATCCCATTTATTTCTGCCTTGAGTGAGCCTTGTCTGGTGGAAGTACCTCGGAGGTGGATGTCCTCAAGCATAAAACACTTTAGTCTGAATATTTTCCTCTCACTGTTGACTCTCAAGCCTGTGACTGAACAATTTGTTGGAGAAAAAAAATAGTTATGAATAACTGAACTATTGACACATAGTTCAGACTATGGGTAAAAGTTGCCCAGATAGAGTTTCTTTTGCTCATTTGTGATCTGATTCTTTTGAATGACAAATCACATGGAATCTGATTTTAAGGAATCACGGTTGGACAACTTTCCTAAAACTGGTCCTAAATCAGATACAGGTCTGATGTTTCTCCATGTGACCCTAGCCTGACTAGTCACTATTACATCATTACAGAGCGACAACCTCAGAATAAAAACAGTGGCGGGGCTGTAGTCACTAAGGTACAGTGACTACAAACATGGCAGCTCTGAGTCCTCATCCGCAAACACACCTCCCTTCAGACAAAGCAGCCATTGCTACACAAAAAGCCACAGTTAAAATATTGATCTTTGTCCTCATCCCTCTTTGTTATCATATCCTCACTAAGGTTGACAATATGGGTTGAACCAATTCCAAAGCCATAACACTAAAAGTTCACAACACAATTGGAAAGAGCTCACAGCACAACGGAAGAGGGGATGTAACGGATGTTTATGTTGACTTGTTTTCCTTTGGTGTTATTGACAATGAAGAAACGGTAAAGGAAAGTTGGCCAGCTAACTTGTCAGTTTTCAAATCAACAAATGTGTTTTTCATTGTCTTATATTTACATACAAGGTGAATGGAAGCTAAGAATTGTATTTCATCATCATCTTTCTTTTAAGATTTTGTAGAAGATATAAAAAAGGTATACTGCTATTGCCTATAAAATAAAAATGACACTCAAAAACATTACTCATTCATTATAATCCATAGTACAGTAATCATAGTTAGCTAGCAAACAAAGATTCTCTTTCCTCTAAAGCAACCAACCTTCCTTTACCGTTTCTTCATTGTCAACAACACCAAAGAAGAACGTCATTAATATCTGTTCTTTCCTCACTTCAATTGTGTTGTCAGGTTTTGGCATTGTGTTGTAAGATTTTTCCATTTTATTGTGAACTTTTCCATTTTGTTGTGTCCTGCCGCAACTTTCTTCTTTACATGCTGATTAGTGCAAGGCCATACGCATTTCTCACTGGATTCTGATATTGGACACATTTAAAAAAAATAATGAAAACAGCCAAACATAAAATCTTATCTGAGCAAAACATTTACATTGAGCGTAAAGACCTGCAGTGTGAACATTGGCTAAATGGCCACTTAGGTTTCTTTCTTTCAATCCAGTCAACTTGTGTAACATGAGTTTATACTTACAAAAGTGTTGAAAATATGGACCTGTGTTAAACTTATAGAGTACATTTTAAAGTATATTAATATAGAGATATTGAATTATCATACTGAAGAATACATACCAGTTTGATAAACTGAATCACATTTCTTTCTGCCTTTCTGAGTGCGTTCTCTAGTGGAAGTCCTGTACTTGGACTCTTCATATAAAGGTGGATGTCCTGAAAAATGAAACACTTTAGTCTGAATATGTTCCTCTCACCATGAGGCTTGTGACAGAACAAGATGTTGAAAATGATTTAAAAGCTTTATGTGCACCTGGCATTCAGCGTGACCTCAATACTCGAGTTCTTGGTCACTGCTGCTGTGGCCCAGCCGACAGTCAGAGCTGAAAGTGAGACGACTGCACTCTGACTGAAGCTTTTGTTCAGATACATTTTACTACCACGGAGCTTTTGTAAGTGAATTTGCATGGATTTCAGGTCTTGTTTGCATACTTCCCCACATGACCTTTAAGTTTAGTTCTCCGAGCAGACTTTTGTTTTCTTTTGTCTCATTGTGTTTCTAAAGATATATCTCTCTGTCTGATACTGTCTAATAAGTTTGCACTGTTTAATGTAATTTACCACATCTAATCTCGTTATTCCTTTAATTAAATATCGTATTATACACACTTATTTCAATATATATGCAATAGACAAAATGTGCAAATGTGCAAACATGAAAAGCAATTGCCCATAGCCACTCGGTTTGTTAATCCTGACCTGCTCTGTAAAACATTTTATGCCTGTATCATTAGAATTTCTGCCACTTGGGGCGATTGCAAAGAGCTGTCATAAAACATCAGCATATTGTCACCATATAACATTATTATGTGAACATGTAAGCAAATGGTTTCTTATTTTAACACCCAGTAGATGACAAGCAATATAACCATTTATTTTGGACACATGCTGAGGCCTCCTGCTAAAATAAAGGCCAGCATTTCCTCTGATTAACACAAGGTGTGAATGAAACTTTTTTGTTCAAGGTATGAGGTGTCAGTTTTTCATCTCAACAGCCCAAACTGTCCTAATGACTGTCCACATTATACCAAAGTCTGGTAACTCAACAGCTCTGAAGATAGACTCAGAAACAACGACAACAGCTTCTTCCTTTGATGGTTTGGACGTCTTTTCAATTCAGCACTACTTAGAAGAAACACCCTGATTCCTTCACTGAAATCGATTAGCTCGGGATACAAACACAGGAAGACAAAGCAAGGCCGAAGTTTGCACAAGATGCATGTGAAATGCAATGCAGACAGTAGGAAAATCAATCAATAGTCTGAAACACCAGGAGAACATTAGACGTGCTCCCATCAAACTATTTTGAGGATTTCCATCAGAAAAAACTTTATGGAAACAGTGAGAAACGCACAATTGAAAATGCACCACTGTTCTACATTTGCATGAGGTGGTTTTCATCTTTTTTAAAGAATAGTTAATAGTTAATAGCGCTAAACAGAAGATGTAAAAACATTTTGCGAATAAGTTCTGATGTAGCAAACATTTAACTCCTGACTGATCATCTGTTTTCTCTGATTGGCAAGACGAGTTGACATGAAATAATTCTAAGCTGCCTAATTACATACATAAACATCTGAACTGCTCAATCTCTTTTTCTTCTACTGTTTGATACATAAAATTTGGCTTTCATGGCTATTAACTGGTTCTAGATCTGGAAGAGCTGCATCCAAGATGCTGAGCAAAACCACAAAGAGGAAAAAGAAAGAACAAACTGGAGCAGGGCCTGTACGGATGGCACCCGGACGGGGTCTTGTATAAGCTAGCTGGAGAGCTTGCTTACTCTGCAACATGAGGGATTGGAACCCCTTGTCACCAAAAGAATGACTAAAAGTAGAACAAAAGAAATGCCTTAGACCACTAATTAAAGTTAAGGGATGAAGGAATGGTGGCTTGTTAGTAAGAAAGAAATAAAAGTAGATTGGTGGGTGCTAACCAAGGTAAAAGTGGTCCATTACAGTGTAACACCCACCCAGTAGTCTGAAGTCTCCTTGCATCACATGCTCCAAGCTGAGGAAAGCTCTTACAGATCTGGCGGAAGAGACAGATCATGGAAGATTCTGGCTCTGCCTCCTGGCAAAGTATGATGCTTGGGGAAAACAGAAGCAAGAGCAAAAAATCACTGTGGGGTTGGCTCAAAGCTGACTACCCAATGGTGCAGTCAGAGGTTTCGTCAGGCAGAAATAACCAGCAGGTGGACCCAACTGTGCTCACATTTGGATGAAGGACAGTGAATGATAATGACTATAGATTTTGGGCATCCATTTTCTGAGAATCTAAATCCCATTTAGACAATGCTAGCTGATTGTCAGCCGGAGAAATTCCAGATAGAAGCTTCCTTTTTAACATCGGTTCAAACCAGTTCATACTTCCAAGGCTTCCTGTCCGAAGTAGCCTGAGTGGAAGTTTTGACATGGAGCTAAAACTTAATGCCAACAAAAGTAGTGTAGTAGTGTAGTGTAGTGTAGACAGTAGTGTTTTTAAAGCTTAACCTTATTCCTTTTCCTGCTCGAAGGAAATTCTTTTTTGTGCAGCCATTGTGTTGCCTAACCCTATTTCACCATGCAGAACGAATTCATAACGACACATTGTCAGACTTGTGGTCAACATGATATCTGTCCTTTTTTTCTTTTAGTGCTGAGGCTCATTTGGGTTGATACTGAGCTTCCTCCATGTCTCTGTCCTTCAAATACTTGCTGGCAGAACAGTGTTGAACAGCGATCCAGGTTTTTCCCTCCGTCTCTTTGTCTCTTGGTCTCCCTCTCTCTCTTTCATGTGTCAGTTGAGTCGGGCCAGAGCCGGGCAGGCAGCCATGTCCATCAGCTCCATCCATCAAGCAGTGGGCCGGGTGGCAAAGGGAGGATGACGGGCAGCAGAGAAGGGGCAGATGTTTTGCAGGAACTGATATGTGTTCGCGTCCACAAGGGATGTCATTATGCGGCGGACAGAGAAACATGTAGCTGATTAGCGGCTTATTAAGTCAAGGACACTGGCTCACAGTAACACATACAGCTTCCATTCTGGCTTGTGGAGCTGATGGCTTGCCAGTCACCGAGAACCTGAGTGTCTCAGACAGATAACCTCTCTCTCTAATTAACCGCTGCTCTGTTCTAAAGCTCTAAGCTCCTTTTCATATACCAAAAAGCTGCTTCTGCCATTTCAAGTGCAGTTTCTCTGCCTAAAGGCGTGAACTCAGAGGTACATAAAGCTCGTGGATTTGTCTCTCAGAGAGCCCACACTGTGTTGTGCTAAGTAAATAAAGCAGTCTCTCTCTGAGGACATGTAAGGATTGTAGGACTTGAGGAAAGTGGACAGCGCAGCGGTGAGAGGGCTTTAGCCGTTGTCCAGGACAATGGTTAAATTGGTAATGTTGAGAATCTCATCTGTGGCCTGTGTTTTCTCCTTTAGTTGGATCTCCTGAGTTTTACTCTGAAAGATAAGCCCTGCCATGCGTTGTTGGATATGTGGATTTACTCCAGATCACATCAGCTCTGCCCAGAAGTCTCCCTTCTTTCCTGTTTTTCATTTCTGTTCCCTCTCTGCGTCCACTTTTTATCACCTGTATGTTTAATACAATATATCTCACCGCATCATAAATTGCAGCGATCTGTGTCCGCATTCCATGTGTTTTGAGTGGTGAGAGCAATAAATGGGTTCAGGGTTATGAGCACTATGAAAAATACAGGCAGTGGTGGACCAAGTAATAGGCCTCCGGATGGTTTCACTCCAATATAATACTGCTTCACTAACAATACACTATGTTTTCTAAAAGAGCGATAATATTTCTCTGGACACCACTGATTAAGTGTTTTTGTGTGAAGAGAAAATGAGAGGCATAAATAACCTTTACAGATTTTCAGGAAGGAGGCTGAAAGGATATGATGGGTTTTTACCACTGGTGTCTTTCAATATTATTATACAACCCTTTGTTTAGCTGAATTGTGTACCTACATTTTTTCAGATGTTTACAACAATGTTCAATCTTTTATTCAGCTGACAATGACATCATATCCGCTTTACCCCCTCTAACACCATATGATACATCAGAGGGTAACTGTATATCATTTGATATCACATAACTGTACTCAGTTACAGAACAAATGTGTTTTCAGCATGTTTTTCGTCATTAATTACCATTTTGCAATGATTGAGCAGCACAAGTTTACATCCAGGTACAGACGGGTAATGGACTGAAGTGACCTTGAGCAAGGCACATAACCCCCCACATATGCTCCCTGTGTGCATGGCAATGTGCTGCCCATTGCTCCTAAGCATGGTATGTTAAAGTATGTGCTAAATGCAGAGGCTGAATTTCCCCATTATGGGACTAATAAGGGAATCTTAATTTAATTTAATGTGCTAAAGCTCATGCCAAGCTAATGTAACATTATAATTTTACAACATCTAACATGCTCAAATTGCTATTTGTGGAATGATGATAAGACATGAAAAGGAAGAAACAATGAGTTAAGTTACTTTTGTTTCCATGGCAACATACAACTTCCTAAAACAATTAAAATGTGTTAAACTGTTCAGTTTGAGAGTACATGTGATGCTAATAAAATAAATGTATTGGTCAGAATAAGGTCTCTGAACATGTCACCAAATTATGATTTAGCTTTTAATTAGCTTATTTTACTATCTTTAACTGGCTAGTTGTTGAAGTCTTCCATATACAACTCCTTACAAGTTGCTAATTAGTCAAACAATGACAACCACAGAAAGGACGACTTTGCCAGGTTACCTCTTGGATGTTTTGCAGATGTATGCCAGCCACACTGAAACCCCAAAATATTAGCCCTTCCTCCCAGAGGCTAAATTATTTTCAGGTCAACAATTGTTGATCCAGATGGGATTTTTAGTAAGGGAAGTGAAAATGGAGCCAACACAGCCAGTGGTTCAAACATCCAAATGTTAGCTAAACTTCGGAAGCTTAAACAGAGGTGACCGGTGAAACTGTCATCCAAAACATTTATTATAAGTACAGAGTACATAAACTGGGATTTTATGGACCTTTGAAGTGCACTGACTTTCACTTTTACATCCAAATGTAGTGGTTAATAAGTCCTGTGATATGAACAAAGCTTCATGCAGTGCACCCAAACCTCCCCACCGCATGGCTAACCTGTCATTTGCATTATAAATAACAAGCCAGTATGTTGGGAGACGTGCCTTGTAGTGTTTTTTCCTCTCCTGGCTGCCGACTAGTTGCTCTCAGTTATCTCTGCCTTCGGCTGGCAGTGGGAGCCGACATGCTCTTGGTTTTTCTGCCATCTCGTCGCAACGTGTCAGGTCCAGTTTAGCACTTGAAGGCAGGATGTGTCAGAATCACAGCCCTCTCTCTCTCTCCAGGCTGTCTCGCTCTCAAGGTGAGTCAGGCCTCGTCACCACTCCTATAGAGACATAACCCATCACATGACCGTTGGTAGACGGCCAGCAGTTAATAGCCCTGTCGTGATTTGTCAGGGAAAATACTCATCTGCTGAAGAGTGCAATCACTTAGAGCAAGGTTAGAGTGTTTATGGGTTGGGAGGGAGGTGGGCGGTCAAATGTAAATCTGCGCAGTCACTGCATGTTTGAGTCTTGGCACAAGCTGGGTGAGTAGAATCCTAAATTGATATTGGCAGCTTGGGGCAAATGTGAGAGTTCAAATAGAAGCACAGTTATGACTGGCAGTACAACACATGGACATTTTCAGAAAAAGGGAAGCCTGAAATTGAGAATTTATAGGTTTGCATTTGTGTCCTTGGGACAAATTCTTGCACATTCCTGCACAAGTCATTGACTTTGTGTTTGTTTGTCCTCTCTCTAGAAAGAGTTCCTGGCAGCTACGACTGAAAAGGACATCTTTGCCCATCTGGGTCTCGAGTACATCGAGCCTTGGCAGAGAAATGCGTAGGCCTCCGCTCCTCCCAGACTGCATGATACCCTGTGCGTACATCACTGTTTATCCCATCTGCTTGCCTTTCCGCAGCTCTCCTGTGATTCACTTTCAAACAGCTTTTGATTTCCATACAGTTTTGTTTTGTTGTTACCGTTACTCTGGTTGCTGTTGTTGTCTGGGCTGCGGTGTATGATTCATCATTCTGCTCATTCACTATTGTCTGCTAGTGAGTAAACACTCATCCTATACCATTCAGGGCTTGCTTGTCTCTAAGAGTTGTAATCATAGGAAGGACACAAAGACAAATCAGTTGGCGTATGAATCGTCTGGGGTGCCTGCGAGGTGGAGGAGAGAAGGAGCCTGAAAGAGGGTGACCACTGAGAGAAAGGGAGGGTGCGGGAGAAGACAGGAAACGATGAGAAAAGCGAGGGGGAAGGGAGCTTTTGTCGAGCAAAATGTTGTAATCACCCTCCTCCTGGCAGGAAAGTGCTCGACGTGAAGCTGAGCCAGGTCTCCGGGGAATTGAGAGGCGGGTAATGAGCTTCAGATAGAAGAGCGTTCGGCATCGCTATTTAGCCTCCATTTAAGCCTGCGTCCACTGGAGATCATTTAGCTGGCATGCGGCAATCCAAAGACCCACAGTCCCCCGCTCTTGTTCCACAATGAATCCCCTTCCCCAGATGCTCGGCTGAAATTAGAGGCAATCAGCTGCACCGGGAAATCATGAAGAATTCAGACGGAAGGTAAATGAGACCACTAACCGCATGAATGGGTCTTGGCATTCATAGCAACTCTGGCTCCAGTGCATAAAACAGCCATTATCTTATTGGTTTAACTTTGGCTTATGTTTTATGTATGATGCTTCCTTATCAAGATTTGTGTCCTCATTTTTCTGTACGGTGGCTCTGTAGGACAATAATCCACTAATGAAGAAACTTTATTGATTCCTGTGGGCAATTTCGGTCTGACAAAATCTGCTCCGCAGTCCACACCCCAACCCACTTTCCCATGATACTCAGCCCCCAAATATCCCTTGGTCCCTCAACAAGAGCAGAGACAGATGCATTCTAGTGAATCACCCTATTTAAAGATCTTTAAGTAGAACAGTCCGGCACTTTGAGGACTTGACCCGGGCTTTCTCCAGCCGCCCTTTCTTCCACCATCCCTCTTGCCTTTCTCTCTTGCTTTTTTTATGACACAAAACAAACTCTAACTTGCGGAGTTAACCAGATGGAGCAAGCGAACTCCAGCACCCTATTCTCCCGGGTTATGTAATGTTTTCACTTTAAAGTGGGTTTGAACTCTTACAAAAAAAAAAAGAAATAATAAAAATAGGAGATCTCTCCAGAGTAAAAAAAAAAAAAGGGAGAAAAAAAACAACTGACCTCAATAAATTTACATTTGTCCTGCTCTCTTTTTCATAATTGTTTTTCAAGTGGAATGGGATCTTTTCCTACTTCCACATTAAATATTCACAACTTTAAAGGGATTAAAAGGCTGTAGCACTCAATTTAAGAATTCACACATTGTTGTTTTGGTCCTCGTGAGTCTAAAAGTGTTTGTAAAGCTTAAAAGAAAAGAATTAAGTAGCACTACTCCAAAGCCTTCTGTTTCATTCCCTATGGAGCAATACGTTTATGTGGTACCACACATTTTTAAGTACGGCAGAATTTTCTCTCACTTTCTTTGACTGACCAAACTAAGGAGGTAGTTCTAAATGCCTAACAATATTACTGATTATGCATTAGTATTTTCACCACTTACCCTCATTGAACTCTGGTCATTACTAAATCTAACAAGAATGACATTGGAAAACATGCATGAAGTTCACAGATAATATCAGTCACCTCACAGACGTCTTCTATTTGTGGTGGTTGGGATGAATCCACAATCCACATGTGTAGATTTAGGATAAATTCCTACCAATGTTGAGGTATATAAATTGTTCAGAGTGATCTCTTAAAAAAAAAGACAATGTAGGCCATTTGTGCAGGAAGCGAAAATATGCGTGCAATTTACATTGTGGATTGTCCTCCACCACCATCCTGCTGGCGTTGTGATGATTGATGGTGATGTGTAATTGGTGAATGTTATAATGAGGGTGGGAAAGAGGGGAGGTGTATGGGTCACACAAATGCTGGGTTTCACCAAGGAGAAAGGCTCCATTTCCAAAGTGAAACAAAAGTAAACAACCTTTTATTTAACTTATGTTACTGCAGCCTTTTTAAAAAAAAAAAAAAAAAAAAAAAAAACCTTTTCTTACAACCTCTCACATTTTAGAATAACTGAAAACTACAGATCCAACAATATATAAAAAAAAGTTCATAAGTATTATCAGCCAAATATACTTTATATTTTCAAAGTAAAGTACCCTATGTTGTTTACATTATTTTACTGGATAGTTAGGTATGGTGGAATTAATTACTTTATAGTATTGCTGTTGGCTAATTGAATCTATAATTATGCATAAAACATTATATACACAACTGTGTCCTTGTCTCTGTATCCTTACCAAAGTTAAACCCAAACCTCCCCCTTGCAACAACCATCTACTTTGTTTCTTTATTTTTATTCTCTCCCAGTGAAACAGCCCATTGACTTTTATTATAATATGGTTAAACTAAAAAACAAAGTTACAAGGGAATGCCAGCCAGTTATCAGACACTGCAGTATTTGTTGTTCCTCTATACAGGCCAAGTATTTGGGGGGAAATGACTTGATAGATTCTATTAACTCCTTACTGTCCACTTTTCAATCTCACTAGAGAAATAGTTTTCACTGAGGTCCAACTCTAAAGCCTCGGATCTAACTCATTTGTTTATTCATCACTTTCAGCCAATCACATGTGGCCATTTTCTATGCAAATCACCGCCTTTGGCTCCTTGCAGTCTGGCAAACACTTTTTTTGCATGCTTGATGTCTGAGGTCTGACTGCGATGACAGATGTGTGAATATATGAAAAATTGCTTGCAGGAATTTGCATAAAAGTGCTTGATTTGCTGACAAAAATGTATTTTGCCATCCAATCAGTTTTCATTTCTACCTATGCAATCATTTCCAATCCCAAGATTTCTCTCTGTGACATTCCAGCGCCAAAAGCCTTCAATCATTGCAGTCTGACACCCATTCTTTTAACTCAGCCAAATCCATCATGGCACAGGAGTTTTATATTGACACCTTGATGGTATATGCCAGCCAAGTCTCATTCATTCTGTGTCTTGCAACATCGCAGCCTCCCTCCTGACCTTTTAACAAGCATGTGCACTGGGATACAGTCATGGATGGATTACCTACTGACACAAGCCCAAGGGGGTCCAGGGCCAGAGATGCTGTTTAAATTGACTGTTAACATTTTTTGTTGAAAAGTCAAACAAACAACTATAAAGAGACACAGAAAGACCAAGAAGATAAGCAAGGAATACAAAGAATTACAAAATAACGGAGGTGACATGCAAAATAATCAGAAAGATGCCCAAAATGATCACAAATGGATGAAAAGCGATGCAGGGACATTTAAATTAAACTGCAAGAAACTAACACGTACTACAAAGAGGCATAAAATGACCACAAAGCTACACAAAAAGTCTTAAAGAAACAAAAAACAATGACAAATGGCTGCAATATCAACTTCAAAGACACCGGAAAGGATACAAACAGACAAATAAAGACTACAAAGACATGCAAATTGACAACAAAGAAACTTAAAACAACCACAAAGAAGCAAAGAGACAACAAAAATGAGTACCAAAAATTGACAGAAATTACAGTACAACAACACTAAATGACAACAAAGACATAAACATAATCACAATTACCATCAAATAAAGCAAAATTACTGCAAAGGGAGACAAAACAAATGGACACTATGAAGAAACACCAAGTGACTATAAAAGGATACAAAAC
>JAOWBC010000318.1:19156370-19176211 GCA_028566105.1 Hypoplectrus providencianus
TCATTTGAATGTCATTTTTCAATTTAAAATCCTCTGCTGACATACCCTACAATGACTGTAGCTCTAGAATGCATATTAATATTATTTAATTTTGAATATCTACATATCGGCATGCTGGTGCATAAGATTGACCTGGCAACCAACAAGACCTCCAACTTAAACAACAGGTAAGTGTCAGTACCTCCCATACACACATGCACGTATCGTAGCTTGCAGTACAGTGATGCATTCTAAAAATTGCAAAAAATTACAGTTCGCGGTTGTAAAAGGCTGCAGTTTCTGTGAATTTATGCTACAAAAACCACTACCAAGGTTTACACCTAAATTGTTTCTGGTTAGGCATTATAAAAGACAGTTTAAAAAAAGGATTTCTAAAGTTACATAAAAAATGGAAGTTACATTCAAAAGTGTGATTCAATATCCTTTACTTTTTCACACAGAAAACGAACCCTGTTGTCCTGGGTGAAAGTCCAGCATTTGATCGACCCATCCCAATCACAGCCCACAGTCGGGCATAGATGAGGATGTGTCATATGTAAATACAGGAAGTAATTTGCTGCCTGCACACAGGACCTTATTCACGTTTTTAAGGGAGAACAGTGTGTAGCAACAGTAGGCAAGGGGCTCAGACATAGTAAAGGGTCATTTGTACAAGACGGCACAAAATGGGTATGATACGAAAGGATAATCCAAAACTGTCAGGGAAACGGGAGGACACTCAAATTACTGTGTTGACTCACACAATACATGATTTAAAAGTAAAATGACATAAACCTGGTCCAAAAGACGATTGTTTAATTGGAGGTTTTTTTTATGGATGCATTTGGCTCAGTGTGATATAATAACTGGCAGGAAAAGGTTCACTGTCAGGCCAACACATTTGAAAACATTTAGAGACCAAGGTTATAGAATACATTAATACACATTGGAGTAAATTTTACCAATTATGGAAATCTTGTTGGACAAAATAAATATGATTTTTAGTCCAAAATACATTAACTGATAAGGCACCATGTGATAACTGCCAACTTGTAAATGAGAACACACCAGAGAGGATAGGCATATTAAATATACATATCATGACTGCAACACAAGCAAAATACCTCAGTCAGACCAAGGCTAACGTGGTCTCTTGCCAGTGCTGTTTTTCATGCTGCCTTTGCAAGAACTCCACTGTTTCCTGTCCCAGAGAGGATGTTGCCACCAGCTCCCTCTAGTCCCTGTGATTTGTTTCCTTTTTGTCTTTCTGAAGGAACAATGAACAGTGAGAATGATTTTTAACAAACCAACCATTCCCAGCACCTGCTACTGCTACCTTTGTTTGTACTGAGAGACAATAAAATCATCTTCTCCTGTGTTTTATTATGCTGGAAGGAGATTTAATAATCTGCAGAAGACAAAATCAAATGTAAGATCATGTGTGTGTAGCCACATCTGATTTTTATTATGGTGTAATATCAATCATCAATCATAAAAATTACATGTATAACGCTGCCTGGATGATGCTTGTTGGCAGCAAGCACCCAACAAAATCATGAGCAACATCACATACAATATTCAGAGTGAAAGACTTATATTAGTACCTTGACATACATTTCTGAATACTTAGTGCTATACACTCGATCTCAAGGTAGTTATTGCCAGATTTACACTTATTTAAAAAACAAGCCTTTCTATTCTCAGTTTCCAGGGGAAGTGATGTTGTCCATTATTAGGTCAACACACATTTTATATACCTTATCATTCATTTGTTGCTATTTGATAAATGTGATCACTAAAAGAACTGTATAACATGTTCTAAAATAAGCACAGGATTGATAATAATGTTGCTGCTGACACCGACCTCCCAGAAGAGTTACTGATAAACAACAGTAACCTCTGCAGCCCTGTCTCTCACTGTATTTATCTGATCTTAATGCGTGACAGGAAGGCCTCTCTGGCAGTCATTGTCTATTATGACTTCAATTATAACAACGGCAGTATGCTATGTAAGTGGAATAATTACATCTCTGGCTTTCAATCTGACAGGCATTAAGCTGTCCGCAGCCATTTGTTAGGCCTCTTCTGGGCTTCTCCATGACAGCTGAAATTAAGGCGAGAAGATGGCAAGTAATGGTATTTTTAATAACAAGCATATGAACATTTACGGAACATTCAGTACAATGTGCGGCAAACATTGTGAGATTAAATAGCTGCAAAGCTCTTAAAAGGACTCCGCTTGCTTTGAATTCATCTTGATCAAATTTATGTCTAGAGTCATTAAAATCCCCTAAGTAATTCTATTTCTTCTGAGAGTCGGCTTGTGAATGTAGCTCAGTGAAAATGGGTGTACAAATTGAAATGAATATGTCTAACAAATATTAACTTCCACTTTTATGTGTTTTATCACATATATGCACAGACATGCGGTTTAAAGGTATTAGAGACTTGTTTGGAGTTTGCACGACATCAGCTGCTAACCCACGACATCAAATGTCCAAATTTCAGAGGATCACAAGCAGAGAAAAGTCACAGCCAAACCAAAGCGGAGACTTTGGGTCAGCTCTCTCTTTGGGCTGAACCCTGCTGCCAATTTCAGTTTGAGCAGATGGCAAACTAGCATACAGAAGGAGTGCTTTCCCAGAGGAAATGACCCAATATTTGGCAATAATCTCAGAGATGTCAGAACTGGACTCAGGTTATTCTCCCTGGATATCATAAAGAAGGCAAAAGGGGACAGACATTTATGTGTTGCGGGCGTGAGCAGTCCATAAAACTGACTGCCATAGCAAATTCATTGGGGACTGAAATTGCAGACATGCTCTGGTAATGATTACATCACTCCATCTCTACCTGCTGAACTAATACTATCTGAAAAGAGCTGTATCAAGTGAAGCTTTCGGGGAATTACGAGGTAGTTAGTTATCATGTGAATGATCCCAACTAAGAATTTAAAACCCCTCTCCATTTCCATTAGCAATAACAGATGGCATGTAATGACGCAATTATTAAACATTAAGTAAAGATTACACACAGTGAATAAAGATAAGCACGTCTCTGGATCTCATTAGTTTCCATTACATTCAATCAACACTTTAGATTAGCTTAATCTGTCCATTTCATGATGAGCAAAGTCTGTTAAAAGAACTGATTCCATTAATCAAACAGCAATTTTTGGTCCAACTCTCATCAACTCCATTTCCATGTTGACTGTTCATCTGATGAAGACAGAAGGCTGTGGCCAGTAAGAACACTAATCATATCTATGGAAAGAATGTGTCCAAAGTTTCACACGAGAGGACGAACACAACCGTTAAATATTCATGGTGCTGTGTGTATTGTATAATGACATGATAAAGTTCATTTCTAGGCTGCTGTCCACCCAAGATATGCCCTGAGGAGTGTGCATACAGCAGCTGCCCATCACTTTTCTTGGATTTTTAGAGCCAATTAAATTCAGATTGTCAATTTCTGACAAATGAGATCTGTTAATCCATCCATCCATAAAACCAACCAACCATCCGAACGATTCTCACTTCCAACTTCTTTGCTACTATGGCCCAAGGTAGCCTTTAGCATCTATATGTCCACCCATCCTTGTTTCGACAGCCTGAACATTTAACATGAATATAAAGAGCGTAAATGTCCATTTAGTTCAATCAGAAAGAGTGGTGGATGGGCCAAACAACCTCAGACTATGGCCTAGGATAAGGTGTTTGGTGTGAAACCAGAAATCAGTGTTGTTGTTTTAAGGTCAGCTGTCATTTAACTAGACATGTCACATTGTCACATGTTCTACATCATCTACATAACTGTGTCCAATAGGTACTTATGAAGGTAATTGGATTTAATCTCAGTCCTGTTGATGTCACAGAATCTTACCCAATTAGTCTTGTTGCCTTTCTAATCATAGCAGAAGTTTATTTTGAAGAGCTGGTATATGAAAAGTTGGGAGGAATAATGTATTCATCCCTACATCCAATCATAGGTACCTGTTTTAGCAGCATCTGTGCAGGGGTTGTATACCAGTGATCTAGTTCCCAGTCTTGATATTAAATTCTTGCCAAAACTGTCTTTCATTTCCGGAGAAAAAATCCCTCCAGCAACTTATTGTTCAGTGTGTGTGTGCCTGTGTGTTTGTGTGCACTTCTGTGTAACTGTTCTGTTTAAAAGCAGGAGACAATTGAAACAAATCTCCAAACCTCATTAACACTGCCTGTTATAGCTACGTATTCAACTTTAAAATGGTGTTGATAAGGTAATAAGTGGATCTATCTTCCAGGTGCAGATGTTTTTTTCTTTCATGTATAATTGGCAGCCTACTGTGTTGCAAAATATATATTTTTAGAAAAAGCACAACCAACAGAGTGCAAAATACATTACTGGAAAAGCAATGCGAGGATTTTTATGAGTATTTCATAAAACAAGAAAATGAATTGAATATGTATAATTGGTGGAATGCCCTTTTAATTAGACAAAAAAAAAAAAAAAAAAACATCAAATAAGCTTTGGGGTATTCAAAAACACAGTGGAGGATATGTTTAAAATACAGAGCATTGATGCAATAAAACTGGCCTTGATTTTGTTTTTTTAAGATTCTGCATACTAATTGAGGAACTGTGCACCCAAAGAATTTATAAAAGAGGTGGATTTTGCAACCATGATGTCACCCATTGTTTTGTTAACTAATGTTAGAAAGCCTCCAGGCATTTTGGCCGATACTGTCTTGGTACATTGTACATGCCTTCATCCTCAGTAAGAGGTGATCGACTGCTCAATCAAAAATTAACAAACATCATAAAAAGCGTACCCTGCATTATTGTCTCTCTACCATTAATGGGCCATGCTGTATTGAGGAAGAGTTCAAAATAGCAACTGAGACCATAAACTCTTTCATTAGGCAATAATCAAGTAAGAAGTCCTTTTTTCCATCACCTTTTTTTGCAACCAGTGAAGTCGCCCCCTTCTGGCCATTAGAAAGAATGCAGGTTTAAAGAACTTCTGTATTATCTTCTTTATTATCTTATTAAGCCTGGATCTTGCCACTTGGTTGCTCCACTTAATCTATAAAGGATAACAGAAAGGATAAGAAAAACAATCAGAACCCCAATTTTAGATTAGCAGTTGAATTAAATAGCAAGAAATAAAAAAGAGTGAAAAAGGAAAACTCTCAACCCTACCATTTACTCGTAACCATATCAACAGTCTTTCCCCTGGTTGGCTGCCAGGAGTCAAAGTGTTTGACTCCTGTGGCAGAAAGTTAGTGAAAAAGGGCATGCCTGCTCAGCAAACTCTCCCTAAAGGTAACAAAAAAGATTTCTCAAGGGTAATGGCTGAAATTAGCTCATCACTGTCGTAAAAAAAGAAGGGGCTCACATTATTAGCTCTATCTTCACTTTCTGCCTAATGTAGTGTGGAAAAAGCTCATGCAAATGCAGTGTAAATCCAGTTATAGGCATAGTGGCTTCAGTCCCTACTTACTGCTGCCTGTATAGACAGTGAACAAGCATTAAAAGCATATTCTGCTATTGCAAATAGTGTAAGTTCCTTTAGATGAGAGCTTTACATAAATAGATGAAGAAAATTATTATAATTTATCTCAGGCTTGGTTGTGGGTTTACATCTCCACATGATTTGCCCTTTTACTTTCTTTACTAAGCTTCTCAGGGACAAACACAAGTTTAACCTGTTGGAAATGAGTCTCAGCATGCAATTGTTGATGCCGCTTTGATGTAAACACCCTTCTCTGAGGGTGTTAAAGATTGTTTTCAGAGTTTACCCAGAGCTATTTCCTATGCCTGTCAAATGAAATTGAGTATAATTATCACAGAGGTTTTCTACATTTTACAGACTTTTACACGTCCAAAAGGAGGAAAGATAAACAACGTCGGAATGAGAGATGCATTTTGCTTGCAGCCGTTGCCCTGTGATCTTAAGACCACTCCCTTGCACAACACACACATGCACAAGCATACACTCATCAAAACACTGGTAGCATCAGCCCGCCAGTCTTGTTAGGCATTCTGCAGCAGTCCTGGTGCAGGCAGGGCTTGAGACCTTGACTGACCAGGAATCCTCCATCCACTATGATGCACACATCATTAAATCTTCAAAATACATGAATTATTCACAGCTACAAATATGCCCGAGCAGCATGTTATTGTTTTTAATATATGTGTATCTATGCTGTGGGTTATGTAGGAGCACACATGTTCATGGTATAAAGAGCACTTCATGCATTCACAATAATAGAGGCTGTTGCAGAGGGGAATGATGGAGAGATGTATGCTTTTATTTTCACTCTGCATCATGGATTTGGATGCATGTGGTGGAAACCACCATGCTGAGACTGTCTGCTCAAGAAAAACATGAGATAATACTGAATATTCATCACTAGATGATCAGCAATCAAGGTTAATGTTTTGTAAAAAAAATAAAAAAATAAATAAAATCTTTATATCGCTTTCATAAAACAGACATACTTTTTTCAAAAGTAATTTGTTTCTTGAAGAAACAGACAAGTGATGACATAGTCGCAAACAACATATTTTGTCATCTTCGACTTCAGCTTCATTTCTCCCTGAAGGGAGATTGGTTTTGCAGCAAGAGAGAGATGAAAGACAGCAAAATACATAAAAGCCTAATCGGGTAAAACAAATAGGGTGGAGGGGGATTGGGGCATTAAATGCAGACTCAGGTTCATAGAATGAAATTTTGTGTTCATAATTAAGTGCCTAGTAAAGGGGTACTGATTACAATCAGTTGTATCACTGCAATATTTAAAAAAAAAAAAAAAGATAAAATTACAACAAAGGTAAATAGTACTATTGGATTACCCTATGGAAACAGCATTGCTGAACAAATTAGCACAAACAAAATACAACAACAACTTGCCTGTCCTACCCGCAAAAATGACCCCATACAGACAAATGAGAAAATCATGTAATGTTGTATAAAGAGCAGCATAGTCTGCAAAAGAAAGAAATGGATGGATAGGATCAATTAAAAACATTTTTCTGGTCCTATCTGAAACCAAACATCAACACTGACTTCTATCACAACTGTGTCATTTCGTCACGGTCTGTCACACGTGTAACTATGTGTGCTTATGTACAGATTAGAAGTAACGAAAGACACTTCTAACCAAAATTATGATCTTTGTCTAAACCTTAGAGAGGAGTTTTGATGTGTTAACCTAACATAGCCTAACCAAACTTCCCCCAGTTCACAACATTAACCACAGGTAACCACCAACTGTGACTGTATAAGGATCATAGAGATCACTGAATAGACACCGTATTAAGATAGTCATGATACATCCACTATGAGGACTTGTTGATCTCCTGCCACTGGTGGGTCTATAAGAGGGTAGAAAAGATCCACCTAGGTGGTTGAACAGGTTTGACATTGTTTTGAATTAAACAATTAATTCCCTCAACCAGTACTCTGTAACTATGCTGCGTTTCAGTGTTGATGCTGCTGCACCTCACAATAAAAGCCAGACCAGAGGAGAAGAAAAATCAGTAAGTGGTTTCCAAGCATTCTCACTCCTAGAAAACTTTAATATTGCACTAGCTCAACAGTGTAGGTCTTCTGCAGGTGACACATCTCTAAGGCAGAGTTGAAACAGATAAGACATAAAGCTTACTAGAGTGAGGTTTTAGTGTATGATTATTCTTTTGACTGTATTCAACATTTCCCCCAGCATCAGAGATAAAACTGTGTTCAGGAGGAGTGAAAACTATTCGTCTGTTAGAACAAAAGCACAACTAATCAAAGCACAATGTTGTCACAGTTCTTCCCCTCTCATCTACTGGTTTGTCACTGACAATGCAGACATAAACAATTGTTAGAGATTTTAATCTGACTGGCGTTAGTTGACTTTGCTGTTGGGACATTTCACCGTCAGATGTCAGAGGAGGTATAAAACAAGCTGCAGCAGTCCTCCTTGTTACATCGCAGCAAGTCGTCACTAAGCAACTACATTTTTAGACGTTTAACCAGAGAGGCTTTGCCGAGCATGTATGCTCTTTTCCAGAAAAACCTAAAATAGAATAGAAAGAAAAGGAGAGATATTTAACTTGGACCCGTTACGGCCTCACTCTATCCGTCTCCTTCTGGGAGACAATCCCAATCCCAGCCTTCGCTTCTCTGAATCAGAGGACCATTTATTTTTAATGGAAGGCCTTCAAAAGGAGAAAAAAAACAGCTTTTCCCCCCTCCCTTCTCCTCTATTTTCTATGCCAGGCCACAGAGAAATAGGAAGATATGAATAAATTAGCTGCTGGATTTGATTTTCTTCAGGGTAGAGCAATAAGAAAAGTGTTTATGCAGGGCTGAATGCATTGAACCCTTTTGTTTATAGGAGCAGGACAAGGCTACACAAGGTCCAGGTGCTGGGTCCAAAAGAAAGATATGAGGAAATATGGGGCGATGAGCACAATGAGCTGTATTATATTTTACAATAACAGTGTTTGGCCGGCATGATTGAAAAGCTTGGAGAATTTAACAACTTGTGTGTATCAATGAGGGTGTTATGAAGGCTAGTGTTCTGATTGCAGACATCTTGTCTATTGTTGATAACACCAACTCACACTGAAGACAGCCAATGTCTTCTCTAAAATGTGTTGTTTTTACAGTGGAGCTTTGAAGCCATTCCAGTTTATAATGATTAATCCATTTCACTTTCATGATACTTTTATAAAGGTTATATCTGTTGCTATCAGGCTGTTCTCATGGATTTGTATATATTGCAGTGGAAAGAAATGCAATCACTTTGAGCATAGCAATTGAAGAAAGTGAATACATTGAAATCTATGACTTTATGTAGCATACAGGCTATGGACACGTGAGTAGTACAAACTGAGGACATTGACCCAGGACACAGGTCCCCATGTCCCAATGGAAACATCTACTCATGTTCTACTTCGCCAATGTGATTGCTTCCAGAAGGTCCATGTGTAGTTATTTTTAGCCGAGCCCTGTCTAAAATATATGGCATCAATTAAACAAAGTAACAAAATATTTTTTGTCTCTAAATCTAACCAAACTAGCACTATTTAAAAACTTTAACTACAAATTTAAAACTTCAACACTCACATCTAGAGCGAGTGGTCAAGTGCAACACCTAGATGTAAAATCTTGTATATTGTTGGTGTTTGGCTCAATATCAAACTGAACATTTCTACATTTGCTAATCCCAAGCTGTAAACTTTATGTTTAAATACGCAAATTTTTCAGTTTCCTACCATGAGAAGAGGTGCTTACTTTTTAGAGGGTGAGGCCAAAGACTATGTGGTGGTATTCATCAGACGTAGGAACATTCCCATCTACGCCTGAGAAACAAAATACATATATATCAAATTTTTCAGTCAGAACAAAGTTTCCTGACAAATGCAGTTTGTGGCTGCTGAGGAAATGACAAAGTCCTCATTGTGTCATTGTAGCTGTTATAACCCTAGACTGGCTGCCAAATGGCTGGGATTTGTCCTTGGCCAATTCTGCCTTTGTGGAAAGCCGATACATGCATACATGCTCTTAGAGAGCACAGTGTCATTTAGTCCTTCCTTGACATGAATAATTCAGGGCTTTACTGGGACAATTCAAATAAATGTTCATATCTCTGGCATTGAAAATAACATTAGTATTAAATGTCTATATCTCAAAACCAAGAAGGACAATGTTGGCCTGTACATTAGACTTATTGGACATGACGGTCCATGTTGTATACATGTTATTTTCCACAGTGCATGCTTCAGAATACTCTGTGCGTCTGGACTTTATCTGTAGCATCCCTGAAGGTCATATTGAGTGTTAGGTTTGGTGAGCTGGGGCCTCTGGTGCAGTCTGAAACGACTGTATGTTGTCAGGATGAAATGCCTGTTTGCTAAATAAAAGATGAGCAACATCTCTGTTCACTTCTGCCAAATGCATTCATAGTGAATGCTGATTGCAATGTTCATGGCAATTAAACTGGTGTTCAAGCTTCATTTCCAACTGTGTGTAAGGGTGGGAGAGCTGGAATATTTCGAGTTACCTCAAATGACACGAGAACGTGTGGAACTAAGTGCTGCTTTAGTTTATTAATAAGAAATTCAATCCTAAAAGCAATGAAAAAAAGACATTCCTACTGGATATGACATTCTACATAAACCCTGGGCTGTGAGATCCCTTGCTGCTCGTGAAGTAAAAACCCCTAAAAGGTTTCTCATAATTACAAAAAGCATCATTAATAAGGAAAAATGGAAAACCATATGGATGTAGTAAAGTGGGAAAGCATAGACTGCTGAGCTCCAGTGCAGTTCTGGCTAGTCCAAGTGTTTATCCCAAAATGATTTATGTTAATATTGGACTAAATGGGGTGTGAATCCAACATTTTCCCCAAAGCTTTGGCTCATTGGAAGATCTATGTGTTAGACTGCTTAAGCCTGCAGATGGCCCAGGCTGATCAGGCTCCACAGACAGGTGGGTGAGCCCCCTCTCCTAATTGATATCCCCATTGTTCCTACTTGGTTAAGCATGCATCAGTAATCTCAGTAGAGAAGCCTCTTACAATGAATGTGTTACAATTCACAAAGCATAAAAGCACCAGCACTTTACGTCTTTGTGATGTATACTCAGTGGAGATGAAGCTGACTGTAATTACAGTCTGATACGGAGCTATAGCTCATCAGGCACCTAAATCTTTTGATAACCGTTAATTTTATGCATCAGTTATTTCTACTTTCTTCTCAACCACAGTTCCCTGAGAATAAGTAAGTACATCGATACGAATTGCTGTATTATATGTATATATGCTGTAATATTGCAGTATTGTCAATATATAACTTTATTTACAACACACATTTTTACACTGGAACTTGTACCGGGTGGTCCTCAAAATCATATAACCAATAAAGCTCATGTGTTATTATCAGGTAATATGTACCGCAGGAGCATTTACTAAATTTGTGTGCATGGTGGGAAGAGTTTAACATGTCCTCATATGTTTAAACAGTCCCAGTTCGGTTAAGTTTAGGCAACAAAACTACCTGGTTAGGTTGTGCAAAAAAAATTACTGTTTGCATAAAGATGGATAAGTAATTAAATTTGTAACAATACATGGAATTATTGGTCATGGTAATAATAATAATTGAAATGACATTGTAAATAATGGTTTTGAACTATTTTGGCTTTTTTGAAGACAAAAGAGCATGTCTGGCAAAGGGGCTAGCTAGATTAGCAAGCTGAAAACATGTCAATTTCTTAGACAGTATTTTAGTTCGGCCAGACACTGAATGAGATCTTTTAGGCAACCAAATGCTACAATTAACTTTCTGGAACTGAAAATGCACTGTGAAGAGTGAGAGATCAAATACAATTTTTTTTTTTTTCTTTTTTTTTTTTACAACAACCAGACTTGACAACACAGTGGTACTGATGTGTCATTCATAATATAACCTTACCATAAACAATACCCTACTTTGTCATAATGTTTTACTTTAAATGCAGGGACCATACCCTTAAAAATGTTTTTTTCTTTTCTTTTCCTTTTTTGACAACACATGAAATGAAAAGTATGCACATTGAAGGCAATTCCACATTTTCCTCATTTTCCAGGCCTGTAGTTGGCCCCTTGGTAATGTTTTTTGCAAAGCTGTTTGCATAGAATTATTTACTGCTCACAAGTGACCTAAATAAAACAACAACACAAATAAATGGATGCTGCATTAAATGCAGGATAGTATGATGTTTTGAGGTTTATAAAACTCAGACAGGCTCAGATAAGTGAAACCAGATAAATTATAAAAAAAAAAAAAAAGAATAAGAATTCCAGTTTACTCACTGAAATCTTTAACCTTGAACCAGTATCCAGACAATACACCCATCCACCATCCTGATTTCAACAACCCTGCTTACCATCATTTTTCTTTCATTTTTATATAAAAACAGTGCTTGTCTTGTCATGTTTCTAATAAACGATTCACATGTCTTACTTTCCATGGTTGCATGAGGAAATTATATGTGTGCTGCCATGACACCTGCAATTTTCACAAAGGCTACTATTTAAAGTCTTAACCCATATGTATTTTGCCATAAACGTCAGTCAACTTGAATGGTTTGGAAAACATCCACAGAGTGGTACATCATTTATTAATCACTACCATATATATATTTTGAAATCTGTTATGCTGCTCTTTTATCATGGCAGCCCTAGATGCATGGAAAGTGGACCACGCGAGATTGCAGAGCAGAGTGCATCTCTGAAGGGCTTGGAGACCATTTAGCCCGGTTCAGCTGTCAGGCCCACAAATTATTTAGGGACGGATGACGAGGTGCATTCACACGTTGGTGTCACGGAGAGTTCACAACCTCTCTGCTACGGCAGGTGGACTTTGGAACCCACGCAGATACCCCCGAGAAGCTATTGGTACCTGCAAATCTGATTGTCACTGTGTGGGTGTTTGAGTGGCATCAAGTTGTTTCAGTTTTTACAGACATATAACAGAAGTGGATTTTAATTCAAGTTGCAGAAACATGGATTTACACTTTAATACAGAAGATGTTAAAGTTACACAATAACTGTTTTTTAAGACTTCTATAGAATTGAATTGAATGAATGGAATGAATTGAAATGAAATGAATTGAATGAGTTCTATAAAATTGGAGGCCTTCAAATAATTCACAGTCAAAGATGCATGTATGTAACAGTACTATTACTACTTTAATTGTATCCCACTGACTACTGTTCACTCTCATACTGCCATATATTGTAAGAAGTTACTACTAAACTGAACATAGCCTTTGGTGTTTTTCATAGTGTTCAGTGCTCTTTCCCCCAGACTACTATAATGTAGGTAAAACTAAGTGGACCCTGAGAGCATGCACTGTTGAACAATATAGCAGCATTAACATAGGCTCCCAAGTGAATCACTTACTAGAACATAAAGCCGTGGACGCAGAATTAAAATTTTGCTCAGTGGATCGATCGAACTCTCCACCAGGAGCAAACTGGCTCAGCTTCAGGCGGAAGCCAAATGGAGTTTTGATCTGGATTCCAAAACACAAGACTGAACTCTGTTATATATTATTATCTAACTTTCTGTTCTGATATTTCTTGTTCAAGCCGATTTGCCCTATGGCTTTGATAGATTCTACTATATTATTGTATTTCATATATGCCACTGCCCTCCTTTTCTTCTTTTTCTCATATATTTAGGGTTCCCTTTCCTCGCCCCTGGTACATAAAGAAGGACACTGAGCTGAAAATGTATTGCCAACCAATCTGCATAATCATCCCCTTTGATATCCTTCCTCATTCTTCATGTTTGCTTTTATGGGGTACATTTAAAAGCACGGATGTGTGTTTCCATATTTTTTTAATCAAAGGGAAAAAATAGACAGGGGCTGTTGTATTTATGCAATTTCACCCCTTTTACTGCATTCGACACATGCACAACAATGTCAACATTTCCTGTGTTTAACTAAAGTGAAAAAATGATTTAATTGCCCAATTCCTCCTTCGCTCATGAGTGACAGCCCACACAGTGCTTTAATCAACAAATCTTAATAGCTATAAATGAATGAAGGCTTAAGCAGGGACTAATTATTTTCTGTAACTTTATTACTGCTGTTGCTACCCTGTTCTCCATCAATTAATAAGTTGATAAGCTCTAGGAAGTTAGATGAAACATATTTTTTCCGATGACTAAGTCTGAGGAGGATTTTTATAGAGCTCAGTTGTTGAACCAAATATGGTATAGTATGGATTTTCCTGCATTGTATAATTTCTGTAAGTGTGCACAAGAATAATGAGAAACAGTTGGCTGATGAAGCTTTTTGACTATAATTTTAGTAACAAGCTGATGATTGTTTTAGTTGAGTCAACAGCACTTTGCAGTTATACAACCAAGCCGCACTTCAGATTGTTTTGATTTATTTTGTAGTTGAGGGAACAACCACTCTCTAATCAAGTGGATTATAATCTGTGGGAGTCACTTTCATGGGAAATGAAATCTACATGACAATCAGTTTCTCAGCAGGCACAAATCAACTGCACAACTCTAGCCATGCTTTAAACTTGAATTATCAAAGCCCATAAATGCATTTCTAACAACAAACAAGTAGATGAAATGCAAATTGTAACTGCAATGGATTGAGTTAAATGAACTGCCTAACATGAGTTACGATGAATATTTTCAGTCTGATCGCATGTAAAAATGCAAAACATGCTCTTTGCATATTTCCTCTTTGTAAACATCAAACAACCTTGGATGGCAGCACACCTAACAGCAGTGACAATACTGTGGCCCTGGCAGATCCATTAGACCCTATAGATGTCATGATGAAATAGCTTCACAAGAGTTTTAAACTAAAAGCTGTACAGTTCCACACAGCATTTATCATGTTGTGCTGGGTACAGACAGGATTGTTCAGACCTTGGCTACTGGCATTATATATTATGATGAGCAGGTGATTCTATGCAAGTGTTTGAATACAAATATGAAAAAGGTATATTGAATATGGTTATTGCCAACCTTGGAATTTCTGCTTTAATTATAACAAGCAAATATATTAGAATGTTGTGCAAATATTGCTTTTGCCAATAATACATAATGAGAAACCTAGGTTGCATGGATGAAAAATGGATCCCTGGGCATAAACCAATACACAACCACACCTCACTTGCTGTCATAGTAGCCCTTTTAATTCTTTCTTAATAGTTGTTTTGTGTCCCCTTGTAGTCGTTTTGTGTCTCTTTGTAGTTGTTTTGTTTCTTGTTGTAGTCATTTTGTGTCTCTTTGAAGTTGTTTAGCATCGCTTCCATCCATGTATTGATGTTTGTGTATCTGTTCTTTTTGTACCTTTGTCCTTATTGCTTTGTATTCCTTTATATATTTTATTTTAAATCCCTTTGAGGCTTTCTCAATGTCTTTGTTTTGGGTCTCTTTGTTGTAAATCTGTAGTTGTTTCTCATCTTGGTATCTTTTTCATCCCGTTGTAGTTGTTTTTTGTTGTTGTTTTTTTTCTCTTTTAGGGTTTTTTTTTTGTTCTCCTTATAGCCCCTTTCCACCTCTTTGTAGTCATTTTGTGTCTGTAGACGTTTGTGACTCTGCAAACAGTTTAGGTCCGTCCCTTATATGCTGTAGACTCCAACCAGTAGTCCATCCATGCTCTGGTGGTAGTGGAAGGGCTGGAGGTCTGTGTATATCTCTGGGGTTATCAGCCAGACACTTTCAACACACATGTTTCAGTGAATTATAAAGCACCTCTAACAGTCATTCAAGAATCATCCCCTCTATAGCCGTACTCAGGGCTTTTAAGACCTACCCTCACCCTTGATTAAGAGAGCATTCACACTGAGTATGCTTAGAATTTTATATGCAGACTCTATTATGCAGAAAGTCTCATTGCCCTTTCAAGAACCCTGTGTGGTGCCATGTTTTTTTAGAGTGAGAAAATAGCTGATCAAACTGCTGGTAAAGGAGCTAGATTGCAAAGTTTTGTAGGCATGATGAAATGGATTGCTGTCTTAAGTGGTACCAACGCAGGATGAGGTCAATTATGACATAGAGTGCAGATTTGCTTAGCTAGAGTCGAACTGAATTTATTATGAATCCCCCTGCTGAGATAACATGTAACCAAAAACTCTGCCAACAAACTAATTATGAGTCATTTTGTTGAAAATCCCTGCCTTTTTAGCTGTAATTATGCAGTGTGAACCTTCCAAAACCAAACACAGAAATGTGACAAAATGTTCCAGACCCCTAAATTACACTGACACGTACACTTAGCCTGATACTTAACTCATCCGTCTGAACAATAAATGTATGGGGTGTCTGTCCCTTCTGGCCCAAATTGACTCACTTAACAGTTCACAACTGACATGGAGATGTGAAGCCTGTTGAAATGACCTCTGATGTGCTGCCAACTTGTTTCCACATCAGAAACCCATTGGATCTACTTCTACTGCAGGTCACCAGGAGGGAATTATATTATATTTAGTAAACTTTAACAACCTTAATCTGATACAGTGTAATTACAACAATCATATGAAAAATAAAAACATAAAAACCTCACTTAAATGGTTTTACTTGTAAAACAATATTATATCAAATATGAAAATACCCGTGGTAAATGTGATTTGCCATATTTTTATTCTTTTTTTTTTTTTTTATAGCCATGCTAGCAACGTGACTCTAGAGATTGCAAAACCTTTTGTTAACATTTCAGACGAGACGACACCAAGCACATAAAAACATAGACATAACACACTGATCATAAACATAATAGGAAAAATGTTTACTGGGCGTCCCTCCTGAAACTGCTGCCCCCGCAACCCGGACACGGAAAAGCGAGTAGAAAGCGAGCGAGCGAGTTTACTGAAGTAAGTAGGTAAATTTTCTCATAGATCTTTGTACAATCTGATGTACACAAAATAAGGGCAACTGCAGTGCAAACTATAGCTAAAAAGAAAAAGTATGCAACACATAAGTTTTGAGCTTTTTGTCAGGCTTTTTATTGGCCAACATCTTCGTCTTCTATGTGTGATAGCATGGCTTTAGGGTATCGCAGCCTCTTGGTTTGACATACTCTTGACAGCACTTTTCATTTGGACAGATCTTTTTAAAGCACTTTTGTGGGAGTATTTTTTGTTGACACCAAAGAACTGGCTACAACTACTGCAGAATCTTGTCTTTAAATCTCAATTTATCCTTTAAAACTTGAGTGTCATCCCATTTTCAGCATCTTTCTGTTCACACAGTGTTATTTTCATCTCCGCCGCTAGAACATAGAGACCCTAACAAGTGCACTCTGCACACAGACAGGCTGCAACTCCCCTAGGCTCAGCCGCCATCAGTGTGTCTAAAATATGCTACGCTGCATAAAAAAGTGGAAAAAAGAAACAAAACAAAAACCAAATCTTACAGCGAATAAAAAGCTATCACACTCAGTTCTTTTCTCTGCCGGAGGATACAAATAACTTCAAAGATCTGTCAGAGAAAAAGCAAAGATGTAGAAAATAACATTCCCCCCTAAAAGTACTCCCCAACATCCTTTTCCTGCTAGTTTTATTTCCAGGGATGAGGGCAGAGCTGAATGCGGGACAAAGCTCTCATGGTTGGTGATTTCTCTACGGTCATGATTCTAGAAGTTATCAGAGTTACTGTGGACAGCTTCCAGCAAAGCCTCGGTAACAATTTGACTGTAAAAAACAAGAGAAAAAAAGGGAGGAAAAGTTCACCTAGGGCAATCTGCAGCTGTACCATCAATACAAAAGCATATCCCTGGCTATCCTGGCCATCCAGCCTCTAGAATAATTAGGATGTTGGCATGCATATTACAACACAAATCCATCAAAGACCTGTGTGCATTTACATTATGTGCTGTGCATTGTGTTTTTTAAATTATGGGGAAGGAGTGAATTATAGGCCCAGAGAAATGAGTGATAAATGTGCAAGGAGTCCATTTGCAAGAAGCCTGTACTTTTCCATAATCACAACTTTATTGAATCCACTGTGAGCCATCAACACAGTTGTTTGCGGAGGCTTAAAAGCATATAAATATGCAAACACAGCATATCTAGAAAAAAGCCTTTACATGCCATTAAATATTTAGATGCTCCGCATAGAATAGTTACAGGCTATGTAAACAGTGGACGCACACAAATATATATAAATGTACACCCTGCTATGCATATTTCTTCGACTAATGTTGTTTTGATTCCATACATTCAATACGTATTTTGTATTTGTGTCTGTGCTTCATATCCACCTACCTGGAGACTTTCCTCTTCATCTGAGCCATTTCTCAGATCAGCCCAAGCTGACATCACCATCACCAAGGTTACGTCAAACCAAAAAAAAAACGACATCACTGTCATCATTATCACAATGTGACTATGTATGATATTAGCTCTCTCTAATGATCATACCCTTTAAATTCACACATCACATATGTCAGGATGACATATTTATTATTAATTTATTCCTATTTTACACTGTTTTTTGTATGGAAGCAACTGTGAAATTATTATTTTAATTCCTCTACACAGAAAAAAAGCTATGTTATCTGGAAATAACCAAATATTGAATTTTTCCTTTTATATAATATTTTAGTTTTGAATGTTTGGGTCAAATTAATCAAAGGAAAATGCACTGTGCAAGAAACCACGATGTCTTTTCTATGTTGAATCTGTAGGTTGCTGAAGTAAAATTTCGGATTCATTTGAGATTAGAGATACAAAATCTAAACAGTTTTATTCGATCAGTTAAGAGATATTCTAATCAAGCACCTCATGTGCTCATAAATATAGGTATGTCAATAAAAAAATGTAGCACTTGAAAAATCTCTATATTTTTTTACAGTACAGATGTGTATGTTTGGTACATCTGAGTATAAAAACATCTCATAGTACAGCAACTTTCTGGATTTTCTTGTAATTTATTAGAGAGGCCAAATGTCTTTTACACTTGAATATAAAATAAAGTACCTTTATCTTATTTCAATATTTTGGAAATATTTTGTATATATTATGTATTAGCACCTTATTTTGAAAACCGGATGTAGTCACGTGTCTCCTGTTTACACTCCTTATTATCACTATCTTCTTTGGATGCATTCACTATCAGTCGATTTGACCCAAACATTATTCTTTATAAGGAAATACGTAATATCAGGAAAAAACAAAGAAACATTTGTTTTGTCAAGAGTAGGAGTGAATTATCATGTTATCATTATTTTTAGATGACCGTATCAAAAAAAAAAAAAAAAAAAAAAAAAGATTTGCACGCATGCACAGAAGTTCTTGGCTTCAATATATTTGTAAAGGGATTTAAACTTCATTTATCCCTGATTGCAATGATAGCTGTTTAAATGTCATCACGTAATGAAACAAATCTGAGCAATAAGGCCTGGCTGACTTTAGCACGCATGTATCCTGCCCTGCTGAGTGCTTGGCAACATTAATGGGAAACTGAGGAGAAAAATATTTTAGGCTTTTAGGGGTTGAAGCTTCTCGTTAATGAAACATTTGGCAATATTCTTGGAAGTGCCCATAGTTATCTGCAAAAGCCGAGGAGATAGCGCTAACGAGCAATAAACACTTTAAATATGACTCTGAAGTGCCCTTGCAACTTGTTTTCCTATCAAACTGCAACACTTAAATACTACACTACATTATATCTCTGCACATTTGTATATTTTTTTTAAATTGTTTTCACTTCTACTACTATGCAAACATGAATTCATTTTTCGGCCTGTATTATTTTGGTAGTAGTATTCGGAACATTAAAATGTGTTTTTAACACTCTCCTCCCCCCTCCTTTGATTGACCTACTTTTCAGGATGCTAATAAGTCAGCAGGGAGACGTTCGGTGTAGCCCTGTCGGATCCGCTCACCGTGGGCCTGCATCACACTCCTGTCAGCCTCTTTATTGGTGATGAAGTCTCCTTTTTTCAGGGTGTTGAGGCTGGATGCTGAGATGAAGTTGTGTCAACACGGTAGCTGCTGTCAACTCTTTCTATTTGGAAGCCCAGAAATTTAAGGCCATTCTTCAGGATCAGTTATTAATGACACACTACAGGTAAATAGGAAAAATAAACCTACATATTATACATGTCACCATGCAAGTCCCTATTTCATTGCTGACAATATGAAAACTATTATTTATTACATATTATTTATTTTGTATAACGTTGACATGACATGTGCTCAATGTGAATATTTCAACTCATGATTATCACTGTGAAACCTAACAATAAAACTTTTCAACAGTGTTATAATGATATTATCAAATGAGGCATTAAGTTAAAGGAGATGCAAAAAGTGCAGTATAATAATCACCTAAAAGTGTATTCAGGATGTTTTTTCTCTCAACAAG
>JAOWBC010000318.1:19177665-19196526 GCA_028566105.1 Hypoplectrus providencianus
TCACTGCACTCATTAAAAGAAAGTGACTTTTTTTTGTTCATGACCCTATACTTCTAGGAATTAACATTAGATATGTCATCCCAAGATGTAACATTGTTCTTTTAAGATATAATAAGCACTTCAAACCTAATATCCAAAAAATAATAAAACACATTGACCTCCATCTCATGTATTTTGGTCATTTCATACGTCATAGGTCAACTCTTGACTCTTCCCTGTGATTTGTCTTTGTTCATTGGATAATGAGAACCCTCTACATTTTGAATCCTCTTCTAGTGGGTCAACGAGCAATAGAGTGGGAGGTCACAGCTCTCGATACTGTCCTCCAGGAAAATAATGTATTTCATAGTCATGCAAGAAATTGATGGGGTGGCCACTTCTGTCACCATGGTGATTGAGTCACCTCACACATGGTGGTTCATACTCACAGAGCCGTACTCTTCACACTCAGCAAGTAGCAGTGAGCAGTCACAATGGATGACCTGGAGAATTGGCTTTTCCTCCTGCAGAAATTCAGAACAAGAACCAATCTAGGAGTCAGAGGTTCCTATGAAGTCACAATGGAATGTGGTCAGCTTGAAATATTCAGGTCCTTTTTCTGATGTTTATTTTATTTAGATATTTAAAAGTTCAGACTGAATACGGAGCAGATCTTAGAGTCTGTATGATTGCAGTTAAAGGCATTGAAGAAGATGCTGAATTGTCGCAATACTGCATTATTTTTATTAGCCAGTAGGGGGCGACTACACTGGTCGTAAAAAAGAAGTCTTTGTATCCAAATCTATGGGAAGTGACTTTGATACATCATCTTACTTTGTATTTTTTTTTTAAAACTACATATTACTGTACTTTTTACTCACTTAAATTGTGTTTTGGAACACAGAATGTTTTCTTCTCAGACTGAGTGGCTTTAAACCATTGCATTAAATTACATTTTGCACAAAGTCTGTTCAAAACATGGCATCAATGCAAACACTACTGTGACTACTTATGAGACACAGTTTATGGAATTCATATACTTCCATTATATTGTTCTTCTTCTAATTCTAAACCTCTAAAAAAGCGCAAAACCAAAAAACTATGATATGACCCAGCAAAAAAACATGACGCAGGGCTGAACTACATCACATATAAACCGTTTTTCAGATGATGTTCACAATTTCTATGTGGCCTCTACTGTTGACCTGCTGTCTCCCTTTAAATACTTCCCCACAGAATTTTAATACCAAATGATCAGAGCTTGTTCATGAGTTTAAAAGTTGAATGTGGAAAAATTGCAGAGAAAAAGCATCCACCGTCATGGAAAATATCAGTTTGGCTCACTATTAAACACAGCCTCCTCTGATTTCTAAATGTTTAAATAAACATGAAGCATATGCCACGGTTACAAAAGGTTTGGCAAGGCACACAGCGCCAAAAGCAATAGAAACATTTCATTGTCTTTGCTCCCACATAAAAATATCTGTTGGAGGCAATGTAAAAGAGGTCTTCACTTTTATAAGGAGAAGCAAAAATATGGTAAAAAGTTATAATGCATTGCTGAACAAATCATCATAGCTGATGCCGAGCCAAATATCTCAAGCTTTCTCACATGTTTGAGTCAGCATAAAATTTTAAACACACTTCTGCAAGGTTTTTCTAGTAAACACAGCACATCAAGAAGCAACGGGGATACTTGAATCCCTGCAGTATCAGTTACAGACACATCCTTCTATTACACTGCTTTAGAGAAAGCCTTGTTGTTAAAGGATCGGCATTCTGTAGTTCAGCAGCTGAATCCCTCTGGGGCGTTTCTTCAAAGCTGGTCATCCTTCAGTAACTTCAATCGGAAAGTACGTTGGCAGTTAAAGCTATATAATGTAGGACTTCTTGCCTACTGTTTGCAAACACAACTTGGCCATTAAGAATTTTAAGCCCACCCACATTAGATCAAAGGAATCTATTTTTTACACTTGTCGATTTTAGTAAGGGAAAAATTTGCCATTTATAAAGGGTTCCCTTGACCTATGACCTCAAGACATCTGGGATCATAGGTTCTATTGGTTCCCATGACTTACCCTTACTAATTCCATTAAGTTTGGGAAAAAACAAGCAGTTTTTTGGATGACACTCATATTTTCCTTTATTCTAAGTTATTCTATTCTAAGTAAGTATTTGAATATTTCTCGGAATATTTCTTGGAATTGCGAACTTGGGTATGCCCAAATTTATTCATAGGCGAAAGTTTTAGTCCCCATAAGTAGTATAGCTTCAGAGTCAATAGTTTTAAAACAGAAGTAATTGCCATCTTATTGCTGAAAAATAAATTATTGCAGAAATTTCCAAATACCAAATTACAGCGTCACCTTTAAGTCTCAATGTATTTTTTGGAGATATCTTTGAAACCATTTTTATAAATTCTCAAAGGTCAAAATAGTTACATTTACCACCAAATATGTGAACCAAATGTTATCAACCTAAAAAAAAAGCCACAATAATTTGTGACACATAATTAAGCATGGAAATGGCCTTCATATGCTTCCATATTCTAAGCTCTTATCTATTAATGATTACAAAGGTGACGCCCAGAAACATCTCCAATACAGCAAAGCAAAAAGAATAGGACAAATCCTGCACAGTATACCTTTATGGACAATGAAATGCTCTGAGGAAAAAGTGCCACATTGATCAAAAACTGCATCTCAGTGATGGTGCATGTGTTCCAAAGCACCAACACACCTTGGGAAGGATCAACCATAAACACAGCTGATTCCCTCAGCTATCAAGACATCAAATCTGCTCTTAGTGGGTCTTGATGGAACGATATCTGTACAAGCTGATGCAACTCACCAGAGAATTATGAAACTGCGCTCCGCTTCGTCTGCTCAATGAAATTTTCATCAGCGGGAGACTTTTCCAGGCCAGGATGGCACTGGTGCCGTTCTCTGGTTGCACATTGTGTTGTGGAAGCAGATTACACAACATTCAGCAGTGACAAACACAGAACACTCAGATTACATGAAAAGACAGTTGTATTACAGCTACTGGCAAGAGATTAGATGCATGCAAGGGTCAGTGTCACAAATAATTGCCTGCAAATCATCCGGAAAAGGGTAAAATAGCAGTGAAATGAAAATGAAAGAAATAAAATCCCTCTTTAATAAATAATCCCTTGCACTGGGGACACCCTGAAAAGTTAACAGAGTTAAGGAAATGATTTGGAAATATTGCACCTATCTATCAAAACATCATTGAGTCAGCATTAGAGGTTCATTTTGAGCTTGAGACCTTGTGACTCAAAGTGTCTGTGAGCTGTAGGTTATCACTGCTTCCCGGAGAACAGGCGCCTAATAAATTATCAAATACATCTGCACGCTGCAAAGTACAGCCTGCAACTACTCCATCTCTTACACCCCTCAAAGTAAGGTCAGAAACCCTTGGGGTCCTAGATTTCCCATTTCCCAACATTTTTTTTACCCAGCACAGCATTATATTTTATTAAGAAGGGCAGAATTTTTGCTCTCACTCTCCAAATGGTTACCCCATCAAATAAAAGTGCTCTTTTGTGCTCAATTAAAGCCATTCAGATTCCCATGTCAGCTTCACCGGTGGCTCTGGCTTGCTCCACATCCCTATTTCTAAACATTGAGATCTATATGCAGCAGCCCTCTTTTCACATGCAAACACCATACATTTTTAAGCAATCAAATACGATCTCTGTCTTCCCCCCTCTCTCTAAAGGTGGACCGGGCTGTTAAAATATAAATGTGCCCTTCGCTTGTCCTCTCTTTGCCTCTCACTGTAGGCATCCAGCTAAAACAGCCAGGATTCTGAGACAGTCTCCTGTAGGAAGCAGCGAGAGGAGTCAATGGGGGATGTTAGACACACACTCACTTCCATTATAAATGGGGATTTTGGATTCACATGTCGCTCCCAGGCATATCTGACCCTTTCTTTGTAAAAGAGCTTTGTCTTTTTCAGACATTGTGTCCCACCTGTGAGGTGATGAGTCTGTTTTTAGATTTACAGACTGAAGCAGATGTTCACAGAGGGAGAGAGTGACTGAAGTTTGGTAGTATGCGTATGATTAAAAAATGTCCTTTTTGCTACGTGTGGAAAGGAATCAATCATTTCTAAGGCAGGCACAACATATGGAGCTATCAGTAAAGGGCAAAGAATACCACCTACCCACTGCCTTTTAACGTAATGTACCACACTTACACAACAGCATTCTCACGGCAGTTCTGTACATTATGTACAAACTGGTGAAACAAACTAGGAAAATCTTCAATAAACGAGAAATGAACGCAGATTTTTCAATGTTTAAAGGATTTTTCCGGTACGTGTCTCCTCAAAGCAAAGGGTCAAATCAATATAAAATGACTTGAAGAGATTACCCTTAGCCTATGAGGAGATGTTTGCCAAGGGCTTACTAAATGATTTAAATCATATGCTACGGCTGTTCAACAAATCAGTATTTATAGCGATCCCAATGGGCACGCCTGAAAACATGGGAATATTACCATTAATAGTTTTATAATGATTCTAAACACACACGTGAAAATACTGGAGATAAGAGAGGAGAACGTTCAAACCTTTCTAATTTTATCACCTCAGGAGGTGTGAGTGTGTAGGAGGCTGGATTTCAAATGCTGATGACCATTCGACAAGCACTTTGGTCGGAAGGAATGTGTCAGGCCAACAAGTTCTCCAGCCAACCTGTCGCAGCAAGGCTGTTCATATCATTAACATGGGCCCATGCTATCAACCTGGGCCCTGGGGTGATCTGTCACAAGTGGACAGCTCTAAGTATGTGTATTCACACGTTGCACCACAATGTGTCTGAACATGCATCTTGAGTGACCACTTGTAATCGGATCTCAATTCCCCACTCTAAATGCAAATAAACATGTAGTAAGCACAGTGCATGATAAGATTGCTGGACTGTCAGGATTCACATGCATGCGTGTAGGATGCTAATACGGACACATGGTTGGGACCACTTGGATTCACTTTTTTAGCACATTTTGTAGCGTAATTAGCCAACTCGTTGATGGTTGCAGTTTTAAACATGTAGAAAATTTAGTTAACATGAATAAATCTAAACTACTTGATTAGATTATGAGAGAAACATTATAATTTGGGTGAAGAGATGTAAATTTGTTTTATAAATTCTGCATTGTATCTTAGGTAATGGAAATTCAACATACATTTTTGGTTTCAATTGGGGTCTCCTGAGTCAAAGTCAGATGTTTATGGACCCAATAAACCTGATTTCCTCTTTCTGCAGAATTACTTGCTCTTTATACTTGTACTACACCACCTGAATTCTTGAGTCTAAGTCTAATACTGGTGGACAGGTTTGCATTCATTGACTCCAAGGCTGTTTTTACCCAGGAAATCACCTCATGAGTTGTTAATACAGCATAAACTTAACATGACGAGTTAGCAAATGCCCTCCAGTGGCTGTAAATAATTATGAAAGAAACCTAAATGAAAATTCCGTGTGAAAGAATGTAAAACAAACACAGGACCTGTTATTTTCAACATTGCTATTTTTATGTAACTTGCATAGCTACACCAAATCTACTCAATTCTTTATGTCACCTAACCATGTACTTTCTTCCATTATCTTGGACAATTCTACAATATCCAATGACCAATTTGAGAGTTCATACAACAAGGATCAAGTTGAAAAAAGTTGTTTTGTTGCCTAAATATAACCAACCATTTCACAACTTTAACAACATGCTTAAAACAGTGATATTAATATTTGAGGATGTGCTGACGGGGTTTAGGTGTTAATTTTAAAAATGCTCCTGTGGATCGCATTTGAGAGTATGTACACACATTTCCCATACAGATGCTTACCTGAACCTCATGTGCACGATCCCTTTAATGCCCCTTTAATTCCATATTTTGCTTATTATGGGCATTCATAGTGGAGTGATACTTGGTGATGCAATGATGACCTTGGTATGCTCTTTCTGCCGACAGTACAGCGTGTCTTTGTGGCTCTGCGATTACTTTTTTTCCTCTGATTAATCTAGTCATTAACACATTATATATGCAATTTAAAAACATTGTTAACATCACATACACTTTAAAGCCATGTGTACAACAGTGTCTATATGTTAACCCAGTTCACTTTGTATGAAGCTGCATGAATGAACCACCAGGTCACATATGCTGCACAGGCAGAACCTTTTTTGTGCTGAATGTAGGTGATGAGATCGTGTTTAAGAGTGAGCTGCAGCCCTGCTAAACTGGGGATTGCAGAGTATCTGTGAGGAGAGCACCTTGTCCTGATCATCTGACGGCAGACGGCTCCTCCCCGCTCCCTCCTGTCTGCCACGCAAAGCAGCGGCTTGGGCACAACTCTCTCCCCGCGTTTCTCGACACAAGCTCGTCTGCGTGATCCGGAGACTGAGTCAAGTTATCCGCTTTGAATAAACAAGGACTCCGCTCCCACCCACCTCCCACCCCCCTCAGCCCCACCTCCTCTGGTGTCTGCTTTCAAATGAATCAGTGATGAGAGTGGCCGAGAGGAGAGACGGACGCTTTTCTTCTATGTGGACCGGCAGTGCGCAAAAGTGCGCTCCGTGGTTCAGCATCATCATCCTCCTCCTCCGCTCCTGAGATCAACCCAGACCCCAAGAGGCGCGCTGAGATCCTCCCCGAAACCGCCGTGCGAGGTAACCACATTTTTCTTTACACATTTCCTGCACTTTGTGAGAAAATCCACAGCTCCTGAACGCCGCACGCATTCTCTCGTGCACCTCTTGAATATCCGGCAAAAGATGTTTTATGCTTTTGAATTCACGGGCGATTAATTTATCAATTATTAAGCGCGAATAAATCCAGTATCGCCTCGCAGCGAGCTGATCTGTGGCATTTTGAAACATTCATTCATGTGAAATGAGTTTGCCTGCAGATCACATTTAAATTCTCTGTAATAGAGTATTGATCTAACTAATTAAAATGCTACAACCAATAAATTAGCTTTATAAGCTCCCGGGAGAGACTGCGCTTGAGCCTATGGGTTATACGATATACTTCACATTACCATTTTTAATGCATTAAAAGTTTTGGATGAAATGTTTAAAGTTAGTGTGGTTGAATTAGATTTAAATGAGCTCAGATGGTCTCAAGTTGTACTTTAATTGCAGGAGACTAGTGGATGAGAACTGAAAGGTCTCACATCTTGATGATAATACATATGAGCTCAAGTCAAGGGGCAGACAAATCAACTGATTACCGCTTCTTGGTGAAATGGAGCGTTAGTGTAGTATTGTTTCACCCTCAGCACCACATCTCCTGGATCTGCTTTCAGACCTGTCTGCTGAAATTCCAGCAGCCGTGTACCAACGTCACTGGATGCAAATTGCCACAGGCTGTGCAATTCACCTTTAATTATGAGCATGTGGGTGTTGGCTTATGTGAGCCGCTGCTTCTAGCTGCAGCATTTCTCAAAGGCATAAAACAGTGTTTGCAAAAGCGTAATCCCCGCAGGAGACGGAGGCACCAAATATAAGGAAAATTGAATTTTTTTTTGACACGCAAACTTTTTGTCATTACCAGGCATCTAATGCATCTGAAAGTTTTCTCAAGTTTCAGGCTGTTACGCTCCGTGCACAGGTGATCATCACAGGTTTACTACATTGGTTGCACACAGTCTGTTTAAACCGCAGCACCAAGGACACACATGCTAAATAAAATCCAGTTGGACGGGGCACAAATTGTTTGTACGGTAACAATCTGGAGGATGATCTTCTAGTGGGTTGGTCACTGAGCTGTGTCTCCGGGAAAAGACTGGTGGAAGACATTGTGTTGTTGGTCACATGCTGCTGGTTAGGCGTGCGATATTGGCACATAAAGCACGCTTTGGTGTGTGCATGACACACCAAGCTTGCCATTCACTCTAATTTAAAGCAATGTGTGACAGTAATTGAAGTTTAGAGTAAAGGGCTGAGGATGAAGGTCCACTCAAGATGGGACAAAAGACTTTGACAAATGAAACCGTATGTCCACTTGAGTCCATGTTAAGTTAACCTGCATGAGTTTTTTAGGCCGTGCCCTTTTCAACCAACCTCAGTCAAGTGGTTTTATTGCAAAAGTTGGTTCTTTCCTGTGAACACAGAAGTTTTTCTGTAAAATCCACTATGCATGTAAATGTAACACTGTCCCTACATGTCCAAAAGCATGCCGATGGCAGTGACAAGATGTCCGTATCTGATCAGTTGGACTGAGAATGCATCGGGATGTTAAAAGAATGCATGCTTTTTAGGATAATGTATTTAGAATGATACATTTTTTGTTAATTATACATCCAAGAGTATCTGAGGTTACAAAACTATAAACACACACACAAAAAACAGCTCTATAATGAGATTAACAACCAAGAGCTGCAGATCAAACAACAGACAAGAAAATCAACTGCATGTTTGAATAGATTCAACAACTTTTTTGTGCTTTGGGCTTTTTTCTTTGCCATTGTATAAAAAAAAGATACCACTCTTTTATATTGTAGAAGCATGCTGGTATCATGATCTCCTCGGTAACGTTTTCTCTATAATGCATAATGTGCATTTCAATGTTTTTTACACACAGATATCCAGTGTGAATATAGAAAAGAAATAGGATTTTGATGAATTTTAGGGTTCAACCCAAACCTCCTTAACCTAGGTGCCCGCATCACCATCTGATTGAAGATTTCACCCTTGGGTGTTTGACTAGAATAAGTTCTCTGATGAAATTCAAAGGAAACATGCTGTGTCTCAGCAGCAGCCGCCGCAGCAGCAGCAGAAGCCTCATGCCATGTTTAAAATGGGCTTTAATTGGTGGGAATTTTAAATCGCTCCATTCTTTTACAGTCTTTCGTCATAGGCAGCACACGGGAACAATGGTCCTAAAAGTAGGAGTGGGTGTGTTAATGTTCTCACAATTACTATATAGGGTGCAGACTGCTCATTAATCTGAGAGGCGCTGTATAGTTTATGTTACTGTAAAGGGTTTTTCGCAGCAGCTATTTTAATCAGCGCTCATCAAGCTTAAGGTCATCTTTAGTTTTACTGGAGAAAACCTCCCTATTTAAATCAATTTTAAACACGATATGAAACATCTTGAAAGCTTAAGATCTGTGTTATGCATATGAAATAAATCTAATCAATTAATAAGTGTACAATTATCGCAAAACTAAAAGATAACTGAAGGACAGTTTGTGTTAGAAATTAAATTGGTCAGAAAAGTGGGATAAGGACTGAAAAGAAAGGTCAGAGGTCAATATGAAAGAGGGGGCACCCTCGTTATTTTCATACCCGACTAATCAACATGAATGGGGCGGCTGTTTGTCTGTCACTAAACTGGGACACATATTTTGTTTGCTTTGGCTTGTACTGGAACAGAATGCGTGAGTAATGGTGAAGTTAGATAGCGGGCAGCCAGCCGGATGGTTCCGTGGGATCCTTCCCTGAAAGTGTTTATGAGTCTGGGTGTAAAGACGATGGTGGTCCAGGGAGGCGTTATGATTTCTAAATCCCCAAAGAAAACTCAAGGTGTCTCAGTGATTTATGACTGAACAAATAAACAGGGTCAGTGGATGTTAGACTCTAATGTCAGGAGAGTTTCCTGTGGAAAGGGTAGAAGGAGGAGGGGACGGTTTGGGGAGAAATGTTTTTTTTGTTGTTGTTTTTTTTCATGTACAATGTCCTGTTATTATGTTTTGTTCATTGGAGTTTGTCCAGTTGGCTCCACTTGAGCAAAGAGGGGTATGGGTTTCCCTTCTTTGAGAGCAAAACAAATTAATAGACAGGGTGAACTTTCAGACTTTAAGTTATGTTTGTTGAATTATTGGGTGAAAAGTTATAGCTGAGGCATCTACTATAAAAAAAAAAAAAAGAAAAAAAAAAGACTAATTTAGTTGATTTTTTTTTTTTTTATTTTTGCGGTTGGTGGGTTGGTTGAATCTCCCTTAGGAGATAACAGTTCTCATGCAAGAACCAGTTTTCTACTGTAAAATATGCTTGATGCAATCTTAAGTTCTGTATTTCTTTGATAAAGCATGACTGAAAGTAAAATTCAGTTTAAAAAATAATTGAAAATATATATCCTTGCTGTTTGTTATGGCTTGCGTTTATTTTTCCAAATTTGCAATACCTAAATGCACAATCTTTATATGCAAGTATGAAAATAGTTCGAAATATCCGTGTTACTGCAACAGACACACATGCAGTTATCAGTATTATCAATAAGATTCATACATGGGTAAATACAGGTAAGACCGAAACAAATTGATTTTAAACACTTTGTTAGCATTTTTAGGTAGATTTTGGCAAATTAACAACATTCCTATTGTTATAAAAAAAAAAAATATGGTAATGTGTTGCAAGAGGTAATTAAAAACGGCTGAAAGTGGGAAACTTGCATAAATGATTTACTGCATGACATAAAGCCTGATGTGTGTAGTGATGGGCTAGTGATGTAGCTATCTATGCACTCAGGTTGTGCTAGGCTACATATCTTTAATCAACACTGCCATCTGGTTTCACATGGGACTCCTTTGTCATAAGGATGGGACAAAGGAGTCCCTCCCTTGTCCCTCCCACCCTCCCTGAATGGACCTTGTCTTTCTTTATACTCCATGTCCTACCTTTGCTTTAACACTTTTACACTGATCATAAGGTGGAAGGTCGGCCTATGTACCATTATCGTTAGCCATTGCTTTGTACCACTTGTGTTTAAAGCACTCCAATTAAACATCATCATAATGCTTACGAAACAAACTCAAAGATATATGTTGTTCAATTTAATACCTTGATAAATGTTCATATTTCAGAACATTTTTAGAACCACGTCCCTTCAGGATCTTTGATAAACATTAGCGTTGTGTTAGCACTATTTGTTAACACTGTTCACTAGCATGGCTTGCATAAGAGCTTGCTCATCATTTTTGCCTGTTAATTTGCCTCAAATGCAAAGTATTTCCAGGCAGCACTCTTCTTATTTTCTTGGTGTTGTTGTTAAGTATAGGTAACACTTTCTCCTTGTGAGAAAGTTCTTCTTGTGGTTTTCATTGTATTGAGCTATTTCAAATAGCCTCACCTTACCCAAATGGGCTTTGTCAATTTTTATGGGAAAAATATATATATATATTTTGCCTAAATATCATATATTCAATATTTGGTTAATTTTTTGTGTTTTAAAAAAAAGAAAGAAAACTTGACTTGGGCCATTTATTTAACAGGACTCTGATATTCATCACTGGTTTTCATCAACACTATATAACACCATAATATGTATAGCGCATCTAATAGGCCCATCCGGAGACATGAAAATCGGAACCTTTCTTACACAATTATCTCAACGAAAAAGGTTTTATCCTCTTTTGAAAAAAGGCAAATTGTGCACTATAGCTGCAGTATAGTTCTATTGAGATTTCCTGGCACAAAAACTGTGCAGTTAAACTTAAGTTTAGTAAAAACTCTCTGTTAGACACAGGCAGGACTGCTGACTATAGGACAGTGCAAAGGAGTGGCTTCCTCTTGTTACCATAGCAACTGGGTTCACCAGGCCCAGGTATCATTATTTCCTGGGCACCTTGTTAAATAGAAGTTGTCAGCTGTCATGTGCCTGATGATTGACTTTGATCGGATCTAATGATTGCTGTGTTCCTCTGGCGGCAGCAGGACGTATTCATTATGCTCTTAGACCTGGGCTGAATGTGCATGTGATTTCAAAACTGAGCCGTTTGACCTCGCTGATTCTCACTTCTTGATTTTGGATATTTACACCGCTATGATTAGGTTACCCGGGTACAATCACTCATCCAGCATTATGATGGTAATGTCATACAGCGGCTGATTTTTTTGTGCGTGCCTGTAGAGTTGGCTGGATCTCCTGTCTGCCTCCCCCGTGGACTGATTACTGATCAGACTAGCATTTCATATCAGCCTTGTGGGGGGAAATTGGAGGATTAGCAACAACTTCATGCTTATTCCCCTACGTATCTTCCAGGCTTCCAAATCCTGTGCAAGCCATTGTTATTTTAAGTAGCTTGGCAATTGAGCATGGAAGCAAGCTCTAATTCTCCCAAGTCTTCAGAGATGTGGAGTGTGTCAGAAAGCTAACGTTTTGGAGCTACCTCCCTTGCTATTCATGCTTTTTCATGATGTGAAAGTGAGCAACTGAGAGAGGGACATGAAGCTGGCTGCCAGGACCTCTTCACTCCCATCCATGGTTCATACATAATAGATAAGTCACTGTAACTTACAGTACAGGGGGATAACTAGGCTAATGCCAAGATTTGCATATTTGTGCCGAATTCCATAATTCATGAGTGTGCAGCAGGCAGCTATCCACGGTGCAAAGAGCCACCTTGGTCCATATGCTGTTAGCCGCATCCCAGGAGCTGATAGCCACTCTGTGCACCAACGGCATATATGCTTCTGGTGCACAAGGTGGGTATCAGCCAGCAGCATCGGCGCTGTCAATGCAGGCACATGGGAGCTGCGTCTTCATCATCAAAAGCCTCTGAGTGTGAACTCAGCCTTTGGGAAAGCCTTATTAAAGGCAGGAAGAATGTGATGACAGAATCACACAACAGGCTCTTCCCCTGCTTAATTTACTGCCATTCTGAAATAATAGGAACGAGTCAGGAGCGGGAGGATGAGGAGACAGCGGAGGGCGGCGACACCTCCCAGTGAACACATTTCACGGGGCCACGTTTTCATCAAGAGGTTCAAGAAAGCCTGACGCAGCCCGTCATCGCCGCGCGTTATGGAGTAGATTCATCATTCCACTTGATGACGAAGTTATTTATTCATCACCTTTGTTCTCTGCCTTGCCTCACACGAGCAGGCACATGTCAGCCACATCCCTCATTATTGGGGACTGTGTGCCATATATCAATATGTTTTTTTAGATCACACCCATGTCTTGTCATATTTGTCAGATTAATGGTATCTGTCGCTTCGGAGGGACCACGACCCCGTCATGTGGAGTGAGATTTGTTTTGATTCAGAAGCCTCTGCTCCGCCATATGTATCAATTTATTTTGTGTGGGTGCGAGCGCTTTTTTCCTCTCTGTGAGGAGGAGGAAGGGAGAGTAACAGATAGGGATGTGAGGCGGGTTGGTGTTGGTGAAATATGTTCCTCATGTGTCTGCTGGCCTGAGAGCAGAATATTTAAGTGAGATTTTAATGAATTTATTCCTCTGAAAACATGCTGTTTTTTTTTTTTTTTTTATCCTTGTGGAGATCTCAAGATAATCAGGGAAGAAGAGAGACATCGATTTATGAATGTTTTGCATATTAAAAACAGTCAGATCAGCTGCTGGATCCTCATTAAAAACTTCAAGTGTTTTTTAGTCATTTGGGGAAAAAACTACAGGTTAATCGGCTTTAGAAGCAAATGTCTACATACTTATAATGCATTATATTTATAATCTGTTTATTGCATGGTCTAATTATAATTCTAATTACTTGTAAATAGTGATAATGCTTAATAATAATAACGATTGCACATTTTTAAGGGTTTTATTATCTTATAGGGTCCAGTATTGTAATACTTTATAATTGCTGGTTGCTCATGACAGTTTTTTTCCAGCACATGTTGATAACTTATTATAAGCATCCTTATAATGTGCAATGAGTTTGGATTAGCCCAACAGTCATTTCTGAATTCAAAATGGATTTGAAAGAGGAATATTCCATGAGCACAATATGTTGGCAGTGAAAAGACTTTTCTGATGTTGATTGTGCACCAATATGACATTGCAAAGGTACTCAGAAAGCTGCTTTCCTGCATTGAGGAACACAGAACTTTGTGAAAAAATAAATAACAAAAAATTATTGAACTGTCAAACAAGTATGAAACTGGAAACAGAAAAGTAAGAAAATGTAGGTCAAATAAAGAGCATTTTCAGTAGCATTTTTGTAGCATTTCACCATTCATTTCAGTCACTCCAGGCATTGTTTTTTTTTTTTTGTTTTTTTGTTTTTGCATTATTTATTATGTAACGATGTTTTTATTTAGGTGCATATCAGACATCAAATACAGAAATGCCAGTAGATATTGTTTATGATCAGCCAAAATCAGCCAATAATATCAATCACCAATATATAATTCAGGCACTTATTATGATTATGAAGATTAACATACACTAGGCTCTTTAGTTAAAATAAATAAATACATATTAGAGTAAAGATACTTGACCTTTTGAATTTTTTTTTTTAATAATAATAACAATTATTGTTAATAATCCTTAATAATAATTGTTTCTAACCAGTATAAATGGGTGCTTAAAGCAGACCACAGCCTATTATAAGGATGTTTATAATGCGTTGCAGACTTGGGATTCAGAGAAAGTGCATGCCGGCTTCACTCTGCCGAAGCCTTTTCTCCTTTTGTCTGTGTTCCTTTTTCTTTTCACATCACTGGTAGTAATTTTAAAGTCGCAGATGAATACTCATGAGAACAAAATGTCAAGCATTGGTCGGTCCCCCTGGCTCACGCTCTCGCCACCACCACAAGCAACATTTGACATTTGTTCTAAAGGCGAAGATCTGGGTTTGTCTAAATATGAAATTTGATCTTTAGAGACATTGATTTAGGTTTATTGTGGGAAGGTCACCCACCTAACAAAAAGCAGCGTGCACAATCTGCGCTTTGATTTCCGAGTTAAGCACGAGAGCAGACGAAAACAACGACCTCGCAGTGTCCTTCAGATCAAAACCTTTAGCCCTGCTTAAGCTTTTTACACAACCAGCTGTTATTGAGGTACAAGACCGATTAGTGAAAAAGGTGTTTGACAAAAGGCGGGCTGTAAGCGTCAGACAAAGACCCACACACACAGGGATAAGTGCAGAGGAGTCTCCAGAGAAAGCTATCTGACCAGTGTTAATGATGTCTCAGTCATGCTTACTGTCCAAGGCTTCAGCAGCCACCTCCTGAGGCTGTGCAGGGAGCTGTCCACGGTGCTGAATGAGACTGTTCATCTCGGTCTCAGGGAGGGAGAACTCCGAGACGAGCGGGCGCCTCTCTTTTTTCCCATCTAAGGGGAATACCGCTTATCTGGAAGTTGAAATTGAACTTTGAAATATGCTTTTTTCTCTGTCTTAGATTTCCTAGTTTTTGGCTTTAAGGCACAGAGCTGACTAAAAAACATTGTTACTGAACTATATGTCAGTAAAGTGTGATCTAAAAATAGTCCGCATTGAGACTGGACTCAAAAGCAAGGATTTATTCCATACAGTGGTTGTGTGTTGTGTTTCGTAGCTTTGTATATTGATGACTATAAGTGACCACATACTGCTTATGACAGAATAAAACATAAAGTAAATATATATATATGTAATGTAATTTGAAGTCACATCAACCCTCCTACTGCTGTAAAACATGACACTGTGTCAAAGAGCTGCTCAGTGAAGTCTGTGGCTTAAGTTACCGTTTATTTATGTTAGTGGGCTGATTAATGCTATTTCTAGTAATTGGCCGATGCCTGTGCTCAGTGGGCTGCTTATTTATTTAATATAATATTTCACAGAGCCAACACGAGGGAATGCTACAGCACTTACAGTATTAATTCACTTTTTTTATTTATTTAAGTTTTCATTCTCTCGTAGAAACAAGGACATGCTGCGATAATAAAGTGCACTTAGACATGATTTTTTTTTCATTCCTTTATTACAAAGTGTAGTTATTTTTTGAGAATCTGTGGACATTTTTTATTTATTTTATCCATTAAAAAAAAATAAATAAAAAAAATACATGCACTGCTGACAGAATGTGGTTGGATTAGACGATGTCTACCAAACTGTAAAAAAACAAGTGTGTTCTTTGACATTTGTAAGAATTCGTCTCAACTTTAGATCCGTCAATATGACAGTGCAGCTTCAGTTGCCCACATGTTAACATTTGTTTTTAAATGTAAATTTCAGCATCCACCACTAAAAAGAACAACCTACTTCTATTGGAAATCATTTTAATTAAAATGTGATAGTAGTATTTATGTGAAAATTCAGACTAAACTAGACAGGAACCTCTGGTCATACCCTATCTTGCTGTATTAACAAAATAGAATTAAAAAGATTGTGTCCACCATGTAATGTGGATCTGCTTTAGTTTATAAGGACCTCCCTCGGCTCGCTTCTACCAAGTTTTATGTAAATTGGACCAGTCATTTTTCCATAACCCTGCTGACAAACAAACATACTAGCTTAACATCATTTAGGCAAAATTGAAAATAAATATGAATATAGTAATGGTTATAGCATTGTTATCAAGCAAAAGTGCTAAACAAATCTTAACCCCTCTTTCTTCATTGTATTTTTGTTTTGTCATTAAAATGTTAGACTTAATCTTTGTCTGTCTTAACTCAATTTTAGTCAACTGTTCACCCATATTATTTCATAAATTCAATGATTAATGGTAAATGACCAAAAAAAAAAAAAAAAAAATCAATGATTATTCCATTTAATTGGGTACATAATTTAACCAATTTTGTTTACAATTTGATAATCAATGATTTGATCTTTTTTTTTTTTTTTTTTTTTTTACACACAAAAATGCCAAACACTTTATTATTTTTTATATATCAGTTACCCTATTTATCATTGAGGCTCTATAACACACTTTTTTCTGCAAAAAAAAAAAAACAAACAGCAAAAGTATTATGATACTTACAAAACGCTTTACAATACCCCATAGTAATAGTCAAAGAAGTATGGATGATATAATCAGATTATGCATTTATAAGGCATTATAGACATGAATAAAAAACCTCCAGTGTTTCAGAATTGAAAGAAGGGCTTTTTATTCGTGCACATTGTTTTCTTGATGTGTGTCTGGCAGTGTTCTACTATTATCTGTGGATATAATCTGTGGATATGCAGATATAATCAGCATGGATCTGATGTGAAAGCATAATTTGAAACTCTCAGTTATGGAAGCAATTCACATTATCTTCTTTTAAATTCCTCTGTTATGTTATTTTTTTCACATTTGTTTGTATTTTTTACCATTGCAGTTGATGGACTGTTTGTTTATTCTCTCTAATCTTATAATTACATCATTTGTCGCTGCCACAAATCTACAGTATTTGTGCAGCAGATGTTCAGCAGTTTGCTATTCAGTGCTTATTGTTGGACCAGTTAATAATTAAGAGCGGTGATAAATTGGGTGTAAGAGGATAATGATGAATATTTTCATATTTGCTTTTAGCTTTTTTTTGTCATCTAGGCAAAAAGCCACATTATCTTATAATTGGAAATTAAGCAAATGGCAGTATGAAATGATTTGTATTAAAAAAAGCTTAAAGGTTTTTCTGTCAGTGGTTACCATCATGTTAAAGTAAAAGAGAATCGTTCATTCTCGTCAGATCAATTTAATGTTTTATGTGTATATATATTCTGTTATTCAAATTACCTCTACTACCTTTTTTGTCCGATCTGAGCTTGACATAGGGAGCCGCTTTTCCATTCGGTCTTTATATTGATAAGATTTTTTTTTGTTGCTTCAAAGAGTGAGTGTGTGATAAAAACTGTCCCAGTTAAACAGGATGACTCGGGGAGAGCTCGGCCCAATAAAATTTTGTCCCTCACCTTTCAGAATGAGTTTTCATCACACTGCCTCCTCTTTACATCATATCCCCTTAATAAAGTGCAGCAGGATTACAAGGTGAGGGGCTGTGATCTGCTCCAGAGGTCTGGAGCACAGTGGGGATTAGGAATGGCATTTGATGTCAGCTTCTAAGGTTTCAAAGAAGAACATACCATCACTCATTTCATCACTATATGTACGGTACAGAGAAGGTGGCTTTGGACATTGTCCTGGATATAGCGGTGAAAGTGAGCTGGGTTGTGGCTTTGAAGGGAAGTTGATATAAAAGGTTAAATATAAAAGCTCATATTCTAGTGTGAAATACAAGAGAATTAATCAGTAACAGCATTAAAGGAGACATCCGGGTCCATGCTTCAGGTTCATATTTTGGGCTTTCGACTAAAGTTGACATAAAAACTGTATCATTCTCCCCATACTGTCTTTCTAAATATTCCTGTGTTCGCTCTCTATCTGAAATGTTCAGTTTTTAGCTCCTGGCACATTCATACACCCTCCTGAAAATTGTTGTCTCTGCACCATCATTGCAGCCGGGAATGACTGTAATGACACTTGATAGACTTTTGACCTTGATATAGTGTAGTTGTGACAACAGAACTGACAGCTTGTTTAAAGTTACAGTTTCTGACAAAATGTATGCGTTTTTCTGTGGATTGAGCAGAATGATTTTGTAGTATCTATAAACCACGTGGAACTACTTTGATAATGATGAAATAATGATAACAATATTTACAATCAAAATTATAGGTGCAACATGTCATGAAGGACGTATAATCTTAAGTCTACTATATCAAAGTATGTATTTAGAAAAAAAGTAAACTGTTGAATCACTTTGTTTCTTCCACTGAAAGGTCGTTCCCTCAGCAACACAGTTCAAATGATGAACCCACCCAATTTCTTCAACATTTGGAGTAAGTGGCGCCTCTAGTGGCCGTAATATTTATGAATGATGCAAAGCCAGAAGCAAACCAAGGTCTTTCACCCAGGAGAACGGCTGTTATGTCAAGAGTAAAAAGATGTGATTCAAACATCATTTAAATTTGGTGCATCACATATTTACACAACTATGTCACTCCTAGTAGTCATGTCGTCCTGGCAACCACTTGATTTCCAGCGTTTACATGCTTTTATTTACTCAATAACATTCAAAGTTATCTTTTATAACGCCAAACCAGAAAGTTTTTTGCCCTAACCTTAGAAAAACCTTACTCTTATGCATAATGTGTTGATCTCCTAGAACCATTTGGGGTTGCTATTTTTGAAATTGCT
>JAOWBC010000318.1:19199743-19214533 GCA_028566105.1 Hypoplectrus providencianus
AATTTTTTTTATTTTTTACTTTTTCACCCACACCTCATCTCAGTTTGTGCATGCTCTAGTGGTTTAAAGTGATGGCAAATCCCACTTAGTTATGCAAGCTGAACACAAGAAGTGCGCGCTAGGATTGCATTCAATCCGCTGCTAGTGTAATGTTTGCCAGAAAGAACAAGAGGAGAAAGTATAAAGTAGCAGAGAGTGCCAATACTTGTGGTTAGCCTTCCTTGAAAATGTGTAAACAGAGCCTTGTGCATAGTGGAAACTCGGCTTAAAAGCAGATGTAAAGCCCAGCTGGCACAAGAGCTTTCATTTCCTCCCAGGCAGAGTGGAAATGAACACGAAGGTAGGGCTAACTAGCTGCCTGGTGCTACCAGGCAAAGGCGTTGAGCAGCAAAAAGGCAAATGCTGTAAACAATGTAATGATAGAGCGTATGACAGCCGCGTGGAGCTCTGATGGTTTACATCCTCCCCCATCTCAGCCCAGTCAGACCTCTGAAACACTCCCCGCCAGAGAGGCAGAGACTCGGCACGAGGAAATGGAGCTGGAGATTGTTATTATAGATAAACACTTCCCTTACGATCTAGTTTGCCCTGCGAGTAGGAAATTACAAGGATGTTGCTCAAAGTTGGGCACTGATTTTATTTGCCTCCGAGGTGCCAGTGTGCACAGACACAAACTGTGCTCTGCCTCTCAGCAAATGACGCCGAGCGCAGTTTGTGTCCCAGAAATGGTCATTTTGAGAATACATTTCTATATTTGAAGAGCCGAATCTCACAGTTGCTTAATTAATTAGTCTATCGAGGGGAAATTAATTGGAATCAATTTCGATCATCTGGAAAAACAGGAAAACGCTTGGTAGGAAAACGCAAACACAGCTACCTGATGGGTGGTGAACCAGGAAGTGTGGTATAGTGCAGAGTTTCACAGTTAAAAGGGAAAAAACAGCTTTTCTGCTGGAAAGAAGTTGAAATCCTGTTTAGTTCATTTTGGACCATCAAAATAATGTTGTAGAGAAAAAAAAGCAATATTTTTTCTGCCAACCGAGGCCTTAATCAGGGAAAAAAGGATGATGAAGGACTGTGTTGGCCCACACATACTGTTTTGTTTCTCTGCAAATGGTTTTAATGTTGGGAAAATGAGTAATCCAAGCTTTAAAGGTTTCTTAACTTTTGCTACCAGAAGAGCTGCTATTATTTTCCAAACTAAATGTTTTAGGGTTTTCTGCTGTCAAGAAATCTGAGGGGTCACATTGGGCTGTTGTAGTTGTGAGAGGCATGATTCATAATGAAAAATAAGCTATATTACAATCGTATTGTCAATACAATGTAAAATATCTGTATGCATGCAGGCTGTAAGTATACAAAAACAGACTTCACTATGTTGTAATATCATATGGACTATTTATTTATTGAAAAGCAAGAAAACATACTTCACCATTATCATACATACATGAAACTACCTTTATCAGCTCAGCACTATGTATTTCAAAAGGATATTAAAAGCAAAAGTAGAATTGTGATATGTTCTAGAACGAACTATGATTTATACTCTAAGGTGTCTTTTGCTAGTGTGTTGTCAGTGTGACTGTCAAAATATAATTTAACATTTTTCGGCTATTTTTGCAGAATAAATATGCGGTACCCTAATTCTCTAGACATGGTTGCCAAAATAAAAAGTCATAGGTTCTGCAACTGGCTGCTCAGGTAGGCGTTGTGTACATGAAGTTACAGTCTTTGCTTTTCTTTGCTTCAAGTTTTCAGATCAACTTTTCAATATATTCTAATACTAACTGTGAACCTTGGATTCCATTAAAGGCAAATTAATAAGTCAACTCTTAATGTCCACTCAAAACAGCAGGTGCAAGTCCACATTTATGTCAGTTTATATCGTTTAACACCCACAAAGAAATGAATGTAAACCTATCCTTAATAAGGAACGTTATAGATATGCCTCTCTAGTACAATTTATTAAAAGAATGACTTTGCAAGTTTCAAACTTCTGCACTGATAAATGACTGAAACCACCTCAGCCTACGCAGTCCGATCCCTGTGATCATGTTACAATCAATGACCAGCATGCGAGGCGACAACTTGAATTACTTATGCAGATGAGGTAGCTCGATACTGTGAAAGTTCCAGTTCAAGGTCATGTGCTGTGGCTAAATGACTTTCCAGAAATGTGTGTGTGTCAGTCTGATCCTCTTCCCATTTCTGATCTGCATATCTCACAGTTATGCTTGACTGATTTGTCATTCGCACGTACTTCACAAACAAATGAAGCTAATCCTGGCTGTGCACTGGTGGAATAGACAAGTCATGTACTTGGGGGGGTCAGTTCATGTCAGCTCCTTGACTCTCCCCAAACTAGATCTAACTTTTCTGATCGTCTCTAAACTATACTGTTTCATTTCAGCTTCTCTCCTGCTTGCTGTGTATCCGGCCACAAAGTGTACTCCCTGTTGTGTGTTCGCTGCATGTGTGCCGGCGATCTCCTGCTGCTGCAGCGGGGGGGACCATAACTAGTACTGACACATCTAACTGTATAATGCTTCGACCTCTGATGCGAGCAAACACAGGACGCCCCTGTGGGAAAACGGCTTTAAGTTGAATGCATTATTATCAGCTCACTAGCTGCAGCCTGGTGTGGAATCACTTCAGTGCTTGGCAGCCAACAGCACATCACAGAAGGTCCAAATACTAAACCCGGAGTTCTGCAGTGCTGAATACATATTTGTGATGGCAGGAAAAACGCTGGCAGATCCACCAATAGCATGCTGTTGTGCCAGACAGAGCAAGGTGTTCCAAGTTATGTAGAACGGCGCACACCAGCTGTAGTTTGGGGAAATAAACATGAGATATCTTAGTTGACCTCCTCGAAGAAAATCCCATCCCCCTAGTGTACATATACCTTAGTTAATATGTATAACATGCTTTGCCCTGGAGTACAGTGTACACACTGAATAACTCAAGACTCGGCGAAGGTGGGATTACACCAGACGTATCACTGAATATTGTTTACGAGCTGCAAGATTGATTCCATTTAATAAACACACTACAAGATCATAAAAAAAATCTCTAAACATTACGCATTTTTCCGCACTTTACTCATCAGAGCTGTGATATCTTTGTCAGCACCCAGCAGGCCTTCCCATAGTTTTTCTCATTAAACTATTCATCAGATAGGCCTCATCAAAGATTAAGAGTATCCTCACAGTTCATTACAAGATGCCCTGCTTTTTATTTGATGAAGTAATTCATCCATAATGTATGTGTATATTGCAGTTTTGCAGGATGCCTGCGAGACTGGAGAACAGCTTCGGCTTTCCAAAGGCTTACACCCAAGAAGGGAGAGTAAAGTTTGTGCATTTGTTTTGATTAAGTCGGCATTTCAGAGCGTTCCCTCTGGGACGAACTGCAGAGCAATTACTTTACATGGAGAAGATCAGACTCATTGTAAGAATGAGGGAAGGGTTGATGGGGAAAGCATGATAAGAATTACAGTATTGCTGAATTGGTGGGAGCAGAATTAGCTTTATCTTCGTGCTGGTGATGAGGAGGCTGGTGCAGCGGGGGAGATCTCGTCGCTGTGAAAAGCATAGGTGCTTTATCAGAAGTGGCAGGCTGAATGAGGATCATCAGGCCACTCTCAGATTGAATTCCTTCTCATAGTCTGTTGTTGTTTCTGACCGACCACGGAACACTTCCCTGAGTGAGTCAGCGTCCCTGCCATTGGCTGCCTCCACTCATCCAAGGGTGATGAGCAAGTCAGCCTATTTTATCTGCAAAAATGCCTCCTGGGAATCCAGACAATGTCAGTTGATGCTTGAAATAAATCTCAGAGCATTGACAAATGTCAACGCTAAACTGGAGGAAGCCTGGGCCAGGGTTTGCAGCGGGGTAACACAGATTGCCAAAGCGATCTGGTTTCAGACGAAAAATGGTGTGTTCGGGCTGGGTTACTGGAGGGGTAATGCCAAATGACACATTGTGGTGTGACGCTCATTTTTTTTTTACCTTTCTGCCAAAATCAGGAACACCAACAACATTTTGCATTGTTGATACAGATCTGTATGCAGATTTTGCCAATGTAGCATAAACATATATTTGTTCATGAGGCTCAGGCCTTCATGGAGTTGGGCAGCTCATGTTCTACTTGTGCACAGATGGCAGTGGGCAGAAGGATTGGTAATTGGAAGAGACTGTGTTGCAAACTGAACCACTGAAGGAAAAAAAGAAAGAGCTGGAAAGACAGCTATGCTGTGAAAGTTTAACGCAATGTATAGAAGATCACAGTTAAAACCCTGTAATTACTTCCTGAGGCTACATGTGCCTTGGTGTACTCGGAAATGACAGATCCCCTCCTCTTGAAGTCCGTAATGAATGCCTCTGCTGACATGTGGGTGTGGATTTGGTCATTGTGTTACTCATGCGCTCCCGAAATAGCCAACTATTGCTTACCATCAGAGCTGCAGTCTAATTTCTTCTCAAAACAAGGAAATATTGTGTTCCCATGTCTGTAAGGCTGCTGTGGCTATTAGAGAAGATCTGTTCCAATTATGGCATTATTGATTGTTTTTAGCGTTTTTTTTTTTTATTTTTTTATCAGCCTTTGTAATGTTGGAGCATTTTCACCTTGGTTCAATTACTTTTCACATAGATAATTTTCAAGTGAAACAAATGGATCAGAAAAACATGTGAGAACTTTCAATCAACTTGTAGGTTACACAGATGTGGTGGATGGAACAGGAAGGAAGTCATACAGGAAGAAACACCAGTGCTCTAGACCAGTGCAGTATACTCAGCTAAAGGAGCTGTTTGTTCTGTTGGGCTAAGTTCAGATCACATGCTCATTACAAACAAAATGCTCAGTGGTTCAATTAGGACCCTAGCCCTAACCTGTGACTGAACTAAGACCACCTTGTCAAGGTGTTTTTGGTTTGCACCAGATTGCAGTATATACTCCAGGGTTCAATTTAACAGAGCTAAATAAGGCAATTATGAAGGCTCCCTCAGTCTGGATATTTTGGATTTTTCCCCTTCCCCTTTCATTTGAACAAGTGTTGAACAAGGGTTAGATCCCAACTACCTCAAGTCTGAGCTTAATTGCCTCTGTAACAAGGCGGCACCACATAAACGAGACCATGTCAGGGCTCAAACTAAATCCAAAAGCAAATCCTTTCCACAAGCAAGTCTTTACAATTTGCATGTTGTAATCCAAAATGTGGTGACTCCAAGAAGGCTGATCTAAAGTTAATTCTCAGATAACACCGGCATGAAAAGTGAAAGACCCCTAAACCAAACTTGTCAGGATAATAGTGTGTAGCTGTCTCTTATGTTGTCCATGCAACAAATAGATGGTGAGAAACATCTCGGATGTTGCCACAGCCTCCTAATCCCCACAACCCTACAATGCTCCTAGCAGTTACATGCATAGTGCATCTTACAGGCAGGAAGCCTTCATTTCTGAGGATATTATACAACCAACTCTCCATGCCACTGTAGGTTACGTAAAGCTGATGTGCGTAACCATGTGTTTGCGTACTTGTTTGAGCCCTTAGACTCAAGGATTTGAGGCTAGTGCAGGTTTCCATTGCTTTCCCATTGTGTAATAAGTCCTATCAGACAGCAAGAGTTAAGAGTTAGTAGACCGAGCCATTTATGTGTAAGACTGGGATGAAATTTGGGGATTTAAGTGAGAGGGGATGAACAGAGGATTAAATGGGGATCGATGATGGTCCAGGGTGTGTCGCAGTAAGAACCTCAGGGGATGAGACTCCGGGTGGGAGCACATCGCCATGAGACTTCACAGCCTCATCACCCCTCACCCCCCGTGGTTGCTGTAATGACAGAGAGGGATGAGAGCAGGTAGCTGTAAGAACCGAGATAAATGACAAAGAAAGGGGTTAAACACACCTATAGAGGGAGACACATGATAGCATATTGGAGTGAAACGTGGTATGTATTCCAAAAACCTAAGACGGACTGACACATCATCATTATATAAAATAAGTTTGAGATGCTTTTCCACCAGATGGCCCCAGAGGAGAGGACTACAGTTCCAGTGGTATTGCAGTGATTTTCATTCATATTCCAATTTATTAGGCACACCTAGCTTAAACTATGCAGTCTTATATAATAGACCTGACATAAGCCCTATCTTTATGGTGGTTGTTTTTAAATATGTACTCTGTGCTCTGATACTAGCATAGAAAAAAGACTGTATTGATTGTCTAAATGAAAACCATTGCAATATCAATAGATATCTGAGCTTGTCCCCATAGAGAGTTGACATGGGAGCTTTCCACTATTTTATTATAGGCCACCAAATGACTCCACAGGACAGTCAGGGGTTAAATGCCTTGCTAACAGGCTCCTATAAGTCAAAGGTACCCCTGTTGTAGTTTTCTAGGGAGGAGAGAACAGATTCTTATTCTCCAGTTGCATTTTCCTTACCAGCCTGGAGATTGAAAGTGGCAACTCTGTTCTCACGCTGCCACAGCCTCCAACTCATATACCCACCAGTAAGTGGCTGTGATATACCAGTAATGTAAACAGATGGGGACTGCTCACTCATTATTTCTATTTTCATGGTCAAACTAGCTGCCGGAGAATTGAAATGCTCAGCAGCGCTCAAGGTGTCCTTTTGAAAAGTCTTGCATGCTGATTTCCTTAGTGTTTTAGATGCTTAAAGGGATAATTTAAGTAGGATTGTATGAGGTACTTCTCTATAGCCAGTGTAATACCTATAGGTGGCAGTCCTCTGTTTCCATTGCAGAGCATGCAGGAGCTCTGCAATGGAAGTTAAGCAATGTACTGTTGTGGAGAGGGCAGAACCAAAACATAATAGCCACTGTAAAGTTAAACACCTAAAAAAAGAAGAAAGAAATAAAGAAAAAGCCATACTACTATACCATACACTGTATCTAGTGTCGCCCTCTGTGGGTAGCAGCAAGACTAGGGATAAGTACCTCATACAACACCTCTTCAAAAATCTAGCCTATCCCTTTAATACAGTCGGGAATTCAGCATTTTTCTGTTTTTGCTTTCGAGCGCACCTCATATGCACCCAGGAACTAAACATAATTAAAGTGTTTGCTTCTATGAGATGTATCATCATATCTAAGGTTAAGGTTAAGTAAGGAAAAAAAAGTTCATCCCAGTTCTCTCTGAGCAGTGAAAGTCTTTCTTTGTAGAAACAAAAATTAAACCATAGAGCCAGGAATACCACTGTGAACCAAAATGCATCCATAATTTACAATCCATGCTGTATGTGGGAGTACAGTTTGAGAGTTACAGTTGGGTGTGTGTGGGTGGGAAATATATTGTACTGTTTTTTTGAGGGGAGAATGGCTGAGAAAAAGAAGAAGGAGCAAAGGGGAAAGTGCAGAAAAAAATAGAATGAAGGTGAGTGTGTTCCAGCGTCCAAAGTGATAGTTTTTTTTTTTTTTGGAGGAAAAGGTCACTGTATCTTACAAAAGATCATCTAAACAATGCTGTGAGCTAGTGAAACAGAAGATGGGAAAAGCAAAGAAAGAGCAGGAGATAAGGGCGTTTGTCTCTGCACTCAATTCTATTTCAGATTACACATTTTGTCTTCGGTCACGCTGAAAATAACACAATCTCCCACTTCTATCGTAGCCGCATTTGCGTATTTACATGTGTAAATTCTGTGAAATATGAATAATAACAATGATTTACACTTTTAACTTCTGCACTTGAAATCAATCGATTTAATAGCACAAAAGCCACACTTTGTAATCAAGCTTTATTGCGGTAATAATGATTTTGTACTAACGTCTCTAATGAGAGCCCATTAGAAAAACAAAGCGGCAATACCTGCTGCCCGCCACAGCTAATGGCAGGGGGCCCTCCTGAATATGAATGAGGGTTTGTTCTGTAGATGTATAGAGGATGCTGTTTGGGTTAATTAGTGGGAACCTGCCTTCCTGTGGCACTGAGAACCTGTGGAGCACTCCTCTTAGCCTGGTGGGATATAATGAATAGTGTGGATTTGTCGGCTGTGCTGTCTGCTCAGGCGGAAGGTAGGCAGCACTTTTGCTCTGGTGAAAGACAAGTTTTAAAGCCTAGATAATGGCCAACAAGTGCAACTCTCATGTGGGGAGGCCCTGTATCACAGGATCAAGTGGGAGTGCGGTATAGGTTTGAGTTTTTATATCAGCAATCATGGCTTTGTCTTCACTGAATTCCATTTTCATTATATTCATAATCCTACATCAAGGAGAATATCCCATCTTGAGCATATTACTGTCCAATCACAGAGCTTATCACACGCATATGACTCAGTCAGTGAAAGAGTGGCCTAATTTAGTACCCTTTGATTTAATTGATGACAGGGGCAAGAACTCTTTGCTTCCTGTCTGAAATGGATCCCCTTTCAGTGCCACACTGTGAAATATTAAAACGTACCAATGTCTAACTATAACAAAAGAGGATTGTGGGAAAAGGTAACTCAGGAAGTATTAATTGTTCATATAAGTTGTTCTATATGTAATGTTCTGTATTCACTGATACAACAGTGTCCGCATACACCATTGTGACTGGGATTATTTTCATTTAAACTTACAAATGGTGTGGCATGAAATGAACGTAATGTAACAAATGATCTGCTATATATGTTCAGCCCTGGTGCCAATACTGACCAACATATTGGGCAAGGTTGTTTTAATCCTCTGCTGTAAGATAAGGTAAAGTAAAACTAAATGACAAACATTCATAGATAACCCTCATAGTTGTAAACCAGAAGGTGCTTTTATTTATTTGTTATTTGGCAGTATCTCGTGGCCACCATAATTTAGGTGATCACTGTTGGAGAAAGACCTACAGCATCCATTCAGGCTAGGTAGGTGAAACCAACATCAGACCTGTGTTTGTGTCTCTTTCTCAGCTTTCATAGGTAAATATATCACATATTACTGCCTTCAAATGGAACTTGAGAAATTGTAAATATGACATGGGAAGTCATGTAAGCAATGTGTCTAGAAGCCACTGAGGCTAACAATTTAGCCAGCTAGCAACGGGTGACAATAATAATGCAGGAAATCAACATTTTATTTCATTACATATTATAAAATTACAAAGAAAACTGGTATGCAGTTAAAATAAAAATGTACTAAATTGCCATTCAATAAAAAATAATATAATATAGGATCCTATTTAGTATAGGATGTCATATGACCTGTTGTGCATATGTTTTCATAAGAGATTACGTTTATTAGATTGTTATGTTGTTTATATCTCTAAAATTATACCAGCAGCAAATTAGGAGGGTTACGGCATAGCTGCAGTGAAAAATGATCAAGCGAATAAAAGTATAAGAAGACTATTGGATAAAATGGCGGAAAGTCCTTAAGTTTCCATTTTCAGCCACACTTCAACACAGCTAAATCTCACCTTGCCAGCACTGGTTTGGCGACACCCTCACTTTCATGCCTGAAGGGGATTAACACCTCCAGAGTCCCTGGAGAAAATGCACAGAAGCAAAACATGCAAACTGCATACAAAAAAAACAAACAAGAGAAACCAGTGCCAAGATTTGAATCCAGACTATCTCGCTGTGAGGGAGTGGTGCTCGCACCGGGCCACCACACACAGATGCTATATCCTACTCCAAGCTTTCAGCAAGGCCATAGTTGTCTCCTGCCAACCAGGGTTGTGTAACCTTCTGCTGGCCTCACACTGTTCAGTGGAAATAGTCTTGTTTAAGTGGTCTGCCTGATAGCGTGGCTGCCATGTGCCGAATGAAAAGCCAGAAAGATATGCATCAAGTGCTGAATAAAGCAATAAGGCCCAGCGGAATGTGAAACAATGGCTCCTTCCAGGTGGTGGTGTGCTGTGAGAGGAGTGGGGGGAATTGGATGAGACAGAAAGCTCGTCTGGCTGCCTGGCTGTTAGCATTGGACTTGGCAGCTCTCTGCCAGGGAAACGCTGACAGGCAGGCGCGCCTGTCACTGCACATAAGTGCCTCCTTGCACAACCCTAGGCCCTGTAGGGCAGGTCAGCTCTCCTGCGCTCAGCTCACAGGCCCCAGTCCCACACTCAAACCCCAGATCGTAGTGTGAAGCAGGGGCATGTGTCAGAGCCTTTATATGCTTGAAAGACTCTGAAAGGTGAGAGAACGGCCACTGGTGACATCGTAGAAATGTGCTATGTGCATTTATATATATAATCCACACACTTAGCTTCATTATCAGGATTTAAGAGTTCAAATTGCACTTGAGGTAGAGTTATTCAGACAAAATTGATAATAACAGTTGGTCACTAAAAACTACATATTTACACAGATTTCAGCAAAGTTATTTTTGTGCATGCCTTAGGAAATTAATGATCCTCTTCAAAAATAATTTTATGATGGTTTGTCAACAAAGATGTGTTCTTATCAATTTCTAATGAGTGTGGCTCACAAGCCAGCTCTAACCATTTTGAATTTTTTAGAATTAAATTATTGAGCCTAGATGCCCTCTCTGGTACCCGTATCTAGATCATAGCCAACATATCTTGATGCTAGAGGGAGGATATTGGTATCATCAACTAAACTATCCCAGGAAGCACATGTTTTGTGTTGCTGCGGGCAATGAAATGCTAAAGTTAGAATATATTTTGGCGGTGGATGAACTGGAATGGCCATTTTCAAAAGGGTTCATTGACCTCTGATCTCAAAATATCTAAATTACAATGTTTTTTGGGGGGTACCCAGAAGTCTCCCCTTTAAAGACACATTACTCTCAATACAAACTCAATGCATAGTAGGTACGATGGAAATACACGGGTATAGAAAATAAAACAGAATACACTCTGCAAAAAAAGAAAGTCTAGCCACTCCGCAGCTATAAAAGCCGAAGGATGTCATATTTCTTTAATAATTTACCCTTGTAAACCCCAATAGATATAATTATACTAAATGCCATCTACAGAAAGTGATGCAGGAATTCAGCTGCTTGCTAGTGGGGAAGATCATTCCTTGCATGCTAATATCCCATCACAGTATGCTGAAGTGACTTCCATGGAAGAGGACCAGTTTAATAATGATCTGCAACCCATTTTTAGCCTACAATATAAGTGATGAGTAATATGTGCTGAAGACACAATCTGTCTGCCGTATGCATCCAGAATAGTACCCTGCACTTGTGTATGTGTGTGTGTGTGAGTGTGTTCCCAGGCAGGGAATATATTCGTCTGTTTAGATTACCTCACCATGACCTTTACTGTTAGAGCTGGGTGTTTGCATATCCTGGTCCTGTTTTGACTAGCACAGAGTATGCCACAGCCCTCTCAGCCTGTTTTTCTGTGAAGGCTTTTGGAGACTTAATGTTTTTTTTATTATTATAAATTCCATGACTTTTCCAAAAAGGCATTTTTCCTATTTCAGCTCACGGCTTCTTGCTAAAGAGCAGGAGAACATTTTTACATGTGTTATTCTTGGTTACGTGATGAAAAAAAGTATCTGACAAGAGCATATTGAATTCAAGAATACAGGGCAAATATAAAATATTTATCAGCCCTTGTAATAAAGGATAAAAAGTAAAAAAGACAAGACAGCAAATTTTAATTTTCCCATGGCTATGAAGGGCTCCTCAGCAACCCTATAAGTCTATTTTAATGCTCTAAATCCTCCTCCTTGTGTTTGCTGAATTTCATTGCCCTAGTATTGATCTTTCTTGGCACGTATAGGAAATCAAAGTCACCTAGAAGTGAGAACTCATCTGATTTCCTGCAATAAATTTGTCTTTATAAGTCGCCAAATGCCTTGATTTCGATGCTCCGGTCGGGCATCGATTCGGGTGTGGATCTGACCCAGTAAAGGAAGACAGAGCACTCTGGCCTTGTCCTCTGGCCTTCAGCCACACTTGCATATCTCAGACACATTTTCTAACAAGCTGTCTGGCTAAATGTTTTTCAGCCAGAGAAATTACAGTATCAATTGAAAGTGACTTTATAGAGTTAGAGGAGAAAGCAGATGGGAAGAGGGAAGATGAAAAGAGACTCATAGAAAGATGAATTGAGATTATCCTTTTGAGATGATACACTTATAACAGACATGGATTGTATCTATGGCTGGATTGCTTTTTCAGGGGAATGAGGAAAGTGCCATTTCAGTATAATACAGACATTCATTCTGCTTTATATGCCTGAAATCTAAAAGCCTTTTCTTCTTTCTTTTTTTGTCTTTGTTCTTCCCTACAGATGTGCTGTGGACTGCCGATGATTTCTCCTCCTCCTCCAGTTCATATTCAATGGCAGACAAAGACTGCACTTCTTACTGCTCTTGTTATCACTGAGCTCAGAAAGACAGATCTGGTCCACAGCTAAGCCATTGTCTCTTTTTATTGCTTCTGTCTTTTTGCCAATCGCCACCCTTCATTCCCTTGCCATGGCTTGTTTCCTGGCATCGGCCTTTCTTCTGGTTCTCCAAACATACGCAGCCCCACCTGAGTTTGTCCAGACGGGATTTGACATAACACTGGACCCCATGGACCTTGATCCTGGAGTCAATATCTCTGGAGATGTATCTACATCTCCACCCCCAGGGACTAGTAAAAGAGCCCCGCACAGTATCATTATTGGGGTCCGTAAGGGGGGTACAAGGGCACTGTTGGAGATGTTAGACATACACCCAGAGGTTGCCGCTGCTGCCACCGAGGTGCACTTCTTTGACTGGGACGAGAACTATGCCAAGGGCTTTGAGTGGTACCGGGAGTTGATGCCGTACTCTTACCCACACCAGATCACAGTGGAGAAAACTCCAGGTTACTTTACGTCAGCCCTTGCACCAGAACGCATTTGTGCCATGAACTCGTCCATAAAGCTGCTACTGATCTTGCGAGACCCGGCTGAACGGGTCATCTCCGACTACACTCAGGTGTACTTCAATCGTCTGGAGAACCACAAGCCGGTGCAAGCCATCGAGAACCTGCTAGTGCGCAATGGAGCCCTGAATATCCGGTACAAGGCCATTCAGAGGAGTCTGTACGACGTGCACATGCGCAACTGGCTGCGCCACTTCCCCCTGGAACAGATACACATCGTAGACGGGGATGCTCTGATCCGTGACCCCTTGCCAGAGCTTCAGAAGGTGGAACGCTTTCTCAACTTGCCCCCAAGGATAGTATCCTCCAACTTCTACTTCAACCAGACCAAGGGGTTTTACTGCATCAGAAGTGATGGTCGAGAGCGCTGCCTGCACGAGTCTAAAGGACGTCCTCACCCAGCTGTTAACAGCACCGTCCTGCAGCAACTCCGTTCCTACCTACAAGAACACAACCGAACCTTCTTCAAGCTGGTGAGGCGCACCTTCGACTGGCAATAAGGATCCCCGATCACAAATCAGCCTCAAGGGAGCCACTACCTTGTCTGTGATGAGGACAAAAAAGGGGCATAAAGCACTTTACCAAACTGACATTTAAAAACCCCTTTGAATAGCCTCTTATAACTACTGTTGTGATCTCTGGTTTCAGCAGAGCAGTTCTATATTTACATGATAAGGCAAAAAATATGAGAAACTGTAACTTGAGGCATTAGATAAAATGGAAGAATCTCCAAGCTTAATAAGTCATTCTCTCTGTGCTGGAAGCGTTAAAGTGATCAAATTGCAGCGAAAACATGTTTATGAAACGGATGAACTTTTTTTCCTCTCTCTTGTTTGATATTCTTGTTCTTGATAATAAATTGTTCTGCTTTCAAATGTACCAGAAAAGTGGCATCTTTCTATCTCTCTCCATTTCATTCTGGCCATCAAAAGCCCCTGAGCCCTCTCACCTGTGCTATTTAAGGAGTATACCAAGATAGGCAGAGGCATTAGAATAAGCCTTTGATTTGCTGTGGTGGAAGGTAGACATTAATGCAAGGAAATGGGTACCCTGGAGCAGCGCTTTAGTAGTACAGGAATCACTAATGGCTTTGGACATTGAAGGTAGCCTGTGCCTGCAGCTAAATCAGTCAAATCTCCATAGTCAGCAAGCTCAAACCCAGGGAGCTGCTGTTGCATTTTGCCGCTGCCCTGTTCAACGATTTACTCAGGTATTAAATGTAGTCTTTAAATCATATGCTGTAAAACATTTACAAATAACGTATCTATGTTTTCTACATAATATCTCTTTCCTGAATCATGCAGTTTTCCCAGAAACATCTTGTCATCCCATATACAACGGATGGATATGGGTCATGTTTCCTTCATTGATTAGGCTTTAAACAGCAGCCAAAGCTACAGCTCCACTGGGATCTGATATTCATGTGATCTCCCCGCTCTGTCTGCTGGAATAAGCACTATAACTCTCCCGAGGCAAGAAGTCGTTGATGCTACATTGGATCTATATCCAAAACAGAACATGGGCTAGGGGCATATAGCTGTGGGCAATATAGAATTATTAGAATTAGTGTAGTACACTGGTCATTTGGGATTTCAAATTATAAATAGACTGGAAAATAGTACGATTTTCATGTGTGTATACAAGTTCTGTGTGATGACAAAGGCAGTGCTAAATCCCCTGTAACTAATTTTGCGAAGGGACTTTTCTCCCTTCTGCTCACCAGGGGGCACTTGGACTCCAGAGTAACCCATGAGGGAACAGCGTGAGGAAATGTGTCTAGACGTGTTCTTTCTAGGATCCCCTCTGCCGGTGCACACAGAGGTGAAGGGCCTTTGACAGTTACCTCCTGACCCTGGCCTACAGCTGTCTGCTCTGGTATGTATCACCCAGCCGCTCATCTGGAAGAGAACGACTCGGCTCAAGCGGCCTTGCTCCACAGCCACAACACACACACACACACACACACACA
>JAOWBC010000318.1:19282365-19297852 GCA_028566105.1 Hypoplectrus providencianus
TATATATTTTTTTTTTTTTTTTTTAAAAATCTTCAAATTAAAAACTGCTTTCAATATTCCAAAAAATGAACAGTAATCTTTCTGTTTTGAGCTGAAGTTTGCCACAAGAATTAAATATTATGTATTCAGATGTCCACCTGCTATGGAAGCCTATGGAGTGTGGGGAAAAAAAATCTCAATTCCATTGTTTTGTGTTTATGACTTAAGATCAAGAAAAAGGGAAGTCTTGCTGGAATGATTGTAAGATACATTTTGTCAACTGCAAAAACTGGTAAAAAAAAACCCAAACATTTGTGTTCATCTGTGTAATACTCATTTTGGCCAAGACAGACTTGAGTGGCTCATTTCTTAAGCTCAATAATTTCTCCATGCACTATAAAAACAAGATAAGTTTATGTTGTGTGTTTATGGTACATTAATGTTGTGTTTTTCTTTGGCCTGGAAACACATATTAATCTGATCTGCAATAGCTAATGCCATCCATTAATAAACTTAAAACTGGGTCCAAATTAAATTGACAATCATAACAGTCATAAAAATCATAACTTTTCCCCCTTGAATTTGATTTATAGATAATTTTTGCAGCCTGTCACCAGTCCAAACAACAAAAATAACAGTAAATATTTAATCTATATGCTATCTCCTACCGTGACGGATGCAGGGTTGTCTCTCGTCGGCTCTTAATTCATACTCCTCATTCACAGCCTTGTTCTCTCCATGACAGAACTGGGCCTCGGTTTGGTCCCAACAATCCACAGCAGCAGCAGGACTGGACGTGTGAATGTTTCCATTCAGGTCGAGACAATCGGGCAGGCAAACTTCTCTCTTCCCTCCCCAGACCGTGGCTATCAGGGGCGGGGTGAGGGCTGCCCTTTTCACAGCCTTTGATGGAGGCTGCTCATTAGTGCCGCTGCAGGAGAGAAAACACACGGGGTGAGATCAAGTGATAATTAGAGGCTATTATGTACATTTAAGCGTGTTAGAGAGGCAATTTTAGAACAGCAAATCAATACAGAAAACAGCACACAACTTTTTTAATGTGAAAATACAGCAATTTCTAAGCGTAACAGTCATTATAAAAAAGACAGAAAGGTATTATTTTAAACATCTTGCAGCTATTTGCTCACATCTTTCAGATCAGATGCTCTTTTAAATCACACCAATCGAACATGTTAATGCACTCGGACAGCACACGCTCCACTCCATCTCTACACAGAGAGGCTACAGTTCTCCATCTACCCCTTCAGAGAAACTGGAACAGTGGAAAAATAACCCTCCACATCTGAGCCCACTGCCCGAGGAAGATCTCCCTGCAAAGCTGTGATGTCTCCCTACCACAGCAGATTAAAGGGTCTCTCCACATATTGCCCCGAGCGTAAGCGCATGGCAACGGCTGGATGAAAAGATGCCCGCAAGAGCCTCGTCTCCGGCTTACATTTAAATGAAGAGGGACAGAGAAGTGTGAAGCGCGGAATTTGTTGCGTTCATTCATGTATCCATTCATGTATTCATTCATGAACTAACAACCCACTGACTCCCCCCTCGGGGCTCCTTGCCATCGCATCAGAAACAATGCAGGAGAGGCTTTATATGTGTCGTCAATGCTGCCACACAGCCACAAACATATCCGTTACCATAGGGACCATTTAAGCTGCAGGCTTAAGTTTATGTATGAAGTGTGTATTGTATTAATGCTCATTTGAATGCTGCGTTTGTGTAAGTACAAGAGGAAGGGGGGAGGTCAAGTCCGTGAGCCCGTGGTCATTATGTTTCTTCACAATCCACATAAATGAAATGTCTGTTTGATTGTTGTTAGCAAGATATGCTTTTTCAATTTAAGATAATTATTGTGACATCAAACATAATCTCGTTAACTCATAATGTGGGCTAGCTGTGCTGATTGGATTAATTAGCCAGCCCACTCACTGAAGAAGAGCCATTTATTTAAAGGATTAATGACTGGTGCGTGATAATGATAATTATTAATATATATATCATGGTGCAATCATTAAAGGGGTAGTGTGGGATTTTGGACATTAAACTGTATGAAATACTTGCCAGTAATATGTTGGATGCAAAGCTATTAGTTTACTAGTTGTTCTGCAGTGTCAGAGTTAGGACTGTTAGTTCAGATGAGCTGTGAGGGTCACAAAACTATGTGTACACTAAAAGGCCACCGATTCCAGCACAAACTGATGATCCTCATGCATATTAGAAACCAACTTCACTTGGCACAATTGTAAACACAATGCTTACAGTGTTAAGTAATATTAAATGGTACTGAGCTCCAAAAGTAAGTAGCATTCACTAAACTACTGTTCAAGCAGAGGTTGAAAAAATCATATTCCTTGCATTAGTAAACTTACCAATACCATACTGTGTAAAAGTAAAAATGCAACAAAATCAGCAACAAAATGTATGTAAAGTAACTAAAGTAAATGCTCTTCAGTGCACTCAAAAGCCCACCTAAATAAACTTGTTGGCAAAAACAGGAGTTTAACCTTAAAGAACAAGGAGGTCACTGCTCTACAGCTACATCGATCATTCATTGTGTTTATGCATTGTGTGACTTTGAGTTTAAAAGTGTTAGTCCAAAGTCACACAAAAGCACCAACAAATTTAATGGATGCAGACAGCGGTCTGGGAGCTTTTAAGAACATAGAAAATAGTTCTTGCTCACCGTCAGAAAGGTTTTATAACTGCCAGGGAAAACAGTGCAAAGTTCTACATGAACACTGATATTTATGAGTCTGACATACATTGCTTACCCACTATTTACCACGAGTTGACAGCTTTGTTTTAGTACCAATATTCCTGCCAACTTCTCCATACTGGAGCGTGCTGACCACCTTCTACTAGAGGTGATAAACTGGCTATGGATAAGTAGCTCAAACTACAGATGACTGTCTTTCCATCCTCTCCTGATAGGTCAACTGACAGCTGTTTTGGTTTCCGTGAGCTCTTCTGTGTTCACGCTACACTTCACTCCAACAAAAACAACAGCAAAATAAAGAGACAGCAGTCCTGTGGCTTGCAAATGTGACATTTAGAACAGTGAACGTTGGATAACACAGCTACACATAGTCAAAAAGTTTTCACTTTTCAGAATAACTCCCCCCACTTGCAGACGGGCCGATCTGAAAAACGTCTATATGACCTTTCTTCTTCTTTTTTTTTTTTTTACTTTGATTTACATACTTTGACTCTGAATATTGTGTTTTTTTAATGTCTTCATCATGTTGTGACAAAAAAACAAAGCTAGAGATAAAGTAAACTATATTTATTATAAAATATAGACATTTTTAGATTTGCAACCAACAATATTCTTCACTGGGCATGATTGTGTTTTTATAATCCAATTTTTAAGTGTTTTTTTGTTTTTGTTTGCTTCTTTTGGGTTAGAAAATATTGATCCTGTATGTTTAAGTGCAACAATAAGTATCAGGTCAAATAGGTGCGCTTGTGCTGAAATAAAAACTATACAAACCAGTGATTAGTGCTGAAGATCGGACAAAATAGCCCAAGACTCCAAAGGGTTAAAGAAAGCCAGGTACACATTTTTGAAGTCTTACTCACAGTGAGGATGGGCTGTAGTTAACCAGGCAGTGCAGTACACCCAGCAGGTCCTCTTCCCAGTACAGATCACTGAACCTCTCCTTCACAACGCTGGCAAACGTGTGGTACTGGAGGTCCTTCAAAGAGAAGATGTACTCCCCTCGGAAAAGAGAAAAGGTCGATTCACTAAATGAATATGTCTGAACAACACCAGGCAGGATGATGGAGTGGGTCATTGTTTCATCATTTATTAAAGGAATGCCTGCAGAGAAGGAGCTAGCTATGCAGGCTTTGAAACTACAGCTGTGTTACAAAATGAAAATAATTTCAAGATACATACCCATGGCAATGTCTTCATGTCCATTGTCCAAATACCCATCCAGTGAGAACTCCCCCCTGAGCAGGTCGATCACTTCCTGTAGGGCAGGGTGGACCATAGGGGAGAAGGACTCGTCTTCTTTTGCTGGACCTCCTTGTTCTTTGCTGTCAGACATGATGGAGCTACCATTGAAATAAGATGATGGTGGGCCATAATCCTGAGGTCCAGGTCTCACAGGCACATTCAGACAGTTAAAAAATGGACCATCGGTGCTCTCTGGAACTGTGATTAGTCCCTGTAAAGGTCCTGGCACCAGGGACAGATTTATATCCAACCCGGGGAGAGACTCTGGAGCCCTGACCTGCACAGGCACTAAGGAGAGATGTCCTGTTGAGGGGTCCTGACGGAAGAGGTAATTGTTGAAAACACTGCAACCACTGAGGTTAGAGGATAACTGGGGAGGAAGAGAGACTTCAAGACAGGAAATATCTGAGTTGACCAGAATATTGTCACTGGGAGTTGTAGTTACTTCCAGGAGATTGGGTTCAGACTGCGTAGGGTACAGGTACTCAGAGTGTGAAGTGAAATCCAGGCCTCCGTCCTCAATGTGTTCACTGCTTCTAGTGAATTCATCCACAGTCCTGGAATAGAAACAAACCCTAATGAGCTTTCTCAAATTGTACAGCATTGTGTGTTAGAAAAAGTGATCTTTTAAAATGATTCTTTATTATAACTGCACTAAGGATTTGAGCAACTGTACTCCTTTTATTGCTTAGGTTTATGAGAAAGTTAATACCACTTGCATATCTAATTGTTTATTGTATAGTTACAATCAGCAACTGAATAGCTTAGCTTATCAAAAAGATGGGAAGCAGATGTAAAAAGATGGCAGACTTTGTTCGTTTAATTTGTACAATATTTTCTGTTTTAAAGCAACTATTTGCATTGTCATGGAGATTCATGTTGGGTTCATGAGAAATAAATGACCCAAAAATGCAAAAGACTTGTAAATATATGGAAGTCATATGGCCAAAATACTTGGAACTTATTACCCAAACTGCATCTGGAAGTCTGTCTAAGAAAACTTGTTTAATAGCTTTCAGGAAGCTACTGTAAGTTAAAAGTTTCTTTCGTGAGCAAAATACAGTGTACAGTGACACAGTGTACAGTGCTTAATAAATTTATCAGACCACCTGTCATAAATTCAGTGTTTATACCAATGTACAACGGTGTTATGCCGTTCGTATAGTTAGCACTGTCAATGAGATGATGAAGTTTGACCAACCCTATTAGACACTGAACTTAAAACACATTTCCCTCTGCATCCTCATAAGAAAAACAGAGCAGCTTTTAAATGTAAATGTATTAAACACAAACATGCCGATTTGTCTTTTGGCAGGGCTAAGCTAGCTTTTTACCACTCACAGCTTAGCTAATGTTGCCTCATTTAAGGCTCAGCAAGAAAGGAAAAGCGTATTTCGCCATAACTTTTTCTTTAAATGGATTTTATACAGATATTTTTCACTTTTTTCACTCAGAAGTTGTTTTTTTTAAACACCTGGATCACAGTTTTTTTAATGTATGGCAGTAACAGATATTATTTTCTCAAACATCCCACCCTTCAATGGTAGCTCCAAGGTGTTGGCTCTCCTCCTCTGAGTCCTCGTCATTGGTCAGGATGATGGGGGAGAAGTGTGTGGCAGTGGAAGTGAAGGCTTCTGGGAGGTGGAGTTCATTTGTGACTGGATAGCTGTGGGGAACAGGGCCAGGCACAGGAGCCAGTCGGCTCTCAGTGGCCATGGGCACAAAGCCTACACACAATTACAACAATGCCAGTTACAATATCAGTGATATTGTCTCATGCAATGCACATCAATAAACTACACAGAAAAAAAAAATAGGAAACATTTTAAAAAACAAATTGACGTGCCTCTTGAAAGCTGATCTCAATGTAAAGGTAAACTACATTGCATGAGGGTCATCCATAATAAAGTAAAGATGTCCTACCGCTGCTTTGTGCAGACTCTTCATGAGCTCTGCATGAGCTTTGTTGACTTTCAATGACACTCAAATCGTCTGCATCAGTGGATTTTGAAGCAGGCTGAAAGCAACAAACAGAATTGGTTTTTCATGGAGACGAAACAGGACAGACATTCAGAAGATGATCTAAAATAAAGTGACACTGAAACTTTAATAATGGAAAGTTACCGGGTGGACTCTGCTGATGAGGTTGTTCCACACAGTCTCTGCATTCGTCCCCTGACATGATAAGTAGTCACGACAGCACTGGAACAGAACCACAGGAAAACAAAAGTGGCAGCAGTGCAGGACACTTCACACACAATCACACCCCAATAATGTGTGACCTGAATAACTCAAGTGTTTGTTCATGAAAATAAAACACCCCGCATTTGACAATCTAATACAGCTACTTTTACAAAATGACTGACAGCATAAAAATAAAAGTTAATTATGCTATATTATTTTAAAGAGTCCTTTGTTGTTAAAATGACAAAACGAACAGGATACCTTGTATTTAAATTACTTGTCCATTTCATTCAGAAGCAGTATGCCAGTTAAGTTAGGCTCTTCTCTCTGACATTGTGTGCATTGATATGCAAAAATCAAATCAAGCTTTATTTGTAGGGATCCTTTCAAACAATGAAATGCAATTTAAAGTGTTTTCCTGCCAACTGCAAAAAAAAGACACACATCAAAATGCTGCTGTTTTGTCCGACAGTGCATTCCCCATGTCTTCTTCTTGCATTGAAAACTGAAATGTTAAACATTAGTTTTTCATTCCCCTGAAAATAAACATATGACATATGAAGTGGTAGACCCATTCAACTGCTCGTTAATGCAATTTAGCCAATCACATCACTCAATGCATTTAGGCATGCAGGCATGGTGAAGACAAGCTGCTGAAGTTCAAACTAGCATCAGAATTTAGAGGAAAGGTGATTATTTCGCAAACTGTTAACAACCATCTCAAGGAGAATGGTGTGAAAAAGAGAAAATATCCAGTGAGCCTTGATGCCTTGTTGATGCCAGAGGTCAGAGGAGAATGGTCAGACTGGTTCAACAGTAACTCACATAACCACTGGTTACAACCAAGGTATGCAGGAGAGCATCTCTGAACACACAACACCCTGGAGCAGATGGACCACAGCAGAAGAAGACCACACCGGTAATCACTTTATTAGGTGCACCTTGCTCGCTAATAAAGCCTTCACCATGTCTATATGCCTACATGCATTGACTTGCTGCCACGTGATTGGCTGATTAGATATTTGCATTAACAAGCAATGAATGTAAATAGTTAAGTGGCAGGTGAGTGTGTGTTGTTATATTGGTCTGAAGAGTTCAGTAGAGGGCATGAACTAATGACAGAACATCTAAGAACTCTCACTGAAGTAAGTGCCATGTTGTATCTGAACAGCACTCCACAGAGTTGATATTTGTCTGCTTCATCTTGCCTGTGTAAATATCAGCAGTTCCCTCATCTCTGCGCTGTTTGAGTATGGAACATGACTGGGAGGAGGCTTCTGCTTAAGCTTGCATTCTGTTTCTTTTCAACACACACAACCCAGTTTTGGTTTCATTAAAAAAAAAAAAAATTAATTAATTAATAAAATAAAATAAAACAAACAAACAAAAATAATCAAAGTCATTCTTAAAGTCAGTTAACATTTGGAAATTGTTTGTACAATCATTTTATTTATTTTTCATTGAGCTTATTTAAATCTAGCTCAGTGTGTGTGTTTTACAATAGGGACCTAAACAAGATCACATTTCAAGCCAATGCAGCAGATTTGTAAATTGCAATGGCTTTGTGCCTGATGAGAGAAAAAAAAAATCTGTGAAACAGACAGCCTCATATGAATTAGCTTTTGTCTGCCATCGCCAGGCAGACAGCCTTGCTAATAATTCATCAGCAACAAATCTGATGTATTCACTCAAAAACAGTTTTTGCTCGTTTCAATAACACACAAAATTACCATCCAAATGAGTCAAGCACATCTTTCATACACCGAAAGACAACTGAATCAGCTAGTTCACATAGGAATAAGTTCTTGAACCCAGAAGGAAGTTAGCATTTTAGCGCCAGGAAATCTAACCTCTAAAACTCAATTCTGAGTTATGTTAATAAACTTTTTATTTGACTGCAGTTCCACTTCCTGGTGAAAAAGGCCAGTTAGCTTGTTGGAGAGGGACTGTAGTGTAATGGTTTTGGAACTAAAGTCATGTGACCATGTTGTAGTAAGCTTTAGCATAACATTAGCTTTCAACCTTTGTTGGTTGCAATAATGCTTAAGAAATCATAAAAGTGGTGTTATAGTATCCTGCTGAACAAAGACTTGTTAGCATCAGAAACATGTTTGCCACAGACATATGCAAAAATGAGAAAAAAAATCCAACGCAAAAATCTCATAGGTGAATTCACTATAGACCACGTGTCATTGCTAGCTGCCAGTTAAATCAATTCAGTTGGATAGAACTAAAATTAGAACAATAACACATTTTATATTTATTAAATTGCAAAAATTTTAACAATGTGAATTCAACACATACTATTAACAACAGTATCGTACATTCTATTTATGTCAGTTTATTAGATTTTATTTCAAATATGATACCTTTTGTTTTTTTGTTAGATTAACTTGACTTTAAATGTAATTAAATTTGGAAACCTAACAAAAATCGTATTAATTCAAGGAATCATGCATGTTGTGAAAGAAAATGTTCAAATAAGAACAATACCTTTTTAGCCATGATGATGGTGGGTCTCTCAATAGGAGTCCTCTTTGCCATCTCCAGCAGCAGTCTCTTCAGTTTGCGAGGCATTGCCAGTTTTTGATTGGGTGATAAACTGAACTTGGCTGTCGCCCAGAGAATAGCAGCAACACCATACACACAAACCTGAGCCAAGACACAAAAAATAGCAGGAGGAGAAACCTACACCCAAAGCACAGTGAGAATTTTTGTTTCTAAAAGGCCGTTCAGATGGACCAACCTTCTCAGTCACAATACCGTGTTCTTGATATTCAGGAGCAAGATAAAATTCATCTCGGGGTCCTGCAAGGAACACTGAAGGTCAGTTATTAAAGTGAATAAAAGCCTTCAGATGCTGCTGCCTCATAAACATGGGGTAAGAGTGCATTTTAAACATTTGTTTTGCTACTGGGCTTCATTGCTCTGCAGAAGCACAGCAAAGAACTCAAGTTAACCTACCTATGTTTTTAGGCTTCAGGAAAAGTACTTCTCCCTCGCAGCCCACGTGCACTGTATCCAGGCAAAGATATGCTATTGGAGAGAAAGATCAGCAGCACATTAACATTGTGGGCAGCAACATGCAAGCCATGTAAAATCATATGAATGTTTGCATTTATCTTCTGCTAGCCCAACAAAAATTGTTGGAAGATAATTGATCATATACATATATAAATATATAAATGAGAATGTGTGCTATTACATAATGCATGTCTCAATTTTTCTTGCAGAGGCAGTTAATAATAACATCTGGTTTCAAGTGTTAAAATCACCTGGAAAGTCAATGTAGGTCTGCAGTGAGGACAGGCAGGTGTAACACAGAGACCACAGCTCATTAACTGTCAGCCTCCGTCCACAGCGGGTCAGTAACTCTCTGAGAGAGATCCACTGGATAGATGATAGAGAGCAAGCCCAGTTTCAAAAAGGAATACGTTACAGACTGATCCCTCAGTAGGTTTAATTAAAAACAAAACTGAAGTCATTCCCAATCTCACTTTCTTTAAATATTCTTTTCATTTTCCAACCTTTACCAGTGAATTGTCTTTGCCTTTTGCAGATTTATTTGGTGAGTTCCTGCTGGGTGCCTATGTGATTACTCTGTCTAAGAGACGCAACACTTCCCTCTAAAGATGTAGATGTTTACGTAACTCAGCTAATTTGTTAATACAGACACTGTTCTGACAGAGAAAGATACTATAAAGCTATTCAATATAAATATTATGGTTGTAACTGTGTCAGACTGTCATAGTATAGTGTCAAGATTCGGTTCATGCAGTCGTACGCAGAATACACTGTTGAAATGTTCCTTAATTTGTAGAATTAAAATGGTTTAACAGTCAGCAAAATGTCCACTCTGTTTCTAGCAGGAAGATTTTGTCTGTATGTGATACTTGGTACATTTAATTCTTCTTTTATGATGTGTCATACTCACAGTGGGATAACATAAACTAAGCTAAAAACTCCTTTTGGCAATAAGAAGACATGAGGTATCCTTAAAGGATTTGTTGGGCTAATGTTAGCTACTTAGCTTGATGCTTTAATTAGGAGCTAACTACTGTATAAAGCCAAAAAAAAATACAGCTTTGTGGGTAGTTTACCAAGGAAAAGAAGAAATACTGGACAAAATTTGATCTTAACATAAGGTCCATCAGCTGTTATCACACAACTGGTGGTAAGGACCTATCACATAATGATAACTGACTTTGGATAAATTACTTTGTGAGAAAATTTACTTAACATACATTAAGTTAATGTTAAATATGCAAAGTTTCAGGGTCGCTTTTTGTTGCAGATTATAACTGCTGATGTCTTAAGTCTGTATAAGTCTGAATCCACTTTGGTCCTCTTAAAAGTACTCCTGTAAGTCAGATTTTAAAAAATGTATTCATTGGTTCTTTATCCTGTTGGGAGAGCACTTTCCTACATGGCAAACAGCAGAAAAATGTTTAAAATCTGCTAGCAGACAGAACACATTGTTTTTTTTCCTCTCTGCTGACCACAAAGGGGCTCCTTAGACTGGAGTTAACTAAGGAATCAGAGACTGTCAGTCTTAAGCTGTTGACAAATTCAGCTTCTCAAGCTACTACTACTTGCATCTAAGAGAAGATACCAAAAAATCTAAAAAATCCAACTACTGTTATTTCTGAATGGACCTTGAACCCTCCTATAGAACCTCTCTTTCTCTTTGAATGCTTTCATAAAGAGCGTCTCCATAACAGCAGCAGACAAGACATGGAAAAACAAGCAAAGACGGTGTCTAACCTCATCCTGGGATTCTTCATTGAGGCACAGCATACTTTTGGTCATGTAGTTGTTAGGAATGTAGAGACTGTGGTTCAGTGAGCTCTGGTCCTCAGAACAGTCTTGTTCCATTTCCACTTCCTGACAGGGAGATATTGAACCCTGGGTGCTAGACTCAAATTCCTGGCTCCCTTGATTTTTTGTTTCTCCGCTGCCTAATGTCTCTGCAGCGTCCTCATTTCCTTCCAACATATGGTTGTCCACAACTGAGCTCCCACAATCCTCTTTGCTACAGTGTGGGTAGGTCTCACAGGACTTGCCCCGGTTGAGTCTTTGCAGCCTGTTACTCCACACTGAGTTACAGCTCAAGTGTTCATCCGCTCCTATCTCAGTGAGGTCGGACACAGGGACACTGATGTCTCCGTGAGCTGGAGGGGAAAGACACGGGGGATTGTTGGAGTCCGGGACAGAGCAGGAGCGGTTCAGAGCGCCCCTGACTCTGTTAAGCCTCTGCTGGGCTCTCCTCCTCACTGGGGAGCTGTTGTGGGACCTGCAGTCTAACTCATCAGCTAAGATCATGCCGTCTCCTTCACTGCTGTCCATATCCTCGGCCCAGAGAGAGGAGTCCCAGCCCCCGCACACCTGTAGAGATTGAGACATTATACAGTCTTTTCAGCTGAATGCAGAAAAAAGTGATAATTTGATGGGTGTGAAACAAACTTGTTGTATTATTAAGCAGATTTTGTACAGCGCAGAGAAAGGCACTTTTAACAATTTTGACATTGTTCAGGTACTGATAATGCAAAGGTTACAAGAAATAACCCTGAATGAGTCATAGAGAGATCAACAAGAGGTTTCTATTTAAGTAATTAGTGGACAATGTTCAATGAGTTTATAAATTAACTATTAGCACCATTTGACCAGGTCCAGCCTGTGATTTTAAGGTTGTTATGCCTCCGTATCAAAGACAGTTGTGGCCGCTTGACTTCACGATAAAGTGAGACCTCACATCTGTCCCAACAAAGGGATTTAAAAAAAATAAATAAATAAAAATAATGGCACATAATGTCCAATTGGACTGATGGGATGAACTGATTAAGTAGGCTGAAGGTCAAGATCACTGTGACCTTGCATATTACATTTTTAGAGGTACCAGGATGAAGATGCGTGTGAAGCATTCAATTCTTAGAATTTGAGGCTATTTTGAAGCTCAGTTAAGAGATGTGAATTAGTTTCTGACAAAAAAAAAAGTATAATATGCAAAAAAGGTAAAAAAACAACAACAAAAAAACAACAACAAAAAAACTCTCCAGAAGTAGTTTGTTGTTCACAACATATTTTAAATGTTTAAATTTTCAACCAAATTGCATGGGGTTTGAAACCTGTGTGCAAAAAGATTAAGGAGAATAGTCCACAATTACCACATGCACAAGACTTCCTGTTCAAAACTGAATCAAAATTGATTCTCAGAGAAAATATCTCTCTCTCTGTCATCAACATCCAAACATTCCACTATTGTTCAATCACATCTATCACGTGCAAAAGGATCCAATGAATTTGGAAAATCTGTCAGATATGCCTGCATGTTCCATCAATATCTATGATATGAAAAATTTGAAATGTCGGTTAAAGGAATTGAGGTTAAAAAAAAAAAAATGAGAGACATATTGTGAGAAAGTCCAATGTGTTATTTTTACTGAACCTCATAGTTGCATTCTTTGTAACAGAGTAATAGGTAAATACACCAGAGTTTGTTTCCTGTGCATTCTAGTGTAGTTAGATTACTTTTCCTCCACAGAGGAAAGCTACAGACTGTCACGTACCTGCTGCCTAGACAGACCGTTTGATTTAACAGAAGTGTCAACACACAGCTCTTTGGTATTATCGTCCGAGCTCAGCCTTTTAAGCAGACATCTGGCTTTGGGATGCTGCCATCTTGCCTCCCAGGAGCCCTCCTGTCCATCTGTGGATATACAAAAAGAACAATTACTACCAGGAGAAATCATGGCAGTTTGTGCAAATTGAGAGGATCAAGTGACCTTGAAAGGTTGAGACCGATTCGATGGAGAGCACCCGGCGACCAACAGAAGACAGTTTCCGGCACACGGCTGCAGAGGAAGTATGAGACAGCCTGGCTTCAGCCAGACACAGGATGTCCTATGGGAAGATTTAATATGTCTCTTTAAAGCTGGAAGCAGCCCTGCCCACACACACCTATTTATCTGCACATGGTGGATTATAAACATCTCCATGTGACATCTACAATGTACGTATTCTGTAAAACTTGGAACACATTTACAAACTGTACTACCTGTACTACTGCATGACATCATGACATCACCTCAAACATTTCCTATCAAACAAAACATATCCAACACATATTTTAACATGCTATGAGCTACATTATGTCAATAAATGTCCCTTTATAGTTCTAATTATTATTGTTGTCATATCACACTTTAGTTTACCTTGTTGCAGTTCACATTGTGACTGACTGATAGTAAAGGGCCTTCTGTGTAAATCACACTGGAATTTGCACTGACCCTGCTTTTCCACTTGATGCTGCTCAAGAGCAACTACTCATACTCAGCCACAATTACTACAATCATCTAATAATCATTACAGAAAATAGGCTGACTGTGAACACTTCACCAATCTACACTTAAAACACGATTTTATTAATATAATGTATTGTCGGTTGCTATGTGGTTGCTGCAAGAACTGAGAATGAACCCAAACTGTTATAACACTAAAACACACTGTGCTAAACTTCTTGTGCCTTACTTTCTAATTGTGCTTCCAAGTTATTTTTCAATCACTGTAGGAGAGAAAATGGCCACATACTTTATACTATTTGCATTGAATGAACTTAATTGAACGCTTAACTAAAGTTATAATTAACTTATTTCAGCAAATGTACTTCTTTTTATATCTGGATACCATGACAACACATTATCTCAAGTGCATTCTCTAGTTATTCTGACTGTCTGTAAACGCAGCAGTTAACAGCACTCAGAGTGTCTGCACCTGCAGGAGCGGCCTGTCCTCAGGCTTCTCCTCCTGCATCTGCTCCAGCAGCCTCTGGATTTCCTCCCCCAGCTCTGCCTCCAGCTCTGGCTCGATGACAAAGTTCAGCGCGGCTGACAGCGTGGAGCCCAGAGAGTAAACATGGCCCTGCAGCGCAGGAGAAAACACTGTCATCATCGTGATCATCATCAGGACCAAGCTGTGAAATTACTGTAAGTGCAGAGATGTGAATCTGTGAATGACTGTGGAAAAGGTTAAGAAAATAGAGGATCTTCGTACGCTGCTGGGCGGTAATTGTCATGTGTTGTACATATTTATGACTGAGTCTTGTTTTGCTTAGCGACACTGACAGTAGATATTATGGTCAGCTCTGAGGCAGCCGCCGATTCCAACCAGGTGCTTCGGAGTTCACATCTCAGACGTAACCATCGCTCCCAACAATTGAAGTGGACTGTACCCATACTTATGTGGTAAACACATGTGCAAGGCGGATCCCAGTGTGGGTCACCAAAATAGAAGCCTAAACACTCAGCTGAAGGCCCTAACTTCTGTTTTGCTAACGCTACTGCTGTGGCTATACGTAATATCTCCACTGAGAAAAACAGATTTAAGAAAAGCACCTAAAAATATATTTTTTTAGGTTAATCAGACAGCGATGAAATTTATTTTGAAATGTGGTTGCATAAATATTCCGTAAAAGGGTTCATGTTATGGTCAGAGTATGTGCAAGCTTCACATTGTTATGCTGCATTTTCAGACAAAGCTAAAAGCTTCCTCATGCAGCAAAAAGATTTATTTCTGACCTCCCCTACAGCGAAGCAGACACAGCTGCATAGAGGAGTGTCTGAAGAGGAATGTAGAGGTTAAATAGATGCACTCAGTTATACTACAAGAGTAAACGTGTTGTTTTTTTTTTTTTTTAACACGTATCAAAGCCACAAGTCCTTTAGAATAATGCAGCCCACAAAAAGCACAGCAGCACAGAAGATGATTCATAGACTGATAGTGTTGTAGACACTTTGATAGAGCTACAGGTACATTCTGCCTTATAATGCTTGTGTCAACACACAGCTCTGCAAAAACAGTCCGCCTTTTATACAACTGTTGGGAAATTTGTTCTAGAGGAAAAATGGATCAGTCACCTTTTACACAAAGTATACAGTCTCTCTTGTCATACTTGTTTTCATGATAAAGTCAAAGAAATTGCCAGTAACATGCTTCACAAAAAGTGATATTTGCAATATTTGGCCAAATGCATCACTGATACACCAACTGACCACTTTATCAGGTCCACTTGTATAATAATGGGATCCAATACAACATCTCCAAAACAAGGCACATGCCTTCTATCAGTAAATCGTCATTCATCACTCAGGCAGTATCTAAAATCTCACATTGTGTTTATTAAAGGTCCTACCTCTTGCTTTTTTTCTGCTCCTTTCCCCCCTGGGAATTATTGAAGTATTTTCGATTCTGATTCTGAATGTCCCCTGTTGGCTGTTAGCAAGCTAATGTTAGCAAGCTAATGTTAGCAAGCTAATGTTAGCAAGCTAATGTTAGTTATATGGTAGCAAG
>JAOWBC010000318.1:19309809-19323274 GCA_028566105.1 Hypoplectrus providencianus
AAATAGCCATCAACCTGTTTTTGGTGTCTTGATACGTTTTCATCTTTCAACTTTGATCCTAAACATTTTTGTCAAATAAAAATGTCTTAGTTGTACTAAATAAATATCTGACTTATAGTGTTGATGACTCCTGGAAAAATGAATCTGACTCATGAGAAGATGAAAGGCAGCAATTGCAGTTCCAGTTTTAAAAAAAAAATAATGCGTTGTTCACCCTTGGAAGCTGCCTGTCCTCTATAAGTCTACCTTTGGTTTGGGCTTGGAGGGAGACAGGTGCAGTGCGGTAAATTCTGTTGCTGCAAGTTATGCAGTTTAAGCACAGTGTGCTTAAGAATTAAATAACAAAAGTGTGTGGTTTGAGCTCTGATTTGCAGCGTTACTAAAAAAAAATCATTAACATTCAGGAGTGATAAAGCATTTAATTGGAAAAAAAAAACATGTGGGTTGTACTTAATTATAAATTCTGTACATCTTAAACTGAATCTTTTACTCTCACACCAAACTGGTGCCATGGGCCAGCAGCCTGAGATCCCTCAGTCGAGAGAGTAGAGCCATCTGTGTAGAACCAGGATGTTGGAATCTCTTCAGATTTTTCTGGAAATCTGCTGCAGAATGCATAGTATGGCACATGGCTGCAGCATTAACCAGGTTGTTTACCTGAAGATTTTGATTTTTTGATTTTTTTTAAGTTCTTGTCTGTCAAGCTAGAATAAATATGTATTGAATGAATGTGATAAAGAAATAAAGGGCTGTCATAAAGCCAGGGAGAACATTTAAAAAATTGCTGGAAAAACATGATCTGCTTTAAAATCAACCTGTGCTGTAATTAAGGAGGCATGCAACTTCTTGAACCAGAATGGTGTATTTTATCAGTGTCAGTTTGGTTTCTACATGTGTGAATGCTCAAATGAACTCTGTCTCAGTTCGCTTCCAGGAGCACCAGAGCTCATTTCACTGCAGCTTAGAATACAGACTGAACCAAAGGTAGCAGCAAAACAAAACAGAGCAAAGCATAGCAGAATGGTGGCTACTGGATTCATTCACAAGCAGATTAATACCGTAGAACAGTGAAAAACTCCTTCAACAATACATTCAAGTCTGCCACTCTTTTAGCAGAAGTGTCAGGTCTTTCCCTCACATGTTCTGTCCAACAGATGCAAGACAACACCAACAGCGAGACATGTGTTTACAAAGCTTGAAAAGCAGCATGGAAGCAAACCAATCCTCATGAAATATGCAACAATGTTGCAACTTCACCACTGAAACACACCAAGTCCACCAGACTTCATAAGCAACCAAGGATAAAAGAAGTGAAAGCAAACTTGAGGCTCCTTTTTAGATATCCATCCTTTCTTTCAAGACAGACTTTTCAGATAAAGCTTCCAAATGATCTCTCTACTAGAAGATGACAGCACTGACAGAAAAAAATATGATATAATATGTTCATTATGAGGAACTGTAAATACCCCTACCATAAAGGCTGCACAATGCCAATAATAGCCAGTGACTTAATTTTGACCTTTGTTGAAGAGAACCCTAAATCTTTTTCAGTAGAAAGGACGTTCGGTACATAAAGTACATGACACCCCAAACACACACACTCAAACACGGCCTTTTTATGCCACGGTTTGACTCCACACACCCACATGAACACACTGCATCATCTGTGATCCACTATTACCAAACGGCCCTATTTATCCTGGCAGACACAGTGATCTCAGAGATTCCATGCCGTATCCAGAATAATGCTGCGGTCTGATTATTACAGGATCTTCTGTTCGCTTTGCATGTGAACACAGACGCTGGTCTTAACTCAGACAGAGGGGTGGGAGAGGGCGGTGTGCGGCATCACAAAGGATCAACTGTCAAACACAATTTCCAGTTCTTCCATTACCATTTAAATGTCTTCCATGGCATTAGTTATACCAGAGTGTCTCTCAATGGGAGCTTATTTATACTCTCACTGTGTAAGTAAGCTGCATTACCTATTAATGGCTGCAGGGGAAGTGCATGTGCATTTTGCTCGATGACTCTACTATAGGTGCAGGGGAGTTGCAGCAGATTGTGAACAAAGCATATCAATGCAATGTAGTGGGGTAGAGCACAATTACAGGGCAGAAAAGTGCAACTTCAAGCAGCAGCAGCAGCAGCAGCAGCCCCATAAATAGACAGTTTCCCCTGAGAACAGTGCAGAGGGAAGCTGGAAGTCTCGCTCACCCCCCTCAAGTTAAATATGCTGTCCTACATAAGTTTGCCTCTGAGCTCCGAGGTTCTGATGAGACGGGCGTTGTGCACGCTGTGAGGAGCAGCGAGAGGAAAAGTGCCAGTGTTCAACATGTCTGTGAAGTTCCTTACACTTTCAGAAGTCACATTTACTCAAGTACAACAGTGGGGTATTTGTTTTTCACTGGAGTATATGTAGGTTATAAAGAACTCAGCACTAACTTTAAGAAGTGGTGGGACAAACTAAGTTTGTCACTAAGGCACTAAGTGACAATAAATACCATGTCTTTTATTGTCACTTAGTGCAGTTATACATCCACTTAAACTTCCTTATGTGTTGCAGGTCAAATTGACCCATTCTAAAGTGAAATAAAATATATTTTTTGGGTATGAACCTTCTTCCGCTTGGCCTAATGCATGTAATCAAAATGCAATTAAAATGCAAAAACAATGTACAATGTACATTAAAAAAAAGCTTTAGCATGCATTTTTTTTAATTTAAAATGTCTGAATTATCCTCATAGAACAGAGATCTACGAGAGGTAAGAACAATATTGCACTCAATATTGATTAAAATGGTCACATATGGAGTTCATATTGAGATATAAATGTGTGGGGTTTTTTTTACACTTTTGGATAATTAAACATGCCAAATTGATTTGCAAACATTATTTTGTTGTTCCTGAGAAACAAACATAACAGGAGGGTTAATAATAAAAAGGTGACATGAAAGAATAAAGGTGTTGTTACAGTTAGTGTAAATGAGCGTTTTGATGTGCTATGTTGCACTCAAAGCGTATGTTTTATATATCTGCAGCATCATTTTATGTCCTGGATATTTTGCAACCCAAGAAGTCACAAATTTACTTTTTGTTTTTGATTCAGGATCATCTAATTAATTGTCAATTAATTTACATATTCACTTGGGTTAGTTGGACTTTTTATCCCGCAGTTAAAAAACTGAGTATGCTTCTCCATTGTCTTTAAAACCAATGTCTGTGCAAGTAAACACAGCCACACATGTATTTCACATCTTTCCTAAACTTCATGAGAAAATTCCTGAACTTTCCCTTTTAAGATATTTAAGATATTTGCAGATTTTTAACAGTTCCTCTTAAAAGACTTAGAATCTCTCCTGAACTTCCCATATGGGTTCACTTAGCTTATTACAATAGCTATAATATAAAATCCCTCCAAAAGCAAACATGGCATCATGTCTGAAGAATGAACACAAATCATTGAGGCAGCTTCATTTGTTTTTCATTCCTACCACAATAACCATCTTCAGGCACATTGGATTAATCTCATGATACCCTTTGGCAGGGATCACTAGCCAATTCAAAATAGTTACTGAAGTACTTTCACTTTTGAAGCAAACTGCCTTTTCTCAAGTACAATTTTTAATGCAGGACTTTATTTGAAAATACTGGAACTTCACCTGAATAACTAGTGTGAATGTGTCTTCTACCACTGACAAAAAGAAGTTAAAGTTACATTGCTGGCCACAGTCTTTCTGTGTTACATGAAACACAAGATGTATATGTGAATAAGTGCCAGCTCCATGCCATTTTAATGCACAAATAATGCATAGATTTAAAACTTCCCTCTAAGCCCAGACTAAATATTCCAATTATCAGGGCCTGCAACTGGTTAAAGCCATCCGCAGATTCATACATATGGTTTCTGGAGAAAAAATCCCCTTGCAGATGGTTGTTTATGGAAATCATGTCATCCAACCAACTTCAACTCAATATGACAGTCAAAGCATGCACAAAGATAGAGACAACATCTTATTAAATAATACCTGGTAAGTAATTCACCGCTTTTCTTCCCCTTTTTTCCACAAAATAAAGCCAATTATAACATTCATATATACAATCCGGTGGCTCACCTCATCCTCCAGCAGTGGAGGCAGATGCTCCAGATCATAATACCCGTCTCTCTCCTCAGCTTTCCCCAAGTATGTGACCGCTGCATCACTCTCAGAAGTCTCCATTGCAGCAACTTTGATTCCCTCAAGTAGTAAAGCGACTGTCGGCCCAGACAACAGCCGAGACAGATGGCATGCCGGGGCTTCCTGGACACACCGAGCACAAACGGGAGGCGACTACTTGCTGCAGTCAGTCAGTCAGTCGATGGTCAATGCGGGACACGGGGCTCCACAAATAACGCCAGAGACGCCAGGAGAAGCGGAGCAATGCGCTTGCATCTACCGCACACGGCGAGCCGGTGGAGGAGGAGGAGGCGGCGGCGGTGGTGGTGGAGGGGGCTGCTGGCCGGTGTTTGAAGCTGTCATGACTACTACACCTCCACAGAAACAGGCGACACACCGAAGGCGATCATGAGCTGCAGTTTAGTGAGTCCTCCTCCTCCCAGCGGAGGAGCCGGTGCTGGCTGAGTGCTACAGTTGGATCCACGCCTCCGCTCACAGCGCGGTCTGAGTGACTCATATTCAGCTCTCAGTCCTTATTATCGCTCCTCACGGCTCTGATCTGCCTCGTTTCATTTATACATGTGCTGTCAGTTATGTTATTCCTCTACGCTGTGTGTCAACAGTTTGTAAATGCTAAACCTGTCCTCACATTATAATTATGGTGGGACAATCATCATAATACCACTCTATTTAAATGATACATAATTGGAATTGATAATGCGAAAGGTACATTGATAACGCATGTACCTGTTGTTTCCAGCTAAGGACCCGCCTCTGATCGGGCAGACAGCCAATCAGAATCAGGGATAATAAGGCAGAGCCTGGGGTGGAGAAAGCCCCCAGAAGAGCGACGGGGCTTATTTAGTAAATGCCTGTTTGACATAGTGGCGAAACTGTGGAATTACAACTTCTGGGTGTGTCACGTGAGGCCACTGGGCCCAGAAAGACCATTTCCCCTTACAGGGATTTACTTTTTCCGCAAGAACTCTTGTTTTTGAGGTGAAAAAAAAAAAAATAATAAAAATAACAAGAACAAAGTTAGTTGTGGACAGGACATTTCATACTGAACAAGAAACTCAAATGCTGAACTCAGGTCCTCATCGGTCCCTCCCACTGCAGCACATAACATTCAAATCCAATCAGAGAAGAATGATGTAATTCTGCCCTGGGAGAGAGACATACCTTTCTCTGTTCTTGAAACATTATCTGGGCAGAACATTTTTTCTTATAGGGTACCTTAGAACTATCGTGTGATTGGTCAGAAAATTAAATTTGAATTTGACGTGTGCTGTAATGTTTGGACCCTGTGAGGACCTCTCGAATTCTGCTAAAAAAAACAAAAAAAACATTACAACCGCTGCAAAATGACTCATTTTACCCCAAGAATGTGGTTCATTTGGTCAGATAACATTTGGAAAGTCTTTAAGGAGAGTTTAGGTTTAAATCTTCATCAGTCTTTCGTGCACATGTTCTATGGGCAAACAAAGTGCCATACTTTTGTAGGCAACCTTTAAGATTTTTGTAGAAATCTTAAAAGGTTGTTTCTGGGGGGCATGGATACGGACTTCTCAGTTGTAACTTTTTATAAAATACTAGTATTTTAGCTTGAAATATTTAAAGCCTCCCCTCCAGACATGATTTATAGTAGCAGTGTATAAATACTCACTTATGATTAATATTTAGTTTAAAACGGTTTCCCAACATAAAAAAAAAAAAGTAGTTGGAAAAAACTGTGAAAAGGGGCTTGAGGCACATCTAATCTCTCTACTTTAATAAGAAATTGTGAATCCGGCCGTGCGCTGCACACTCTACTGTTGCTTTCACTAGGTTGCCCATCCATGCTGGGCACCAACACCGGCACAATGGTGAGTGTAGAAACACTCATTTATTATTTTGGTTATTTTTACCAGTAGTCATTTTTATTGTAACCTCATGAAACTTTACAACCTCAACCTTCTAGACCTAGGGCATTCAGAGGATGGGTTCCCTAGTTATATTATCAATAGGGGGTTACTCAGCAGCCCAAATAAGCAAAATACTTCCAAAATTATAAAGTAAAAAGAAAAGTATATCCATTCTCAATTCCAGCAAGAATTATTCTAAGGTGTTCACCAAATTCTTAGTGTCCTAATCTGATAATTTGGAGCTATTTGGGGCAATTTTCATAAATTCTCAAGTAAAAAAAGATGATAAAAGTTAGCACAAAATCAAATCAACATATTGTATCAACCCGAAAGTTGCTGCGACAACTTAATCAGACATAATTGAGCCCTGAAATACTCACATATTTCATACACAATTTCTTAAACCCTTATTCATGTCATGATTTATGAATTAATTAGGTCATTATTATAGATTCATGACTAGAATATTTTAACACACAGCGCTGAGCTGCATTTCAGATGGTGTTCACCACTACTTTTGGACATATATTGTTGACCTTATATCTCCCCCTAAATATCCCCTGTCCCCTGACCCCATATCTCCATAAAAGCTGTCAAGGGATTAAATTATGCCCATTGAATAGGCATTTAATGTACCCTTCAGATGCCCTTCTGCTGTTTATGGACCAAATCTAATGTCCATCATTGGCCTAGCTGCCTCTTCGGGAATTGGATTAGGCCGAAGACACATGACCCCACAAAATACAAAGCCTGTCTCTGAAATGTATGTATATGATTGGCTGTTTTTAATGTCTATAATGTCTTTATAACATAATATATTATTATTTTTTTTTTTTTGTAAAGCATGATGACCTTGAAGCCATAAGGCCCGTTCTCTTTGCACCTTGGAAGTAGGTGAAACTAAAGCACTGCAAACATAAATCTATTAACATTTACTTCTTTGCATACAATTTGAAGACAGTCATGTCATACATCAGACTTAAAACATAGCCTCTTGTAATTGTTTTGTGACACTTTGCAATTTGTTTTCGTCCTCACATAGATATTAATCTATCCGAGGGTGCTTTGCCCCCGTTTGTCATCCTTTTTTGTATCTTCATAGCTGTTGTATATATCTTTGTCGGTGCTTTTTGTTGCGTTGTGGAAATTATGTCTCACTTTTTTTTTATTTATCTATAATTGTGTTGTCTCATTATATATATATTTGTCTCTTTGTGGGTGTTTTGCCCTTTTACATGTTACATTACCTGGTTTGAATCTGTAATGTTTTGCTCTATTTGTAGTCTTTCTGTTTCTCTTTATAGTCTTTAACAACCTCTTCCTGGTTGAGAAATTGTCTCTCTAGGTTACTTTTTTCAAGGTGAAAACTTATGCTGCACACTTAACCTGCTCCTTAGTAGGTTATGCTTGAGATTAGAAATAAAAAAAGCACAAAAGCACCCCCTACTGACCAATCAGTCCTCTTGTAAATGAATAATAAAGAGGATTGTGGTCAGAGGAAGTGGCTGATTATGCCACAGTACCTCAGCCCTGATGAAACCTGGTAGCATCCTGCAGATTTAGTTGATTTTACTGCTGCGGTATAAAGCACGTCAACCCTCTTGAGGAATGTAAGATCCCTTAGCCATGCAACCCTTCTGGCTTTCATATTACTAATGCAGTCACACTCTTGCACACTTGTTCTGGATCAATGCTATTTGTACACACTCTGATCCATCTTAATTGGCCACTCCATTTGAATATCATCTTGTGCTGCGTGCTAGTGTTGATGGAAAGCCTGTCTGGGTGCCAGCTGAGCCCAGGGTTGCAGGGAATGAATTTGCTATTATGCCGACGTTGCCCTGTGGCTGCTGCGCGGTGATAGAGAGGCCTCTCTGGCCAGGCGGAGGGGAGCCACTATTAGATTTGTTGACTGCTCAGCGTCCTGGCATGTGTAGATAATAGACGGGAATACTTTTACTTCAGAAGCCAGGCAATTAATGCGATCATACATATTCTGGCAGATCCCCTCAATGACTTATTAGTTGAGAACAAGGCAGTCTATTTGATCCTTGTTGGCATTGTACAGTAGCCAACTGAGAAATGCATTCAGAAGGTATTTCATCTTCGGAGGGATTATCTGCTAATGTGGAAGTGCTACACGGCTCCTCACTGCTGAATCATTACACTGGAGGAGCAGACGGCAGAGCTGAGTGTGATCAGAGAATGTGAAGCTATCTGAGGGTATCATTGTATCTGATTACAACTTGAATGGTTTTATGTCTATTGCCATGTTTTAAATACAAACATGCTGATTTTCTTTATTTCATCTTAGCATTCATCATCTTTGCTCTTTTCAGTTTGGATACATCTTCGGGCAGATGTATAAAAGTGTAAGTTTAAACTGAATGGTAAATGCTGCATTAGCTTCTCAAGTTGAAAAATTAAGGCAAAACAAAAATGTTAGACTTTTTGGCTCACTTAAATCAGTGATGTCACAGCTATTTGTCTTCTCCAGCTGATGGGGGTGGTTATGTCATAATCTGGACTGAGGCCAGTGATGCAATAAAAGTCAAAATGTAAAACAGAGCAGCGGCGTCTCAGGCTAAAGCCCTGGATGTTTTATCAATAGCCTTAGACTTTTTAGACCCTTTTAGCTACTCGGTTATAGTCTCAGTAAGCGGCCTTGACCCTCTGTCGTTGAGGTTATTTATATGAATTCAGTTGGTATCTTCAGGTATTTTGTTTGCAATAAGATCATGTGTTTGTGTCATGTGTAAAACAAAAGTGAAGTTAAACTTTACTTCTGTGTATAGCTCATGTGCAGCTACCTCACATTTTACACCAGTAAACTCACTTCCTGTTTCTTACACCCAGTTAACTGTTAGAAAAAAGCCTTGTCCTTAGCATAACCATGTGCTTAACGCTGAGGGAAGCATACATTCACCATGTACTGTATTTAACAGTTCATATTTATAAATGAAGGAAACACTTTGGTAGGTCTTACCTAACTAAAAGGACTGGTTTGTAGGACTTATAGCTCCACCTTCTTAAAGCCACAGCACACTACCAATCAAGCCTCTAAATGTGAGAGGGGCGTATAGAATTCAGATCACGTCTTTTCTGTTGAACAGGGAAAATATTTTATTATAATGTTTTAAATGACCTTGGTAGATTAGCTGTCTTTCTAATTTTATTTTCTAAACTTAAACTGTGATGATGTGTTCTTGATTTCAAGCTTGTTTCTTTAGTCTTTATGTTGAATGTAATGTGATCCTCTGACTTTTTCTTCTTAAATCGTCACTATATTGTGTCATAGAAAGAGGAAGACAGTGCTTGTTCATCAAAAACAAAAGACATTTCTCATGGGTGCATCCACCTGGGCTCAGGGTAAGCCTCAACTTCCTCAGTCCTAGAGAGCGGCATCCCTGAGGTATTCCTAGAGTCTCCTGTTATTCAATAGATTGTTATCTTTCCTGGTTATCTGCCTGGTGGCCACCAACCCTCCTATCAGTCCACATCATTCTCAAACAACTTTCCAAAAACCCACCTGTGCACATGCTTTCAGCCCCCACATTACCTGTGTATTTCCATGCCGATACAATTTCTCAGATTTTCCATCCAAACATTCCTTTCTGCCTGCTAGTTTCTGCTTCTTTGCCCTTCTGATAGTGAAATTACAGCTCAGGGCCAAACCTGGCCCATGATAGGGTGCCAGCTGGCCTGCCAAACATGTTTTATTTACTTACAATAAAAATAAACTGAGCTGTGAAGTTTTATTTTTTGTGCTTTGAATGTAAATAAGGTGCCAGAGTGCATTAAACAGTTTGCTTATCAACAAAATTAGAAGTTTGTTTCTTAACTGTGTCCCTGGCCTCCAGTCAGATTGCAACTGTGACCCCAGGCAAAGCAAGCTGAATATCTCTGATCTAGATCCAAGACATGATATTCAAAATTCAACTCCACTACACATAAACGTTGTATTTTTTAATACCTTGTATGAATAAATGGCTTTGTGTCTGTGGCTCAGACGTGTGTGAAAATAAAAGTGCCACTTGTAAAATAAAAATGAAACAATTATGATACATGTACGACAAACTAATTGACTCCTTTCTTAAAGTAATCCAAGAGGGTGACGTAAGTAAGACATGATGCATCAAAAATGTGATCTAAGTAGACAAAATGTCTTGAACCAACAATGGTGTTATTACTGGACTACTGCTAAACTTGTGATGAAATACCTCCAAGGACAATGATCCCATTCCAGCTGCCAAATCTGGCCCAAAAAGCTGGCAAAAAACATGAAATACATGGATCATAGCTGGCCAGCATTTGGTCTGATGCTTCCAGAAAACAGATGAATGTGTTGATCCTGAGCCACTGATCATTATTCAAAGAAGGCAATAAAAGAAGAGCCATAATAAAGTTTTTGAGGGGCAAGATCATTGTTTTCCCAATTGATATTTGCATGTTGAATGGAAACTATAAAAGAAATATCAAATAGAAAATCGTGAGAAAAATGAGACTAAAAACAGTGTTGTTCTTCTTTAAATATTAATATTTAAACATCACGTCCAGCGGGAAATAACATATTCACAGATTCAGAAATACACACAAATGAGAAAACAGGACTATGACCCATAATTGGGATCCTGTGTGTATCCCAGGCTGGCTGACCTATGCCGGCTGGACAGTATTGTTCTGGAGCAGAACCATGACGACGCTGGAAGGTCAAGCTTGTGGACAGTTGTCAGTCCTTGGGGAATGGTGAATACTGGCAGCTGTGCTCTAGAAAAAAAAAAAAACTCCCTGTGAGGTGTCAAAAGTTCCCGGAGTTGACAGTTCCAGTATGATGCTCTAAAAGTGTAGCTCAGGGTCGTGTCTCAGCGGGGAAGCTCCTCTGAGAATATCTGACTGAGCACGGCAGCCAGGGAGGCTTTGGAGGCTGAGGGATGCAGGCGCTGGAGCGTTGTGTTTAAATGAGCAGCATGCGGCTCCAGACAGAACCACATCCAGTAGCATGTATTGACTTTAGGCTAGGAACATGCTAATGTCGAATCCCTGATAACCGCACACCAAATTTTAAAGTTAAACAGCTGGACTGCCATTGGATGAACAGCTGGGGAATCAGGTAGGGAAGTAGTTTATTTGTAATGTTTGCTGGTGTGCAATACAACGAGATATAATGAATGTCAGTTCAACCAAGGTACAAAAATGATCTCACTAACTTATTGTGGCATATCTAACCATGCAGTTAACTGGGATCTTGATCTCCATATGTTGGTGGGAATTTTCAATTTGTGCATTCACAAAACCCTTAGAAGATAGGTCAGAATTAAAAAAAAGTGTAAATATCATTTTTTAGCTGAGGTAGAAAACTTGGTGAGTTAATCAAAACAAAGTGCAACACAACAGGACGTAAACAGACATATCAATAACACAAAAAAGAAAAAAAATGGTTTTGTCTGACATTCCCCACATATTCACTGTTTGTAGTTATACCTACAAATAATTAAGCAATGTTATTCCTAGATAATCATGCATTAGGAGGCGCAGCTTATTATGAACCATATTGACATTTATTATGTGACATAAAAACAGGAATTGAGGAATCAAATTCTACTATCTTTTAAAGGTAATCGCACTAGGCCACTTGAGGCTGGCTCCAAAATCAGCCTGAGCTCACAGAATTATATAAAATTACCTTTCTTCTTTTTTTTTAAATTTTTTATAGTAAATTACATGCTGGTGGCATGTGATGTATGGAAAATATATGACTTCTAACCCTCTTCTAGCAATTCCAGTATTTTTTTATTTCCTCTTTTAGCTGTCTTTTATAACGCCTAAACAAGTGCCTTAACTTAGGTCCATGGTTTTGTAGCATAAATTCACCAAAACTGTAGCCTTTTTGACCAAGTATAGTTGTAGTATATAATGACATAATTACATGTTTTCCACACATTATGAGCCCCCACACATCATTTTCTCTTCAAGCAAAAAAAAAAAAAAATCATGCTCATTTCACATATTTTTGTGAGATCAGGATCAAAAATGGAATCAGTCCTCAGTAACCCCCAACCTGCCATAATTACAGCCAAAACGATTTACAGCCTGGTACAGAAAATAGCCAATTTATTGATGATTTTTTTAAAATAATAAATGTAACTCTTTTTAAATGCTAAAAGTTATGCATAGTTGGAGAAAAGGCTGTTTTGAGGTGCCATTGCAGCAGCACTCAGCTCAGCCTCTCTTTGCCTCTGTTTTGGATCATCAGAGAGTCAGGCACTGCCAAGATGGTGAGGACTGCAATAACCCACTTTAAACTTCATTTGGCTTTTCAGGAACCTATTGGTGATGACCAAGCTTTGGAGTGTTGGCTTAAAAGACTGGGAGCAATTTGTTAATTGGAGTGGAGTATTTGAAATATCAAAGCTTCATTTCAGATTTTAATTCATAGTCTGCACTTCGCTCCCAGGAAACCATGTCAACTGCAACTCATTTCTCTTCCAATTTGCATCCAATGTGACAATGCCCAGATGTGGAGTTTTTCTAGTCCCAAATAACATCCCAATGGGAGGTATACTTGTAATAGATATACCCTGTAATCTGACAATTTTACTTTAAAATGATGACGCTTTATTTGCTCAGAACACTTAGTTCTAGCTGTCAGTTCTAACCCTTAGAACTGACAGCTGCAAAGAATATCTAAGTTTTTTTTGTTTTGTTTTTTTAAATTTTCTTATCATTTAAAAAAAATATTTTAGTAGTTCCATCTTCATAATAATTATTCTTTTTTTTTTTTTCTTACAATATCACTATCACAAATCAGAGAGTCAGCTGAACCACATGAGATCATCAGCTGGTGAGGACTTTTCCTTGCAACAGCCTGAGCCTAAGTCTCATTAATACTATCACTCCAACACAGCTTTAGAGCCGCCCTTACAATGTTGGACATCATCATTTGAACTGCGCTGTATGCCTTAGTTACCCAGGCAGGATCAGATGGACTGAGTAGTATCCTGAAGCTGTAGCGTTAGCACTCCCAAAGGTCCATCCTGCTCTCACCTTTCCTCTCGTCTCCTCTCCTTTAAAGCACTGGTTGCTCAGGGTTACGTCTACAAAGAGATGCGTATCTGACAAATTCTCTTTTCTCAAAAAGTAGGTAAGAGCAACCTATTTGGACCCTTCGGCCAAAGGGGGATCTGAGCGAAAGCTAAATCCTAAAACACACTTTTAAGCCCAGTGAATGAGATCACAGGGACTCACATCTCACATGCTGAAGTAACAGACTGAAAACAGTGGTGCTTTACGTTTTTTTACAATAACTTTTTTTTCAACTGTTTTACTTTTGTCTTTCTGTCTTTGGCCTTAGAGTTGTGCTTTTGCTTTTTTGTCTAGGTACTATACAAATAACAGACTATATATA
>JAOWBC010000318.1:19324507-19347171 GCA_028566105.1 Hypoplectrus providencianus
TATTCTCTATTAATATCATCATGTAAAAATTGTCATTCAAAACTTAGCAATGTTTTTGTTAATTTAGCCATCATATATCGATGGCTATGTGGCTATATTTTGTGACAGTAATACCAATACGAGCATACTGTTTAGTATTAAGTATTATTAGAGTCAAAGTCCAAGATGCAATACTCTGATGATGCAGATGCTTCATGCAACAGGATTACATAACAGAGGTACAATCTTATCATAAAGTTTAATGACCTCTCTCTCTACACCTGTAATACATTGTCTTCTCCAGTTCTCAGTCACATCCACTCGCCCAAATATGGTCTCTTCTGGCACCAAAAAATAACCCAATACAGATGTTATCACACGACTGAAGATAAACTAATAATTATCATCACCATAAGTATAGACAAAGAAGGGTCTGCTCCACCCTTTACTGCTTTGAGTAGGTCAATGTCAGGTTATTTAACGGGCTTCTATTTTTAACACGTTTTCATTTTTTAAACTGCCTCTTATAATGCCTAATCATGACCCCTTTTGCCCTAACCTTAGAAAATAGTTCTGTAGCTTAAGTAAGTAATTGGATTGTTGTTGGTGCTCCGATGCGTCCGTGTGCATGTCTGCATGTGTGTCCGTGCTTGTCTGAGGGTGAGGAAGCACTGTGGCATGAAAGTCAGGGAGGGTGAAAATGCATATTCATCAGGCCTCGCAGACAAAAAAACACATTGTGGCATAAATAGCTTCAGTAAGACTTGATATGTTACAGCAGGACCAACATTTCTGAACTCAGCCCATGGACATAGCGCCTCACAGGAAGAGCAGGGAGAGTGAATCCCTGCATACATTTGCATTTGACTGGGGGTGTTGAGTTCAACAGGGCCACATCATTTTTCACCTCCATCTGAACACTTAATTACTTCAGCTGGCTAATCTTTCACTTAATAAAAATCTATTAAATAGGCCTGTCTGAGTATAAGCAGGACACAATTTAGAGAGCCCTAGATCAATGCCCCAGTGTTTCTGCTACACATGGCCGACACAATATTCCGTGCCGAGCGCATCAGTCTTGCAATTACACTCCCAAACATGTGGAAATGTTCAAGCTGACTCATGTTTTGACCTCAGTCATTTGCATAATCTTTGTTTTTGCTTTCTTGTTGGGCATGTGCAGCAGCAGAGATCATCTGTCATGCGGTTTATTCTGTCAGTGTGTGGAAAATCCTTCCCCAGCCACAGAGAAGAAGCGAGCTCATGAATTAACCTGCACGTTGACCTCCGTCTCCATCCCACAGCTGCTGTAAATAAAGGCGCTTCAGTGACACCCACTTGTGTCCTTCAGCACCTCCTGGAGTTACCCGCTTTAACCACTAGATGGCATTCCTGTATAAAGAGCAGAACACGAGTGAGCGAACACAGGGCCGTCTGGCACTCAGATGTTTCAATGTGTTTGCTTTGTTGACAGCTAAAACCACTACCAGCAATGTTACATCATGCATTAACATCACTGTCTGTCTGTATATGTGCGTGAGCAGCAGGAGCTCATCCGTACACGCTGCATTTATTTAAGTGATTTCTGTGAGAGGAAACCCCCGAGGAGCTCTCAATGCTTCTCCATTTTACTGCCCACATTTGCACATTTGACCACATGCTTACAGCTGTAAAGAGTCCAGCGCACATTTGTAATGCGAGATCTCCCCGAGCTCATGAAAACAAATGAAATTAATGACAGATTGGAAGTCGATACCATGAATTCTCAATGAGGGAATTTGGAGTTTAAAATGAAAAACTGGAGCAGAGTAGTAGCCAGGATTTTAGAAATTCTAAGTACCACTCATAGAAAATTAAGACTATAAACCATTTTTCTCTTTTTTTCCAGAGACAGTAGGAATGAGAGGGAAGAGGAATGGGGAATGGTGTGAAACAAAGGCCTTGGCTGGACCTAACAGTTCACGGAGGGCGCCTTAACCCCTTTAGCGAACTACTCAGTGATACTGTCTGTAAGTTTAATTTCCTAAATTAAGAATAACAATGACTTTTCAATACAGAGTCCTGAAACCCACAATAGACTTTGGGAATTAACTCCCCCAGCATTGTCTGATATTGTATAATAAAAGCTACAGGAAGTGGTATTTTACACAGTCGTGTCATTATCATGAAATACAGGGAAACATTTGGAATGTTTCTTGGAGTAAATATGGAATATAAAATAATAATAATAATAATTACAATAAATAAATAAATAAACTTAAGAGGGGCAATATCAAACAAAATAAACTACATTTTAATTGTTATTTCTTTTACTAAGTGTTTAGAGAATGAAGAAAAAAAAAACACCCTTTTCTTTGTTTTTCCAACCGACCTGAGGTTAAAGGTAAAGGACAGAGCTTTATATTTAACAACATAGTTTAATTATTAAACCAATACTATTATTTATTCATCTCTTGAATTACATTTTTGACCTGTTTGATAACCTTTCACTGCCTTTTGCTGGGTTTGGGAGCTCATTGTCATAACATCTTGTCATTTTTATCTCTGCCAATTGTCCGCCTGAGGGGACGTGTTGGGCTGCAAGTGTGAGGGAGGGAGTGAGCGCAAATCTGTCAGTCTGTCTGTCTGTCCGCAGCTAATCTCTAATCCCACTGGACCAAACAGTGTCTTAGTTTTTGTGAACACTTGTTACCATATTATAAAGCATCTCTCATTATGGCAGTAATTCACACATTTTGAAAAAGCTCTTTTACTGATGGTTTTACATCGCCAGTGACAGCGGACTCCTTGCTCGTCTTCACGCACTCTTGGACCAGGAAGTGTCTACAACTGTTTCAGTCACACAGCAAAGGCATTTACAGCTGCTAAGCCAAAGCAATCCTCATCTGTTGCAGGAAACATTTTGGCGTATCCATCCATGGACGAAATGGCAACTATTGCTGCTTTGCACCTGTTGAGGAAGTCCCAGATACATCGGAAAACCAGAAACGTGATGTCCGGAATAATAAGGAACAAATCCAGGAACTGTGTCTGGATGACTGCCAGTACAGTGCTGATTCATTGGTAGGTACACAAAATAAACAGATAAATGGATCAAAAGCATGCCGAACTAACTGTGACATGATTCAGATGTGATAAAATCAGAATCCAAGCCTTTTCAGCTCCGATTGCAAAATGACAAGCAAACAGCTTTAAAATTGTTGTATTCTGAACAGAGTTTGGATTGATCAGATCATATCTAAATATAGTATAAAAAAAAATAAAAAAACTGGCTGTCAGTGAAGCATTGTCATATACATCATGCTTTCCTTTGCAGAACTGTGTGCTTTTTTATGATACAGCATCACAAGAATTACTGCAGCTTCCTTTAGAAACTTGGTCAAATGATTCTTCTTTTTTGAGGATAAACCTTCATTTTGTGGATATAGAGGAGGTGGATACCGGTTATTGGCAGCTGTGTAGGATTTAACACACCCATAACAAACAGCTACTGTAGCGTAATCTCCTGGCTTCCCTCCTCCCTCTCCATCCTCTCATTTCTCCTCCGTGCTCCCTGGTCCTTTGCCCACCGTGCCGTCCCCCAGCTGTCCTGTTCTCTCTCTGCTGAAGGAGGGAGGGAGGGAGGGAGGGAGGGAGCTGGCCGGCTCCAGCCCTGCCTTGCTTGGCTGTCATGTTCGCGCCTTGATGTTACAGACTGCAGTAGCAGCCTCTTAGGCCACCATAATCCACTGGATTGTTGCATTAAAACCCATCACATGATTCTTTGCTCCCTTCCAGTTGTGCCGTGTTGCGTCACCATTTGAGGAAGCTATAAATAACAAAGAGGGGCTGCGGGGGAGGGAGGGGAAGACACAGGACCATCACACACATGGAACAACACAGATTGGCAGCTACTGGCTCCCTCCGAAAACCCAGCAGCACCCATCTTTGAGTTAGAGAGCGCAGTAATATTCACACTTACCTGACTCAGTCTTTGGCATGCGTCACAATACTCACAAAGGATTTGATGCATTATGAAATTCAGCAGCACAGCAGGGGCCAATGGCTGTGACAAGAAAACAAGTTAAAGGAAATATTCAGACGTGTCACTCACCGAGACGTCAAAGTCTTTTCCTTTTTTTTTTTTTCCAGAACAGAATGAGGAGCCTCGCATTGTCACATCATAGGCTGAAAATCAGGTGCGGCGGTGTTGACAGTAAGCCAGTGTGAAATAGCAGAATGGGGTTGAGCTTGGTAAAATAGGTTGGGGTTTTTGTTCATTACTTTCATGTGCTTTGACAGGCGATGTAAGTCTTCAGAGGTCTTCTTGAGGGAAGCTGAGAGATAGCAATTGGCTGGAAGGCAACCTCTGCAGAGGGAGACGTATACTGAGGCGAAACATAGCGATGACAACCAAAGAAACCGATGGAGCTGTTTTTGTTTTCCCGTGTCTGGAGCCCCGGTGCACTGCATTAGCATACATCCCATCCTCTGCCCGCCAGGCAAACAACTACAGTACAAGACTGTGTGAGGAAAAGCAGGCGTTGTCTTCCATGAGATTATGTAGAATGACAGAGCAACATGCTTCATGGGCGTATACGTCACTATGAATTACAGCGTCACTGTGACTGCATCATTGCTGCTATACAGGGGAGTGGTGAAGTGTTAACATCTGTATGTAGAGCAATGAATCACATTTCTTATATTCGTGATGGCTTAAAGGGGCAGTCGCAGCAAACTGCAGAGCATTCAGCATGTTTGGGCCCAATATGTTTTCCAAGTTGGTGGAGACAAAAATGGAGCAAAAAGGGAGTTAATATTGAACTTCTATTCACCAGACAGCCATAAAGTTGACATCAAATGGATTTTAATGCTGCTACCATGGTGGCTGGATGTGCAAATGGGCAATTGTTGGCCACACGTTCGCTGCATCTGGTGTTACTAATAGCATTAACAATGGCTCTGTTGTATTTAAGTATCCCTGTAAGCCATGAAAGTGAGTCAGCAAGGACAATAGCAGGACCTTGAAACTGAAACAGCTAAATGGAATTCAGCCATAAATAATTGGATTATTTACACCTGTGCTTTCCTACTGTGACATGTCAGAATGTGCTGTGAAAAAGGCCAGTGAAAAATTCTCCATTAAAGGTGATCCTGCATTCAAAAGTAAAGTAAAATGGACTTAAATATCCAAGAAAAAGACTAACTATATGGTTATATATATGGTTGCTTCAGAAAACTGGGTTGTGCATTTCTCATTATGCAATACTGTGTTATTTATTACACCCTGTGCATATTTTTCAAAGTAAATTTCCCCAGTGTGAAAGGAGCTTTTCGCTCATTTCTCCAAGTCAAAGCCACCATAATTCTGATGATCATCAAATGATCATCAGAACCATGAATAGATTACTGAATGGATCAGCCCAGGGCCACAAGTGTTAGGGCCCCCATGGCCTTCACCAATGAGATGCCGCTCAACTAGGAAGGGTTGAAAATTATCACAAAGAAACAAAATGCAACTAAAGAGATACAGAGAAATAATGCAAAACAGCTGAAGAAAGACACAAAGAGCCCACAAAACATTCTTTTGAAAAGGGTCAAAAGGACAACAGAGAGACTCTAAATTACTCCAAAGAGACACAAGAGAGAGACATAGAAGAGAGACATAAAATAACCACAAACATTACATGAAATATGATAACAAACAACAAGAAATAGTAACACAAATAGACACAAAACGACCACAAACAGACATCAAATTGTCAAAGTGAAGACAAACACAGGGAAAAGTGGCTAGAAACAGAATTAAATGACCAGTAAGAACAATGGCTAAAAAAACAACAGCCAGACAAAAAATGAATACAAAAACATCAAAACAACTACAAAGAGACACAAAGCCACAGAGAGATGCATAACCACCAAAGAGTGACACAAAACAACACAAAAAAAGGCTAAACAGTAATGAACTCAGTGTGCCTGATGGCTGGTGGGGCCTTTTGCATGTGTGCACCCAGGGGCCCATTGTCCATAATCCCCTCATGATCAGGGCTGTTTTTCAGAGCTCCTCCAGAGCCATGGACGACATTACACAACTGTCTTCACAGGCGGAGTGGGCCTCCCAAAGACGAGTAAATGTACACTACATGAATAAGTTACGTTCCTCCGCTGCAGCAGCCTAACCCACATTCAGTCACACACATCTCGACACACATGGAGGGCTTTCATGAACCCACACAGCTCCCATTAGATACGTAGCTTCCAAGAACCCAAGTGATGATATCTAATAAGAAGTTTTGCCCACCTCTTTCTGTCTCCGCTTCCTCTTTGATCTCTCCACCTCACCCCTTCTGTTTCTTTCTTCCCTGTAAGCCTCAAACTATCCATCCAAATCCCCCCTCTTTCTCTCTCTCTCTCTCTGCTCTCTCTGCAGCTCTTGCCGTGCTCTCTCTCCCTCCAGCATGTTATTTAAGTCAAGGACGGCATTAGCATGACGAACACAGCCTTCTATCACAAGTCCTGTCTGCCAAGGCTGGAGCAGGAGGAGCACGCTTTGCTATTAGAGTGGAGAGAGAATGGCTAAACATGTGCGAGAGGGAGGCCGAAGGCATATGGAGGGATGGGATAAAACGATGCCTATAAGAAATTGAAGATGATTTGTGATTACATAAGACAAAGCATACATGTGTCTACATTTAAGAAAAACATAATGCGTTGGCGTGCCACACGTTGTCGGGTTGATCTACACACTTGAAGAAATCCCTCTCCTCTCTGTCAATGAAAGACAAAAGCATTTTTCACAAGTGTCAAGAGATAGGGCTACAAAGAGACTCTTAAATCATGCCCCCGATCATATGTCCCTACAGCTCTCACTTCATTACACGCAAAGCCCTCATTGAAATCAGATCAGACTGTATGCATGAATCGCTGCTTGGTATTCCAGATCTGATTACTCATGCATGCCCACAGGAAAAAACACATGCAGCGTATTGTCTTTTTTTAAGCACATTCTCACTTCATCTCCCCCCTCATAGTCTCTATTTACAAACCTATTTATTACAACAGGAAATTAAAACACAGTTAATTGTATCATAAACACACATCTGTGTTACTAAAACCAGATTAATTTTTAATGAAACAGATGCCATCCTGGGCCAATTTCTCCCTTCGCCAACCATGGCGGTACAACCTACCAGGGCCTGCAGTCTTACAACCACATGGCGGAGCATCCTTTTGCACTACTGACTCTGTGGTTAAGCTGAAAGCAAAAGCCGAAACTGTATCTGGAATAAACAACTCAGTGGCTTAAAGACACCCCTGGTAAATTAAAGCCATTATCTATATAATCACCACTGCAGCTCATTTGGCACTGTAGCCATCTGAAATGAATGCTGTCAGTCATGTGAGTGGTTATAAGTATTGGAGAGCAGAGGATTGCTGTACCTGCTGGCAGGGCAGTAGGTTGTTATCAGTCCTATGTGTGGGCCTGAATATAGAACACATCAATCTAGCGTCTCACACGATTGTGCATGAACACTGGTTGCAAGAGGAATCAGAAGTTGTAATCTATTATTTTTGTCCAAAAAACAAAAAGGTACAGATAAAAGTCTTTCAAATACAATATATTCCTATTATATACATTTACATATCCTTTTTTTTTTTTTTTGCACCACCCTATCACCAAGTCACACGTTATGTTGTTATATGGAGCCACTGCTTCAGCATATAGAAAAAATCCTGTGAAAAATAATCCTTTTTGCCATTTAGTTTTCTTTGCTATTACCAGCTTGTGCAAGCATTGTCAATGTTTATATACCAAAAAATTGGTCAATTAACATTGGTATAATTAGTGGTGCCTTTAACGAGCCATGGCAAATAGGAAATGTGGAAGTTACGTTCTGGAGAGTGAAAAAGAAGGCAAGAAAAAAGCAAGAAAAGTCACTCTTATGGCAGGCGGATCACATAAACCAGGACTTTGATCCATTACACTACTGTTTGTTCCCCAAGTCAAGACAAAAAGTGAGAATGTGTTTAGTATTAATGTTGATTGTCTCAAAGTGTATTTGTCACTTCTGATGCTCACGCTGTCCTTGTAATTCCTTCACCTACCGCCTTTTTGCACATTTATTAAACTTCCTAAACTATCTTTTTTATGCCTAACCAGTCATTTTTTGTCCCTAACATTAGAGAAGTAGCTTGGTGGTGTCATGGTAAGGAAGGTGCAGCTGTTCAGCTTCAGTAATTGGCCTTTGTCTGGGGTAAACAGATGAATATATCAGCTTATTAAATGGGCTGATAACAACCTACTGGCCTACCGACAGGAGGAGCAGGCCCCTACTCTCCCATAGTCATAGCCTGATAACCATTGATAATGCCAATTCAATCATCTGATAACATTTGAAACGTGCAAAAACAAACAAAATAATTGAGTTGTTTGAATTTGCTTGGAAAGACACTGGCTTAAACCATCCATGACTCACCTTAAATGGACACCCTGCGTGTTCAGTCTGGGTCTTCAGAGCAGACAGAGAAGGAGGGATGGAGTCTGACATTTCACATGGCTTTCAGTCAGACAAATAATCTGATGGTCGGAACAGAGAGGCGGAGGGAGGGAGGGAGGGAGAGGGAGCCATGTGGCCTTCGAAAAGAAAAAAAAAATCCAGCTGCATATTAAATGTGCTCAGGCGTTTCATGGCCTGTCAAACCAGGGTGTGATTTGTGATGCACAGAAGACACACTGTCTCATTTCTTGGGTGATGTGTGCACGTGTGGACGCCTGTGCATGTATGTGTACAAGGTCTGGGCACGCACACACACAGACACTCAAAGTCACACACACACAAACACGCAGCGGCAGTCAAGCCTGCTATCATTTGAATTCCTCCCCTGTGGTGCCTCCGTAAGGCATCTCAATCTCCATCACGCTGTCAGAAGAAATAAACACATTACGGCGAGAATTGAGACAAAAAAGACATTTTTCTCCCACTCACATTCATCACCATATAACTTAAATGCACTCGTTCCTCATACACGCAAAGCCACAAGCCAAAGACGCTGTCATCCGTTGCATGGTGAAAAAATACATTTATTGGAATCTGTGTCAATGTAGAAAAAAGTGAAAACTGGCTTTAGGTTTTGTCACAGTACCACAGGTGAATATTCCAGCAGCCGTCTGGTTGAGCGAGCTTGTTTAGGGCAGTACATCTGCTACTGATGACAGCAAAGAAGTTGGTGGTACCAACCATGATACCAAACACATCGTCTCACAGACACTGAGAAGCTCAGGCTGCTCCTAAGACACACCACCAGCAAATACACATGTTGTACAGCAATTAACCTAGCCCAATGTTGTCGGTTTGGGTTTAGCGGCAGATTTTAAATGTTTCTTTGTGATACTGTTACAAATCCCTTTCCAAGAACAATAAAGCCAGGGCCACTGACTGACAGCCTCTGAGGTGGCTCTAAGGAGTCTGCACTGTGTCGTCAATTGTGAGCCACTCTTTTGTAAGTTTAGCCCATAAAATCCCATTTTGTCCTGGCAATAACTAGTGGCCCTGTGCAAAGCTATGAGGTTCATGCATCATCTTTGAATTCTACGACAAGCTCCTTCCACTACTCAAAGCCTGCCATCCAAAATAAAGGGAGTATCACGTTAATGTTTCTCTTTTCTCTTGTCACTTTTTTTTTAAAATTCAAATATTTCTGTCTGAACAAATATTTCTTGAATAAACACACTGTTAAGTGACAATTTCTATTTTGGCAGGCCAAACGTTATTATGGGTAGTGCATTTTCTATTTCTGATATGACAGGATAAACTCACAACACATGGCGAGTCTGCATACTTTATGAAGTCAACTGAAATCGCAACAGAAAGAAAGGCATTAGAAAACAAAAAGGACATTTCTAAACTCAGATACTGAGTATTAACATTGAGAGGTCAGGTTTTTTTCCCCATACAACTTTCTTTACATATAGACTTATTTTATTCTTAAATATCTTAAATCTCATATAAAATAATTCATCAGAAATTGATTCTATATACACAGACAAGAGTGCACAAGATGGATAAAGAGATGGTGTGCATGCCGAGAGCAGGGTTTGCTGTGAGATTATATGCGCTGCTTGGGTGCTTTTTTATTTTTAGTTTGGCTTTTCTGACGAAATGTATGAGTGGTTTTGTCTGAAGTATCATACTCAATATCATCATTCATAAAACAAACAAGTGCTTCTAAATCAATACAGAGCCTCTTTTGCCTGCTCTTTTGAGTGGCAATTCTGAGAGAATGTGACCTTCATGGTTACCAAAAAAAAAGATCCATACTTCAATCTTGTTCCCTCTTGATACAAGTTATCTACTAAAGCAGAACCAAAAGCACTATGATTCTCTGGACTGGACACTGGACAGGATAAACTTCATTTTAAATAGAGAACACTAAGGGGAAAAATACAGTATTTGTTGGCTTAATCCAAGAGTGTGACAAAACTGATACATGGGAAACTGCAGCAGTTGAAGCAATTATATCCATGGAGGGGGATTCATTTACACTGTTAAAATATAGCATGTCATTACATACAATAAGGCATGCATGGTTTCATGAGACAAATGAAAAATCGAATACAAAGGGAGTGCATTTGCACAAATTTTAACCACTTGTTATTTGGTGGCTTTAGCTAATAGTGGGAAAGGATGGCTATAGTTGGGGATGGGCATTTAAATTTATACTACAGAGTACCCGAGTACTTGGGAAAGAAAATATAGACCAGAAACTAAATCTATCTGACATGAGAGGTGCAACCTCTGGGTCTCAAAAGTGAAGTCCCTTAAGGCTGCATTCTTTTGTATGGCCAGCAGGAGGCAGCTCTGATTGTGCTAAAAAAAAAAAATGTGGCTTGTCTAAAAGTCAATAGGAACATTTCTCACTTGGTTTATAATCTCAGTAAATATTCACTACTAACCTTCCTTAATACAGCATGTTGTTCATTTTGTAAATTACGGTCCCCTTAAGAGCAAAACAGATAATAAAGCAGGGTAAACTTTAGCATCTTATAACTGTGAAGGTTCCCAGTGTGTTTTTAGTTCCTTAGAAGCGCATTGTTGCAGACTAAAAACCAACAACTGGCCAACAACTGGCACATGCTCACAAAGCTAGATAGCTAGCAATACTGTTAGCTTTCAAAGTAGATCCATTCTGGCTCCTAATTCCTCTGGGCATGTGTTTGTGTGTGTGTGTGCTGGTTGGACAAAAAACAATATAGGGATGACCACTAAGCAAACTTGAGGCTTCAAACAAACAAATGGGTTTGCAAACCTGTGGTAGATGTCACGATAACTACATTACTGTTACTTGTACGCAGTGGATAAACATTATGTAACTAATTCTATCAAGTGGTAGGCCAGTACTGTTATTTGCAGTAAAACATCATACAATATATATATAAAAAACAGAAAGTGTGTAATCTATACATTAAATAAAACCAAATCAAGTACTCGAGTACTCATACCCATCCCAGGCTAACAAATTCTGACTCATTTTAATCAAAAGGGAAAATAATAGGACATTGGTCACAGGCACATTTCCCAAAGCAGCATGTAGTTTTCTTTTCACCTAAAACCTTTTGATTTTCCCAAAACCATTTGCTGATTTATGATGTCTGATAGCATGTGTGATCTGAGCTGAAGAGAATTAAAAAACCTGCACACTAGTTTGGCAATGAACTCGCTGTGAGGACCTGGCTCTATGTGGCACAGTGTTAATAAAAATCGTATCCAATGACTCAATGACACCAACTCTCTATTCACAATGGCCAACGCTGTTGATGCTGCTGTTATTTACTGCTCTCCAGAAAAAGGAAACACAACAATGAAGACATCATACAGACAGCACAATCAATACCAACCTGGAAGAGGATGCTTAGTTTCGCTTCTCTTTTTCTGCGTTGAATTTTCACAACTTAACTGGCACCCACATATCTCTGGCAAGCGACAGTATCTTTGTATATTATTTAGAAAATCTCTAGTAGATGTTCACAGTTGCTTGACTGAATGGCAAAAATACCCATGAAGTCTAAAATTGCTGGTTTAGTCATCTAAAACATGGATGCCAAGAGTTCTTTAAAGTACTGGAGGTTCACTGTCATTGATGGACTCAGATTCAAAGAGTAAAAAAATCTTGCAGCGTGTTGCCTTTGAGCACTAACACACATATTCATACATACAACCATTCATTTTCTTGTATATTTATATATATAGAGAGAGATCTGTAGTAATATGGAACAGTGGAAATACCTTCAATTACATTAGATGGTTTGATGTGACACACGTTTCATAAATTCTTCTTGATGGAGGAGATTCTGTTCTGTGTATGGACGCTCTTCAGGGAGCATTTACATGATTTCTGTACAGTAAAACAGCACACATAAAAACATGAGGACATTGAAATAAAAATATCCCACGCTGATTGTGATGTTTAAAATGTTCAATTTCATTTTTTTTTATTCTAGAAAGGGAGGCGAGGGTTAATTTTTGGCGGGACGAGGCTTCCCACTACACAGTAGTTTCATTCTTCCAGGGTCCAGTGCGTATATTCCCTGTGCTGTCCGAGGTGTATAGGAGTCCTTCGTGCAGACCCCCCTTTAGAATCCCATTCTGATTGGGTGGGTTCTGAGGGTAGGATTGTCTGCGCGGCGCGTGCATCTCCAGATGGTGATGCGTTGCCATCGGGTCCTGCTCGGCAACTTTGCCGCAGCCACACAGGAAGACGCCCGTGTCACCCGCCTCTGCCGGGCACAGAGAGGGGAAAAGGTCTGCCTTGGCACAGCAGATGTGCCTGTGGCAGGGATTATGGCACGCCAGGGCCTCGTGCGTGGTGGCTGCAGCGGCGTGGCATGTGTGATGCCCATCATGGTGGCCTTCGTGGGCCAGATGTGGGCAGATGTGGGCGTGACGCTCATGTGTGCTATGCGGGCTGTCAGTGTGTGAGCTGTGCACACTGCCTCCATCCACGCTGGAGGGGATGTGATAGGCGTACTCCCTCTCACTCGCTGCTCCGCAAGCACTGGCGCCGGCCCGGCGGGTGAAGTGACGGCTTTTAGTCCTGGTGCTGCTCTTTAGACAGGGGTGCAACTGGATCCCCGGCCGGTAACCCTCGGGGTCAGCATGTAGTAGCACGTGTGTCGCTGCAGGCTCCTCCTCCATTAGCTGCTGGCTATGCAGGGCGGCACAGCACGGCGTCACCGGTGCCAGACACGTCACATGATTTTGCGAGGATGGAAGGGTGGCGTGTTTACAGTGACTTAAACTGCCATGACTGCAGCTCATCAGTGCTTTACTCTGACATGGTGAGTCGTGGTGGCAGTGGCTGTGACCATGGCCATGCCCGGGGGTGTCTCCATTCACGTTGACCTTGGGTCGTGGTTGAGCTGGCCCATGGGCACCAGAGCAGGCGTTGGCGTTTCGCCCGGGACAACATGAACACCAACAATGCCAGACATCATCTCGCTTGGCACAGTGATGGATGAGGATGAAGAGGCCAAGGGTGACGGAGAAGGCACCGTAAAGGCAGCTGAAGATCATGTCCAGGAAGTGACCCTGTGACACAGCCAGCGCCCCGAAAGTCCAGGTGGCCAGGAACAAGAAAAGGGTGAAGGCCGCCGTTCGTAATTGAGCCTTGAAGGAGTGCTCATTGGCCAGCAGGGCGGGGTTGATGGGGACACCTGGGCAGCCAGCGGGGCAGTGGCCCCCACCAGTTGGAGCTGCCATGGTTCCAGGCTCGGCTCCTTGGTGGCAGTGGGTGGGTACATCGACGGCGGCCAGCCTCTGCTGCTCCTCTGTCAGCTGCTTCAGCTCATACTTCTTTTCGGGGTGCCGCCTCAGCTGGACGAAGGTACAGATGAAATAGATGCATGTTACCAGGAAGATAAGGGCCACAGGGCCGAAGAACGCTCCCAGGCTGGGCTCCCACGCCATCCAGCAGCTGCAACAAACAAACACCAATGCATTTAAACACTTTGATTTATATGTGTGATTCAACCTTTGGTGCAGAAGCAAATGGAGGACTTACTACGGCGCTTGCTCCCCGCTGCCATAGTTGTCTATATTGACGGCTGCGGTGACCCCACAGATGATGAGGGGCACTCCACCACTGACTAAATAAAATCTGTGAGGTGACAGAGGGACAAACAGAGGCAGAGAGAATAAGAAGGTATAAGAATGTTTGCCATGAATAGGAATTTACAAATCCCATATCTGACATCGGGATTACACCAGCACATTGTCAAAATATGACTGAGAAATTGTTTTAGACCTCGAGAGAAAGATAATAACCAAAAGATCCAAACAGACAAATAAGATTATACACTCTTGCAGCGGTGAAGCTCAAAACAAACAAACAATGACACTGAGACACAGGCACAAGAACATATTTGTCAGCTATCCTTTCCCCGCTTCCCTCAAATATGACTTTAGAGCTTGTCAATGTGTTTGTGATCACACTCTAGGGGTGCGATCACACCTACAGTTTGTTGTCTTTGCTCCAAACCAAAGTGTGATTTTTACTCTGAAAACAAATCTGTTTCCTGTCGATGTAAGCATGATTGACTTGTCAGCACTCATTGCAGCAATTTACGGCATCTGCTGTTCATAACAGCTCGGGAGACGTGAAAAGAAACCTGGATTTCAGCAGACACTGAATTTAAATTCAGTTTTCCTTTCAGCGCAACAGAATTTTTTTTTTTTTTTTTTAACAATCAAATGTCAACATGAATGAGCTTCCACTGGCAGAGCCGTTCATTTTGAGGTTGTTCCTTCAAGTCAATTTGGCATATTGGCAGTTACTTTGAATGACAATTCAAACCAAAATAACGTCTTTATAAAGTGTTGCAGTGGTGCTTGGTGGAATGCATATCAGACATAGGCAGTCAGTGGTGCACAAGGACAGGGGGGCGTCTGAGGGGGAGGCAAAGGGTGGCATCACCCCCCAGAAAGGGGTTCCAGGGGTGATTCAAGGTGCCACTTTCCATTTAAAAAAATGTCCCAAAGGTTGTTTGTACATCCCGTTAGGAACCATATTTTTGTTTATTTATTGATTTATTATTGAGAAAGATTCCACAGGAGGAGTTCAGGTGTTGACTATAAAGAGCAACAAAGTCGATATGGTCAGGATGAATGAACAGGTCATACAAATACACAGCTCTGACAGCATATTTGTTGTCAGACAATACATCAAAAAAGGCCACTACTGGTAAATGTTCAGAAAAAAAAGAGTTGTTATAAAGCATCAAATTACAAATATAAAAAGTCAACACAAATATGTCTTCAAATCAGCATTTTCTCTAATGACCAGAAGGGGGCGACTTTGTTGGTTTAAAAGAAAAAAAAATTGTTTGTATGAAAATCAATCGGAATATGAATCTAATTCTCACTTGATTTATTGCCTCAGTAAACATCCGAATAATGAGTTTATGTTCTCAATTGCTAGTTCCAAGTCTCTCACTGCTCCACTAACCGTCAGACTTCCATTAGATTGAAGTGAGATTGATAATCAGTCATCACATCTCTCAGAGTCACTGTGAATCGTGAGTTTATAAACTGGAAGCTTATCTGTTCTCTCAAGGAAGCAACATCTAAAATGCTTAGAAAATGCAGACACAGTGCCCTTACACTTGCTTGTTAACCACACATTTGGATCGTTGCTGCTCAGCATTTTAGACTTTCTTTGGAGCGTTGGTTGTGAGGCTTTTCAAACAACAATGCACGTCTGCAATATGCAATTAATCACATGAAAGCGGGGACGGTGAATCAGGATGTGAAGTAAGGTCAGCGGCAGACTGTGAACAAATGACAATTACAATGGCTGAGTTCTGTTGGGGTTCCATTGACTCTATTGTAATCCTGGTTTACCGCCATGGTAATTGTGCTTATACAGTGTAAAATTGGAAGTTTTCGAGAAAGATATTCTCATTAGACCAGCATCTGCCACCTCTTGAATGCCCTTTTTTTAATTCTACAGGTACACTAAACAATGCCCTTGCGTCACAGTACACATATCATGAGCTTTATGAATGCAGCACAGGAACAAAGCTGATCCCCAGCAGCTCCCTGTCTGCACTGTCCTTGTCCCCTCACTCTGCACTGTCATCCACTTTCCTATATAACACTATGCTATTTCCTCTTCCTTCCAGTTCAATCTCAACCTCTGTCACTGCTCTAACCTTTCCACCACTCCATCTACCTCCATCTTCATCCTCAGCCCCCCCATCCCCCCACCCCTTCTGTCTCTCTCTTTCCCAATCTGTCCTCCGTCACACTGCACCCGTCCCAAAAATTCAATTACAATCAAGATGTTTGTCTGGGCTGGTTTTGCGAGGGATGGTTGGGTGGATGGAGAAGGGGGGTCGGGGGGGGGGGCTTGGTGGCATTACCGGCCTGTCACTGTCTCTGAGTGGAACGGTTCCCCCGGGGGACTCTCCTCCAACAGAAAGCCATTTACACACCCGTCAGCCAGATAAGCATAAATGAGAAGAAGTAGTGGATGTTAAAGCACCCTGTGCTTTATAAGCTTCATTCCCCCTTTATCCCCTTCTAGAAAAGCCTGCTTGTGTCTCCTGCAGGCCTGTGCCCAACAAAACATGTGTAAAATGCATACAAAAAAATGTATTGCATGTATGATCAGATGAATGTCTACAGGCTGCTTTGCTTTAATGCAAAAAGGTGCTACTTCACATTAAAATTCTCTCCAATGCTCTCACTCTAGCCTGAATGCACACACACATACACCCTTGGACACACACATTTTTGTTGGCCATTCTATTAAAAAAAGGCCTTCAAACAAAATGGCTGTGTATGCAGAGTTTTGCTTTTGAGTGAGTTTAGGAACAGCAATCATCTGATATAAATAGACCCTGAAGTGCCTTTTAGCCAGAGGCTACACACCGACACCCTCCCATCCCCATTCCCCTGCTTATGCACTGTCCTCTGTTTAGTGACTAGAAGCTGTCCTCTCTGGACCTGGTCCAGGTTATACATAGCACAGCTGGGGACATCAGATGGTCATATAGCTCCAGCACAGGGTAAAGGCTTATTAGGTACTCACCTGAAACTCAAATCCTGCATGTCTGAGAGGAGCTTATTTTAAAGCAATGGAGCTCCAGGTATGTTTTGACTCATTTTGTTTACACCGCCATGTTGGCAGGATAAATCATGAATGGTCGATTTAAAGCTGTCTCAGGTCTTTTATTCCAAGGACAATAAACACTATATGTCAGAATTTCATAGATCAAACAGAAATAATCCATAGAATGCCCCCAGGTTGAACCTTGGATTTCATTTTTCTCTGGAGATTCTTTGACTATAAAAAACAAGACTATAAAAGCCAGCAATTACACAAATTGGAAGTTTGTATCCCTCCAGTATGAATTAAATTGAATTTGTCAATGAATATTCAGCTTTTGAGTCTAATATTACTGACTAAAAACTGTTGGGATGACAATGGTAAGGTAATAAAGGTAGCATAAACAAAAGACAGTGTACAAAAATCTGTGTGCTTACATGTATGTACACTTAGCAAACTTTAGTTTAAAGTAAAGTTATCTTGGGATTACCCAGTGTTAACTACATTGTATGTCATTTTTTCCTCATCAATGTCATGTTCTTATTCCCAGGGGTGTTGGGCATTTTGTGATGTTACAGAGATATTCTATGGTATATTCCTTTCTATCTCACTAGACCATTTCTTTTTATAATACACATCTCATAGTTCATGCATCACCAGTTGCTGGTACAAGCCATTTCTCTCTTAGAAGTTAAGAATAGCTCTTCTAAAACATCCCCAACCAGAGAAAAGCAGATCTATGTAATATTATGTCCTTGTCTCAGATGCTGCCTTTTAAGAAGTGAATTTGCCTGTTGGAATTCGTAATATTGACAGCTTGTGAGGAATGCTGGTCGTGCCATTCAACAGATGTTGGAGATTCTTTACTGGAAGGGGAAAGAATGTTCTTTGAAAGTGAAGTGCTGCCTTTAGAGGAGTGATCTGCACCCATCACTCCAGATGACTGTCAGTTAATAGCATGAACAGAGGCGTTTAAGGTGTGTGGTTCAACGCGGTGTAGCAGATTTCTGACAAAATCAGTGCGATGGTCTGCTGGATATGCCATCAGATTCTGTCAGGAGTGGAGGGACACGCGAAGAGGTAGATGAGTGAGGAATAGGTCGGTTGCTGGGAGGGGAGGGGGGGTGGGGGGCGCTCGGAGGAGAAATTGATTTGTCTCCAGCTGCTAAGTCTCATTGCATGAGCCTGTCTGACGGGGAGCATTACAGTCAATCACTGTGGATCAACGCGACTGCCGCGCCACACGATCCCCCCTGCTTGCCCCCCAGACAAATTATCTCATTCACAAGCGGTGCATGATGGGAGAGCCTGGAGAACATTCTGTATTAAAAAAAAACCCCAATCACGCAGGTGTCTGAGTATTTGCTTTGCAAGGAAAGTGCTGCTTATAGAGGTTGAGGGGGGATCCTTATCCTTGGTGACTTTCAGTGACTCCAATACATCATTGGAAAAAAATCCAGTTTTAATAATGTCAGACATACGATACTACTCATTTATGAAAGTGTATAGCTATTCTTCTTAGGTGTATGGTTGATAAATGTCCATGGGAGTGCTACATGTGTCCCAATAATAATTCAAAACACCCCATGGAAATAACATTTGAAGCCATATAGTAAGGCATTCCAGGAGGGTTCATATCAAGTTCAGCTCCACATGTTTAAGTCATTTTATTGTGTGGGGTCATTCAAATTATCTTCAAAATACTGAAAAACTGAAATAGTATTTAATATCTTCAAACAGCTTTAAGGAAATGACACAGAATAAAACTGGATACCAGATTAAATGACAAACAGGCATTTGTTACGGTGCACCCTCTGTTTGCCTCCGTTTCCGTGCTCTCAAACCTTCCCTTAAAAGGATTTCTTGTTGAAGCTTCGGGAGTTGGGCTCTGCAGCACAGTTGCAACGTGCAGAAGAGCTCACACAGCATCTTCTCGCCGCAGAGGAAGAGCACCGCATGTGTCCAAAGCTGATCCTCTTAAACATGCCAAATGTCATGAGTAAGCAGAAGTGGAGAATGAGTGAAAAAAAAAAAAAAAGAAGCAGAAATTCAATCTCGTGTGTGCGTCTAAGCGAACAGGAATTTAATGGGTCAAAAGGCTAAATGCATTTAGATTTGTGATAAAGCTCCTGGCTCAGCAGCCTCCTGGGTGATTGAGCTAATTAGTTATAGTAAGCGGGTGATGCCATAGTAACAGGTTGTTTTAAGTTGTTCTTCCTCCTCCTCTACCTCCTCCTCCTGACATTCACTTGCCCTCTATCGTTTTTGTCTAACAGAGCAGTAGAACTACTCAAACAGAATAACTGTGCCAAAACATTTACTGTACACACAGTTGAGCTATTGCACACATTTCCCTCCAACAAATGCCTGAAAAAATGTGTTTCTGTACCTTTGGGAAAGTGGTTTCAAAATGTTTTTTAAAAATATGGATCATTGTCAGGCTAGAGTGGGTTCTTTACCCTTTTATTTGATGTGCCCCCACATACCTGTCAGATGAGCAACTCAACTCTGGCTGTCATGTTCCAAAGGTGCTCATCTCAGTAGTGGATGTTAAGTGACACCACATAAAAGTAAAACATTTTTTCTGCATGCAATTAAAGCACTCACCGGAAATGTCTAAAGCTGGACATTTTCCTACATCCACTTCTTTTACGCAACAGTGCCTGCTCCGTGGTCTTGCCTTGAAGAATCTCTCTGACCGAAAACTGAACAAATGAACAATTTTGCACATATCTGAGTGTGAGGACCCTTTCTCAAGCTCCAGGACCTTAGCTAAGTCTCATACTGTGTGAGTGTAGATTTTATTTTCTGACCAAACAGTATTCGTCCATTATGTTAGCTGATAAATATTAATAATAATTCTTAATAATAATTGGTAATTGTTATTAATTTACTTGGACTTTAATTGCTTAAGCTGACAGCTTTGAGGCTAACCATCACGTTTTCCATTAGCCTACTTGTACCTGCCTATTGTAACTGTTTTCCATTACATTTAGCTTACAGTATTTTGACTATCACTCACTTTTAGCTAATTGTTTTTAGGGTTTAACTATTATGTTTAGCCATATATTTCAACTGAAGGTTGATTTCTTACAGCTAACAATTTAAATAGTTATTCTGTAAGGTTTAGCTACCTGTTTATCCACTGCTGTTAGTGGTTATCCATTACTTTTAGCTAACACCATTTATCCACCTCTGCTAACTAACAGCATTTATCCATTACTTTAAGCTAACACCATTTATCCATGACTTTAAAACAACTATTTGAAACATTTAGTTTAAGCTAGCTCCTTGTTGCTAGGCTATTTCAACTGAAAGCATGTGGCTTTTACTGGCTCCTAGCTGGGACTGACTGGGGAGCCAGTAAAAGTCACAGATAATTGTGATGGCATTGCTAAAGGTAATGAGATTAAAACAGCCGCTAGTCACTTCCTTATAGTTCCCTCTAACCAAACTGCTGCTTTATTTGAATGACTTCACTTAAACTGATTTTGAATTTCATGAGATTCCTAAGGTAGGTGAATGATCAGTGCAGCAGGGAGAGGCAGGGAATACTTGAAGACATTAATGCTAATTTTTATTGAACAAATTGACTGATAAAAAATGTTAAACAGAAACTTAAGACAGATGCTCGTCAGTCTTATATTCCATCTGCCAGAGTTGTTGCTTAGCAGCAGTTTGCACCTGTAACAGGTGAGTCTTAGCTTAAAAAAAAAAAAGAAGAAGAAGAAGAAGCCTGGGTTCTTACATTTGACTGATTAAATTCAAATCACCTGGCTCCTTTAATCTCTGGCAATTCTCAGACTAATTTCCACATTAAGTGAATCATTACCATTCCAAACCTAAACTTATTTCCTCGTGGCTGACAGTGACTTAGATTAAAAATGCAATTTCTTAACGTGAGCAAATGTGGGAGAAATCCACAAGGAGTGCCAGAACGGTATAAATAGGAAGACCTGACAGCCACGTCACTACAGACTGAACAAAGCCAGAGGCTTGGAAGAATGCAAACTAGCTGTGGATGTCTCTGCAGATAAACGATGCAATAACTCATCTGTGTGAAGCCATTGTTGCCCTCTAAAGGGAACATGAGCCAGCAAACACCTGAAAAAAATACATGAACTAGCATAAATCAATATGCATAGGCTCAAAAACATAGAGGATACACACACCTCCGCACACACAGACAAGAGAAGGATGAATTAACCAAAATGACAAAACACATCACTTCATACACACCTTCATACTTCCTTGAAATGAATTCTTTTTGGGATTTGGGGTTTGCAAATACAGATTTACAGTGCTGTGGCAAAAATCTGTGGTGTAAACTATTACTCGAGTGCTGTACTTCATTGTTGTTACTCTTTATCAGACAGCTGCCATTTAATGCTTACATTTACAGAAAGGGGCATCTTTTTTTTTTACCATCACATTTTCCTGTTATGATATATAATAATGATAATTTTCTAGGCTCATAACCCTGCACAAAAAAAACTATGTCTATTTGGGGCCTTGTTCAAATCTCTATGACCCCATTTACACCTGCATTAAATGTGTTTTGGGTGATTGGATTATAAATGGATGGTTCCTGACCACAGAAAGCACAGGTGCAGATGCACCCAAAAAGCAGTGAGGAGGGATTTGGACGGTCAGGGAGGCATTGTGACCACAACGAGCACAAGATTAAATTCTATTTTGCTTTCAATCCACGTACAATGACTACCCGCACCTACTCTACAGGTCTGAACACCAGGGAACAGAACCTTCAGGCCAGACCACAAGAACGTCTCAATGCACCAACTAGAATGAAGTCTCAATCGAAAATGTAATGAAAAGAATCACAGTGCAGCCCGGTGCCATGTCAGCTGAGGCCAGAGAAGCTAAAAATCATCATTCAGCTGTTGGAAAAGAGTGCTCGGCTCTCAATCAGATCACAGTGTGGACACTGAAGACACACTCCATACAGGATGGCTTCACATGGACAGACCAAACAAAGAATGTACAATTCTCCAATAAAGAAAAAAAAAAAAAACGAAGTAAAAGTAAAAAAATCTGTCCAAAATACAGAAAATATTAAACATTTGTGTAGTAGAACCTTATTTTTTATTCTTTCTTCCCTTTTTTAATCATTCTATGACAACCCAATGATGTTTCTCTGGAGTGGACCAACTTCTTGTTTCATAGCAACTGGACTATACTTGCATGTACATAAAGTAGGCTGGAGATGTTAATGTGCTACGCAAATTTGCCCATTATGGGAGTATGACCCTTGGCTCACCCCGAGATATCGAAATAAGTTAGGGATGCGGCAGTAATATTGTAGATAGCGAGCAAAAGAACCCTGAGTGAGGATAAAGTAATGAAGTGTCTTTTGAATGTCTCCAACAAACCAAAGTCCACTCCAATGGTGAGTCTTAAAAACTTGGAAATTATCCCTGTGAGATACATTAAAAAATGAGTGTGATTTAATTTAAACAATTGACAACCTTAATAAAAGTAGTTAAAATGAGTTACCAAAGAAACTCAGTTAGTTACTTAACTTGTGATTCAGTACATTTATATGCATATTTATGTATATGTTGATTTTATTGTGGTGCTTT
>JAOWBC010000318.1:19347271-19365286 GCA_028566105.1 Hypoplectrus providencianus
TCAGTTAGTTACTTAACTTGTGATTCAGTACATTTATATGCATATTTATGTATATGTTGATTTTATTGTGGTGCTTTTAAGGAAAGAATCTGAACGTTTGCCTCACCACAGGAAAGGGTGATTGTATAATAGCGCTACTTACATGTTACATTCTCACTGAGGTCATGTACTCACAAAAAAAAAAAAAAAATGAAATCAGTTTAACCGCAGTGAACCAGTCCTTGGCCTCTCGAGATCCAACACACAGCAAGCAGCAATAACAGCAAAGAAAGATTAAAAACACAGCTTACACACACATACAGCACAACAACACATATGCACACATACACAGCTGCTATGGCTAAAGGGTCGAGGAGGGGTTGCGAGTTCGTGCTTACCTCAACAGGGGTGTTTTAGGGGGCGGAGGCGGGTCACCATCTTGACTCTGCGGAGGCTTCTTTGTCACCTGTTTATAAATGTTCCTGGCTGTCACCCCGAGCCACAGCATGGTGGACAGAGACGAGTAGTGCAGCACGACCCCTACCTGAAGCGGGGTGAGAGAGAGTACAGCGAGTTATTTATTTGACTTTTCTGAACTTTTGTTCCTATACACTGTACAGTATGTCTCTCAGAAAAAAAAAATGTCAGACTTGATTATATTCCTGTAAGTCAAAGAAAAGATGTTGGGGAAGAGCTGCCACTCCTCACTCAGAAACATCATCAATGTCAATCCAAGGATGTCTCCATAGACGTTTTCCTCCAAGACCTGCCTCCTTTGTCTTTTCCTTCACTAAAAGACAATGGTACACGAATGGGGAGACAGGTTCAAAAAGTGCTATTGAATCATCAAGGTTGTTTGGGATAAGAGCATTATGGTGAGGTTATACCGGTGGATACTGAGCAGCTCTTTATCAGTTGAGTTAGAGGACACGAGGTTCGCTCAGTGAATAACAAATCTGAATATAAATGATAGTCACGTTGACAACTATCAGCGCGTGATTGTTTTCCAAAATGCACTGTATACATATCTCCGCTCTCCCTCGTTTTAATATTCATGAATTATGTTTGAATGGGGGAACTGATCTAACTTTGTTTAAAGGCTTTGCCAGCTCACAGAAAGAGCGGAGAGATGAGAGTTATAAAAAAAAAAAATAGAGAGAGAGAAAGGAGAATGGAGGGAGAAAATTAAAATGCACTGAGCCTTTTCTCCTCACAGTCAGTCTGTTCATGGGGCACTGACAACCTGAGACATCTAATCAAATGGCTTCTCTGCAGCCTGGTAGGCCTAGGGACTGGAGCTAGTGTACCACAGTCCAGATACTAATTGGAAGTGTCCTTGAGCTGGTAACTGAGAGCATAGACCACTTGGTAAGTCAATCACTTTGGAGTGCACGTTTCAGAGCTTCATTAGTGCAAAGAACAGACGGAGAGGAAGGGTGTTTGTGATATGGAAATAAGGGGAGCACAAGGGTTCTCAAATTAACAGCGATAGTAAAGGTAGTGGTGCACACATTGATCAGAACCGGCTAATTAGGTTTCAACTTCCTGATCAAAAAACAACGATGCCTCCATCCCTGCTCCCACATAGTCTGTTTGTTCCTACCCTCTAATACGACCCACCGGAGCGTTCCTTAAATTAGGCAGGGGATCTACATGTCCTCATTCTCACCAAGTTTAGGCACCAACAGGTTACAACCATTCACATAAAATATACATTTAAATAAGAAAATTAGTGCATGAATAATAAAATGAATTATCCATGACTGGAACTGTTAATTATGGCTTGTGACCAAATATAATATAAAGGTGAGAGCCCCCAGAAGATCATTGGGTCTGCTGGTGAAACCAGCCTTAGCACGAAACGACACCACACTGTGCTAATTAGTGGCTCCTAAAAATAGAAACACTGAAAACATATCTGTATCAAACTGAACATTAACAGGCTAGACTGGTTTTTCAACTCACATGTAGATATTCATTATTATCCAAATTATGAAAATTAACCACAGTTGATTTATAATTCTATTGCCATCTTTGATATGATATGAATATGTACATCAACCTGTAGGTGCCAAAACTACTTGCTCAGGTTTAATAAAGTCGTGGTATGTGTTAAAACAAGAGCATTTGTTGCATAACGTCAGTTCATGTGAGTCACTGATGTAACTTAATTATAGTTAGCTTACATATTATGTAAGTCAAGTAGTCCTTGATTTAAATTATAGATAACCCAACACCCTCTGGCTGCAGTTTCCTGGTGTTGTTTGACTGACACACCCCTTCCCTCCTACTTCCTTCCTATAGGTGGACTTTGCTGTTCTTTATACTACATCACCTAGCTTCTTTTTGCTTCCATCCCAACTTCAATAGCCTCTAGAGGTTGCTGTAACAATTCACATAAAAGAAGTCACATTTGTATCATCCATAAACCAGTAGCCTCATGGTGTCCTTTTGGCTCACATTTCACTTAAACTAGCATCAACCCATGTACTGTCCCATGTGTGGGACGATAACTGCATCCCTGGGTTGTGTACAAGTTCAAATTCAGGGACCTCTCCCAAGAATGAACTCTCTTTGTTATTTAGTGTGACTTTAGGTCAAGTTTAAAACATCCTCAATTCAACAGAGCCATCAGAGGCAAGCTGCAACAATGCAATTATCTCCTGGGTGGAATAAATGTCATTCTAAGGTAGTGTGATAGCACTGGGTCAGGTCTTGACCATGTGGGAGAAAATGTCTATTTACCACCAAATCTTTTTTTTATTCACCAGCTGACATTTGGACCAGGCAGTTATCAGTTGGATAAAAATCATCCTTCTGTTAACAATGAGACCCCCCATAATCGTACCTATTACAACAATCCTGCATGAGAGAGTCAATACGACTCTGGTACAAAATTCTTATGATGAGCACACCCACTGATCGCACACCAGTGAGCAACCAAATAATGAAAGGCAGATCATCCAACGGGAAAAAAAAGGGAACTCCAACAGGAAGAGCAGTCAGTCACAATGCCAGGCCTTGGTCTGTTGGTCATTTGTAAATGTGGTAAAAACAAACTCTGTTCACATTTCCTTGACATAAATCCTCTGGTAGGAGTGTGAATAATGTTCTGTTTGAAGCAAAACCTCTTAGATTGGAGGTCAGCCAAGCATCTGACTGTTACCAGCAGCCAATGATGCTGGTTTAGTGGTTTAGTGAGCTAAACCATAAATGAATTACATGTGATTATTATCAGTCATATTGGTATGTTTGTTTTTCTTGTCATGGTTAGTATATTAAGAACAGTCTGATTTTGATGTTTTCCTGTTCAGTTGCTGTGTGCTTTCACCTGTTGCCCTTTGTTGGTAGGGAGTCTGGGTAAATACATAATTTCAGTCAGTGATTGGATCAGTGAGCAGCACAATGATCACACAGTTTACAAAACAGGAGCTGGAAACAGCCCCAGAAAACCTGATCAATGTGTCCCCATTAAAAGCCACAGCTTGTGTCCCCCCAAACTCCCTCTTTCATCACTTGGGATGGATGTCAGTGATGCATAAATTCATCAAACTGTGCATCCAGGAAAACTGTTTGATTGAGACTCATCAGAATGCAGCTGAAATGTGATGATGTACTTTGCATACATGTGAGGACACTAAAACCAAATGAAGAGCGTGCATTAACATTCTTTAATCTCCTCTATGCAGTGATTGAAACTTTAAATTCAACACTAAATAACAAAACTGTTTACTCTTTAACTGTTTTAAATGCAGTGTCCCTTTGTGTCTGTTTGTTAAGATGTGACAGCAAAAGATGAGAAGATAACAAAGATGTCATGTTTGATGGGAGTTTAGTCATAGACATGTCAAACACATGAGCAGTCACCACAATTGGCACTTCATTTGGTGCACTGCAAACACACCAAACTGCAACAGGAAATGAACTGCAGGCTGACTTTACACAACTTATTTCATTAATTTATCAACATTTGATCAAAATCATTATATGGACTTGTGCAATGTCCAAATGGCAGAGGGCGCTGTGCTCGCTGAAGGCAAAATGACTGTACTGCACTTAATGCTGTGGTGCCGCAAAATCTCTCTCAAGAAAAAAAAATGTGAATCATATAACAGTAACAATATCAGTCAAAATAATCGCAATTATTATTATTATTTTTTTCCATATTGTGCAGTCACAGCTATTATGTTACAATGTTTCAACCTATCAGATTCGGACAAAGGTAAGATATACATTTGTCATAATACCTGGTTAAACTTAATGCAGTCTAATGAAACAAACCTGCACTGCTGCCTCTGTGATGCGTATCATGTTCCTGTGGTGGTCGTTTCACTTTGTGGTGAACTTGTGTATTGGTTTTCTAGCAAGTATTGCTGCAACACTAATCCTACTACTATGAATAAAAAAAGATCCTAATATTAGTTAAAGGTGAATATGCACCAATGAAAACATAGTTCTGAATATTATATTCAATTTCTGCCAAAAGATCCCTTTAAATAAACACACTGGTCTATTTAATCAATTCCAACATCAGGTATCAGATGCACAAAGGACTCCAATATGAAATATGAGACGCTGTGTGACAATTTAATCAGACCAAAGCTATAGAGAGATACATCACCAGACATCACAAAATATCAAGACAAATCTGCCGATAACATGAAACTGCTGCAGAAAGCATGTCAGCACCTGGCAACACTTAACAGAAAGACAGCGTATAACAGTAAAAAATCACTATCAGCTGAGTAAAATGCTACAAAAGCAGAAAGTTATTAGTACAAAACAGAACAAAGCACATGATAAGCTTTGGGTAAAACTGTGAATGTAACAGTCTAATTGGCTGGAGGACAGAAGAAAACGATTATTTGTTCTGAACCTAATACGCTGCTATTTAAAAACAGAATCACTCACTGAATCACTGTTTTTGACGTTTGTAGCTGCTTTAACTGACATCCTCTGCAAAGCTCCACACCTCAGTTTCCCTCATTTATTTACAACGACGGCACCTTTTAGCATTTTCTGCAAAAAAATACCACTGTCAGATGAATTGTTTTAACCATTTTAGCATATGCTAACAGAGCTAAATCCAAAGGTCCCTCTGAGCTGTCTTCTTTGGGCATATTCATTATATCGGCTCCCTACTGTTTTAGATGCATAAGTAACCAGTCTACCGGAAGCGTCTCACATGTGGGGAAATGAGCTCAGGAACACTTAAATTGGACCCAATGGAAGTACAAAGCAAATCACTGCAGATACTGTGATGTCTGGAGCCTTTTTTCGCCAGCATTTGCCGTCACAACTAATTTCACAGCGGCGCACTAATGAGGAAATCCTCTGTAAAGCATCTTTAAGCTGACAGTTGGATGTAACCTCAGATCTAGGTCACATCCTCTTTGCTAAATTAATAGGTTATTTAACGGTGGTCACACTCGCTGAACAATCAACTGAGATGTCTAATCCAAATGTGATGGTCTAAGGTAAGATGAGGTAAGGGGAGGGGAGAGTGGGGATATACTGTATGTTGTTCTGCCTGGTTGATACAAGCTAAACACAGGATGCAGTGTGGCAGCTCAAATCAATGACAAAATGAGTCTCGTTGGAAGAAAAGATAGAAATAGAGATCAGAGATGACTTTGACTTTGAGGCCGTAAATACATCGGATGCTGCATAGCGGCAGTGGCACAGTGGGCGGGGAGGAGGTGCAACGCTGAAGAGCGGCATACAGATAGAGAGCAGGAAGACGAGTGTAGGATGCAGGTGGAGATGCTGAGGGAGGAGGGGTGAGGGGCGGAGGGCTGGGTGGGGAGTGCATGCTTGAAGTGCTGCGAAAGCTGCCAAAGCTAGTTTCAGAGCTCCTTGAAGTTCCCTCTGTCGGAGGGAGAGCGTGTACTTATGTGTCCCCCTGGGAGGAGGGAAAAGGGGGAGGGCACGTGTGTGTGCATAGAGAGGGGAGGTGGGATGATTGGGGAGAGAACTCAGCAGGCGCCGCAAGTGTGTGCATTTCAATGTGTGTCCGTGGTGCGATCACACATCTCCTCAAGCGCTCCTGTAATTATCCCAAATTGTGTCTGGTGGGGCCTGCCTCCGTCCCGGTGGAGCAGCAGACGATCTGGGCTCCTGCCCAAATCTGCAGAGAGTTGTCCTGTTAGTGGTGATTGGGTAAAGGAGGAGCAGCGAGAAACGCTCAAAGGCCCCGGGATAAAATGAGATAAATGAGTGAATGCTAAATAAATTAAAGAGCAACAGCAGGGCCGACTGAGTGCCACGGCTCTGTCAACAACACCTGCAGTCACACTGCTGGGCAGGAGGCGTCCTACATGAGGTCACTTCAGTAGGTCATTTTTTAATAAGTCAGCCTTTATGGAGGATTCATGGTTGGATTTCTACTTAACAAATCATCTATTAATGCTTCATAGATCACAGGAATGAGTAAGCTACTTTTGGGTTGCCACATTATGAAAAAAAAAATCCATTTAAATTGTCTTCAACTCAATCTTTGATTCATCACAAGTTAAATACAGTTGAAAAAGAGAATATCCGACAACTGAAACTGATGGAGTGGAAGAAAAATTAAACCAGGATTTAATAACCTTTAAAAATGCCTTATTATAAAGTAAAAAATATATTACCCTTTATTAAGCCATTACTCTGATTAGCCATCAATTTCAGTTCTGCATATAAGTTCACAAAATGGGTTGCTCATTTTCTGGTGAGTAATTATCATATACAGTATTAATAGTATCTCATATATTGTCTTTGTAGTGGTTCTAACCAGAGACCACAGCAGCAGTGATGCAGAATCGTGCAGGGACACACAGTGGGGATGCAGGGAAGACTTTTTCCCTCCTTTCTAGCCAAACACTGAATATCCGGTGTCACTGCTTTTTGAATCACTAAAAACATGGCTGTGGAATTCATGCTGCACCTTCTTGTTACTCAAACAGCAGCATTTAACTTTATCTAATGCGTCAGTTATGGAATAAAATCAAGGCTCTATTGACAAGTGTTTTGGGGAATGTTTTTTTCACTGTTTCCATTGCGTATGACCCAGCTTGACTCAACTCAGTCCCTTTTAAGAAAAGGTGCTTTGCTCCGTTTCCTTTTCCGCTGACAGTGCCCACTTCGCACAGGCAGGATTCTTCACTGAGTCATCTTCAACGCAACACTTGCTCATTCCTTTCATGACTGGTTTGGGCAGGATGGCCTGTGCTGCACTTGTGATGACTCTCTTTTATCTCTACCTTCAAGTATTGGCTCAGCTCGCTCGTAACATGGCCCAGAGTGATACCAAAAAAGTACCAGGAAGTACTCACAACTTTTGATAATGGAAAACCAAGAGAGAGTCCGGACTGAGCCCAACCCAAAACACAACTGTCAGCCAAGTTAACCTGTTACTGTGCATGGAGTTCTGAGTGTCAGGGAGGTGACTGATTTTTTTTGACAAATACCAAAGTGTCAGTTACAGCTGAGAGGGAAGACCGTGTGTCAGTTTTTACCGAAGTCCCTGTTGGTAAGCCTCATGCTAGGCGGCTCAGGCAGGGAATTTGCCGCTCTGTATTCTACCATGTAGACGTGGAGTCATCACACTGTGGAATAACAGGCCACCCAAAGTGCTTGTGACAGCGTGGAGAAGCAGCAGAGTCCCCAACCTGCTCCAGCTCACAATAAAGGGAGCAAACAAGGCCCATTAATAGTGAACGGGGAGTGAGTGAAGGCAGTTGAAAGCGTGAGCGAAAAGTAAAAAAAGGAGCGTACATCAATCTCTTTGCTGCTACGTACAGTAAATGCACCCCTGCTGAGGCGAGCTGACAGAAGAGGATGCTCTGCTCCCGCTCATGTTTCATGCTCACAACCTGAACAGGTCCAGCTATCAATCAACTGGAAATGAAATCCACCAGGACCATATGGCTCTCCAACCATGTATAAAGCAAAAAGAGGAAGAAAAGAAAGAATAACTCTCTCTCTATCTGACACCTACACCTTATCGCTACACAGATTTCAACTACCTCAAACATACGTACAAACTCTTATCTGTCACTTCAAAATCACTCAGTTTGACTGAAGTCAGTCTATTGGATGGATGTCAGCGAATAACAGCCCATAACTGTGGGCGTGTAGGGGGGCTGCTCCATCTGCTGGTAGGGCAGTCAGTCATTATCAGCCCACTGAATGGGCAGCTATCTGTTGCTTGGTGGCACCGTTTAGCAGCCATAGTTTTGGATGAGATCACCAAGGTAGAAGTGACTTGAGGGAGAGTGAAAGTGGAGGGGAACGGGAAGGAAAGGGAGTTTAAAGCCCAAATGGTTGCTCTTTAGATGCTGTAGGGGAGATGGATGGTCAAACAAACCCAGGAATTTTCACCCAGGAGACCGAGGATCATGTCCCAGTGTAGAAACAAAAGCAAACAATGTTATTTTAAGTAAGGTGATTTAACTTCAGTGCATAATTTTCTTACATAACCAGCATAGGCGGGCAATAACAATATATTCATGCCACTGATAAAATTATAATATTGATTATAATGAAGAACGCTCACTAAAAGAGCCATGCACTATTCATTTCTAAGAATAAAAAAACATATTAAAATATCTTAATATGAATAAAGCAACAGACCAGAAATGACAGTCTATGTATTTTTTTTTAAATTTCATTTCTGTGCATTGGAAAAAAACATGAAAACATGCTTAGGTGCTGCTCCTGGATCTTTTAATATAATTAAGTTGGGTAAACCCTGTTAGTTGTCTCTATTGTTGGTAAAAAAAAAAAGCCAAAGTTATCATGGTCATGTCCATATATCATACGATATGTCCATATTGTAATTTTTGTGACAAACTTAACAACATAAGATCACTTGCAGTGTTAACGCTGTGGTCATAACCACTTCATGTTGTTTTTTACTTTTTAAATTGTGTTTAACAACGACAACAATGATGTCTTTTTTAGGACCGATATTAGAAAACATGTTTTTTGGTCTAACCTGAATGAAAATGCATTTTTTGGGGCCTTACCCTCACAAAAGTGAAAAAAAAGAAACAGCCAGCATCTACTGAACAGGCAGGGGAACTTATTGTTCCTATTTTAAAAGGCAGATAAAGCCAATAGAAGGCAGCAAAGGGCCCTGCTCACCGATTGTTATGGGCTGACGATAACGCACCTTCAATAGTCTGCAGTCAAATAGTTTTATTATTTCAGCGCACCTTGAAAAAGTTTCACTATTTCCACCAACAACTCTGATTAACACCATGGCCAAAATAATAAGAATCTCTTTCCCCCAGTTTCTTCAAATTTAATTTACACTTTCAATGTACTATTAAAATGCATATCTCATAAGGTGTTTCTCCTCTCCTGCATTCTTGATGTATAACAACCCCAAAATAGTGAGGAGCCAGCAGGCAAGAAAGCATTTCTCTGACCCGTTTCCAAATCTGTCCTGACATCCCAAATCTCCATGCCCCTCCACGAGCCTCGCTCACTCATTCAGAACTGTGGGCGGCGAGACGGAGGCCCCACCTGTGAGACCACACACTGATTGTAACACACCTACATCCATCATCTCAGGCAGCACTAGATGGTATTTTATGTATGATGACCCTGAGAGACAACCATGTCCTCCCTTTGTCTATTTATGTTTTGCAGACTTAAAGTTGAGCATTTCTCATTATGTACAGAGCAGCTTCAAACATGCAGCCAGGACCGCTTTACAAGCTGCACTCATAAAGAGAGAGACAAAGGTTTATGGAAGTGCAAGTAAAACTAATCTGCAACCGAATGAAAGACAACAGAATAAACATGCAGACAAGATCATCTTAAACAAGACGAACATTAACGGCCAGGCTAACGGCTCCGTAAGGCTGTACTAAAGCACAGCGGGGCTTTGAAACAAACACTAATGTGTGAATGCTCACCATGACAATGCTACTGCTGATGTTCAACTGGCATGTTTACCATCTTCACTATCTTAGTACGGAGGACAAAAATGGCTGTGCTTGGAATATTTTCTTTTTCCAATGGTTATCTTGGGGATTAAAAAAAAGTTGTTTCCTTTTTTATTAATGAGAATGTTTGGGTGAAATCCTCTAATGCATTCATTGGATTCTGCATGGCCCAGATCAAGCTGACAAATCTATTATACATACAAAATACATATTTAGAAACAAGTTTAAATATATGGAAATTCACAAATATAAAAAGTAAATAATGTGACCTTTGCTTTGCTGATTTAATTCCTGAAAATAACCCACTTGTATTTAAGGAATTTACCAGAGCAAAATTACAGTATTTGTACTGTGAAACTGCTATACGTCTGAGTTCTCAGGATGCTATGAAAATATATTTAACAGATGAGTCTTGTCCAGGCCAACCAATATGCGATTGCTCAGACTGGTTTGGGGTCAAGTTTTGTTGCTGTGAGCTTTCAGAGCATTTTTTGTCTGGATTTTAGAATTATTGATTTGCAAAACATTGGAGAAAGAAATGTGGGATTTTTATTATTTATAACAACTCAATTGTATCAGTCATTATCAGGAATAAAGGTATAAATTGAACTGTGCATTTTGCAGTATTGTTACATCTCAAATGGTAGTGCAATAAAACACACTCCATGAAAGAGGACCTGCTATCAAAATGGGAAGGGATCATTCTAAGCTAACAAAAGAATGATTAGTAATCTCATCTAAATAAAATTACACCAATTATAATAATTTTCAACCAATATACCCACTGCATCCAACACACTGGTCTTTTAGTTACTGCTATGTTAAACCTACATAGAAAAACAATATACTTTTATGGAATTGTAATGACTATAAAATGTTTTATATACTACTACTTTTCAAAATGTCCACAAAAATGATACAACATTAGGGCTATAGCGCCAACCATTAACCCCCAGGCAACAAAAAAACACAGACAATAGAGAGCCAGTGAGTGGGTGCATTCATGATAGGGGAGCCAGAATCATCAGGGCTCATTGTGTCAACACTGTACTCAAAGAGTGACTCAACTATACATGCAGCTGAAGCATGAAAGGCACATAAGGCTGGGCCACTATACCACCACATACTGCACTCTCTGGTTTGCCAACACCTGAATAGACATTCATAATCAATTTTGTGGAAAGCGCTGAGAGTGGGATGAATGAAAAGGGAATGCACTTACTGCTTGACAGATGATGGGGTATTTGATTCGATTGATGCCGCCGGCAAACACAGCAAAGGTCAGAGCCGTGTGGAAACAGAAGTTGAGAAGCATATGCCATCCCTTCCGACTGATGCGGATCGCGCTGCCAAAAGAGACCAAGAATCAAAAGAATTAGCAGGTAAATACCACGGCCCACAGTGTTCTGTTATTTGTCATCAAGGAAAATCTCATTGGGATTCAGTTTTCAAGGTGTGTAGTCCATCAGTCACTTCAAGTATGATTTAAGCCAGTCTTTTACAAGGTCTGCATAAATTGCCCTTTTCTTTTACCTTGCTACTGCCATATAGATTAACAGCCACAGGAGAGCCGGGGGATCGCTGCTCATGGACTCTGAGTCGTGCAAACAAGCCATTACGTACTCCACTGCCAATACATGTGCTGAATAATAGAATACGGCAAACATTTCAACCTTGGCTCAACTTTGAAAAGTAATGATTCACATTAAATATTTTTCAAGTTAGGTCAAGAAAACACAGAGACACAAGATTCTGAAGTGTTTTTTTGAAAGTGAAAAAGAGCCTTTTTCAGTTTATGGCAAAAAAAAGTTGTATTTTCACCTCACCAATTCTAAGTAGGGTCTTTTTGGTTAACAAAGAGTGACATGAGCTTTTGTTTGTAATTTTTCACTTAGCTAATATATCATTGAGTCACATTACATCAAAATAACATCAGACATGGTCTCCCATTCACACATTCACTCTTTGTGACTAAGTCAGTGGCACAGTGGAAACAGTGAAGAGCACACTTTATGAAACAGATTCCACTCCTTGATTTTAATTGTCGGAGCTGCACTCAAAGCTGTTGTAAAATACTCTATAAATTCACAGCTGTGAAGGCATTACAGTCTCAGTATTGCTGCACCAGTACCAGTTACCTATAGGAGTTGCTTATGGGACACATAACCCGAATCATTTATTTTTTTTCTGAAAGACTATCAAAAGTAGGCATCACTGACATTCAGAATGCACAGAAAATCTCTGAGATACCCACTCCCTTCTGCTGCTTCAATGAAGGAAACAGTCAGCAAAGTAGAGGTTTTCGTTAATGGCTAAAATCCAACGTTTCTTATTTTTTTGTGACATTTGACTTAAATTTAAAACTTTCAGCTTCTAAAATCTCTTCCATTTTTGTCCTGGTTACAATTTATACTGGGCCTAAGTACAGGTACACTGTAAATTCCAGATGTTTTGTGTGTCATTGTTTTAAAATATGTGTGGTGGTGCCACTTAAACCTACCTTTCCACTATTTTAATTTTTTTTTTTTTGCTTGCAGTAATCAGATAATGTGCTCTTTTATTGTTACTTAATAACTCTAACCAAAAATTTTATGTTGAAATGACCAAAGAGCTAAAAAAAGAAAGTAACTTTTATCCATTTTGAGATTAAGAAAAAAAAACAACAACACCCAAGCCCAACATGCTAGGTCAACTCATAACTGGATCAACTGGATCAGTCCCTGCTTGACCCAACACTTGGTTTAAAAACCACCCAAATCGGGAGATTTTTTTAACCAGCAGTTTTAAGGCTTCATAAAAGTCCTCAATGGTTGATACATATGTGGTTATAATAGAACTGCCACATAATCAGAAGTTCTTCCTTCTCCAAGCATTAGTATAACAGAGAGCGGAGGATGGAGGTGACTTTCCTTGGTTTCATGTTGCAGTGGATTTGGCAAGCCAGCTGGAGAAGTAATACTTTTCCAAAACTCTCCAATGCTGGCCTGGAGGTAATAGGAATCATGTCAATAATGGGATATAAACAGCGAGAGAGGATTCTGGAGCACTGTCCTTGTGTCTGACACTGTGCTGATTGCATGCTTTCTACTGCGTCTGTGTGTTGCCTGGCAACCCTCCTGCTAAATGTCACTAAGGAACTACATTGCTTTGCAGAAGACTGATCATTTGGAATGTACTTATCTTTTTGCCATGCGTTTATTTAAGGAAATGTTGCCGGGTATATGTAACATACATTTTATAAAAGTAATAATGTACTCTAGGCTGTGGTTTATAGTAATCTAAGAACAGCTTGGGGGGCATTTTTCTTCCTATTGTGCCTTTAAACGCCCCTTAGCTTTCTAAACATTCTGGCCATAGTGAAAAAGGTAGGCTGTATGAATTGCATTGCATTTACATATAGTATATTGATAGACTGTCTACCAGAAAGAAGTGCACAAACCATATAGCTTTGGAGGTTACTGTACAAAAAGAAATGTTTCCTCATAAGATTTCCGTTTTCAAAAACCATTCAAAACAAAGAAAGAAAAAAAAAAGCCTTTACCATACAGTGACAGACACAGATACTCACTCCTTTAAAGTTCATTTTGATTGAACTTCCGAGGAATAGTGTTTACAGGAATGTTTTCCCTGACAATGACAAGAAAGTGCCAAAAAAAAAAATCCACCAAATCAGATGCAGGATCTACACCTATAAAAAAGGTCAAACAGAGTGTACCTAGTGGCATAAAAAAGGTTATGAACAATTCAAATGTGATTTAAAAAATGTTAACACTTCCAGCTAACTGTGTAATCTTTATATGAGAAAAATAGACCTCAGGCAAATGCCAGTCACTGGTCTGGTTGTGAGTGAGCTCAGTGTGTTTTCAGTGTACAGCACTGCACTGCTCCTTCACCTACTTTCACACATACAGTACATGAGGTGGTAGATGCACACAAATGGGAATCACTCTGCTGGTTTGATGATGAAATAAAAAGAGATTGCTTCCAGTTGGCTGGGTCAATTGAAGTTTTCACAATGTAAAACTATGCACTCATATCCACTTTGTGAAATATGGCATGAGCCGCAGGGTTACACAGTCATGGACGGGGCACTTAACCCACATTACCATTTTCCACCCTTCAGTTAGAAAATAGGCTAAATAGGTCAGACAATACTAACATATTTGTCGCACGGTGTGAATTAACAGACCATCTATTCCTTTAATTACTTTCCTGTGTCAGCTCCCTCCTTTTCATCCACCCAGTCACTGTCACCATTTGAAATTATATAACCTTGTGCTGGAAATCTCCACTCCCCAAAATGGAGGAGCGGAGCCCCGGCTGCACGTGAGCCAACTGTAGATGAAGCAGTGGCTCAGCAGTGAGCTACGAGGCGTGTCTGGGGCCGGGCTTCACTGCTCTGTGTAAGGGGAGGGAGAGTTAAGGCTGCTGTTGCCGCTGCCTCTGCCGCGGTCCAAGTACTGAACTCCATCCAGCAAAGAGGCCATAAATCAGGCCGGCTCCTGGCCTCCCTGGAAGGGGGTTTTCATAGGCTCTGCTCTGGGCTTTCATTGGGTCAAGTACATTAACCTGGCAACCCTCCACATCCCCATCTCTCTGAAGGTAAAGGAGGGGGTTGGGGTTGGGGCTGGGGGGGGTAAAACTGTCCTCTCTCTGCTTCTGCTCTCTCACCATGCACCCACAGCTGAGCCAACTGGAAGGGCCAATAAAGTTATTGACAGTATAATATGACACATTATACAATGGGTAGCCTCAGCCAAGCCGGTTCATTGGTGGAAGACACGTTCCAAACATGCTGATGAGTCCCATAAAGCACAGGTAGCAGTGCTGTTTAATGGGAAGATGGAAGTTGTTTCATGCTAATCATGATGCGAAAAAACGGAGTAACCTGGCAGCAATGGGGTTGGGCTGTTTGGTCTAATAAATATCACAATATGAAAAAAAAATCATGATTCTAATATATGTATAACAATATGGCAAAGTCATATTTATGAATGTCTTCTGTTTCAGCCCAGTTTACAAAATATTTAGCTTTGTTTTGGTCTCCACCAACTCCCGATGGAAATATTTTCATTTTATAATCTGTCTAACATTTGGTGATAAGGTCTTCAGTGCAGGCTTATCCTTATTACTGTCACAAAATGTATGTATAATCCATCTATCCATCCGTTTTATCCGCTTATCTGGGACTGGGTCACAGATAATGTATGGATAATGTAAAAAAAAAAATCCTATAGCATTTCTTCTTTGTTTGGGATCAATAACAAGTCATTTAAATTGATTAAAAAAAATCCCCTCATGCTTTGGCTGTGTAAAATTATGCTTCTATGGAGTCAGTTAGCAACATCTGAACTTGTATTTTATTAACCTATACAACATGTCTTTCCATTTTGTAAATTTTTACAGACAACAATCAGCTGCATCACTTTTTTTTTTTTTTACAATAGAAAAAGCCGTTTCTTTTGATAATCGTGATGTGGAGAAACGTCTTTTGTTTTTGTTTTATGGACATTAGTTCTTGTAGAACATCATTGACCACCAGAAAGATAACACTCCTCTGATTCTACCATTTTTGACTTACTTTACAACCACGGGAATACTTCACACAAATGCTGCCAATTGGGTTCAAAGGATTCTGGTTCAAAGTCATAGTACCCACCATTATATTCCCGACTACACTCACACATCATCCATCAGCATTGCAGCCATAATCACAGATCACACTCTGTCTTGGCTTATCTTGCTGGCAGGAAAAGAACTAACAGCACATGCTGTATGCATTTATTAATGCATGTGTGTATGTGTCTGTGAGCTGAAGTGAGAAAGTGACAAATTCAAACATGCCTAATCTACTGTGCCTGTCCTCGAACAGCCTCCCTCGCATTCTGCCCATTTAACACGCAGTCCCTGCGCTTCACGGCTCGGATACTGTCAGTCAGCTGGAGTGATACTACATAACTAAAGTGTTACTAAACAGAGATGTGTTTTAGTGCTGGGGAGTGCCTAGAGGGAGGCGTGGAGGACGAGGAGGTGTTGGATTTAGTTAATGTGAGCGCAGTTGAAAGAAAAACCCTCTAACCCTCCCCTGTGTGTGACAGACACCACAAAAGCACCGGCTTCATATCTTAAATATGAGCTTTTCCTCTCTAGTTTGGGCTGGAATTAATGCCTTTTTGCTCTGAAAGGCTCTTTGTGATGAATGAGTGCATTTACATATGCACTTGCATCATATTTTGGAGTATCCCAGCTAAGCTTTCCGCTCGTAAACACCTTATCCTGGTTTCTGAAGCTTGGATAAACCCCTACCTAGTTTTCAGAAACCTGGATGTGCTAGCTGGAGCACTCCGACATAAATTATGATGTTAGCACCTTTTCCAAGTAAAGAAACCTGGCTACTGCTATGTAGATATTCACAGAAGTGAAAAACTATGTTTCGTGAATGAACAAAACATGGATGAAGATGTGCAATATTCTCAACATTCTGCTCTGAAAGTAATAATAATACAGTTGGCAAAGCTTCATAAGGCATCATTGCACCATCCGTGTATTTCCCCCAGAAAAGCCTGATTCCAATGGGACTCGTAACTGGGAAATTAACATGCTAACATGTGCAGTCTAGTACCTCTGTTGTGAAATATGCTTACATTACATAACTGGATAACAGAAGTGGACATAGCTGCTGTTAACAATTTGTTTGTGGACCACTGCTTTGAACCCTTGAGTTTGGCATATTAGCTGCCACAATCACTTTGTTTCGGAGCTAAAAGTGACCATATTTGGAAAAGAGGTTTAAGCTGAGGAGAAGGACAGAGTTATCAGCTCAGGCAAACTTGGCTAGCAATATGCATCTGTAATTCTCAATATCTGAAATATTATTTGATTACATGATAGGGTAAAAGTTCAACGACAACACCTAAAAAGAAGTTTATGGCTGTGAGAAAACACCCAGCAAACGGTTAGTAACATGTTATTTAAAGGTAGCCACACTCAAAACCATACCCTCTTTCATAGCCTAATTTAATCTAAATGGGTCTAAAATTCCAAAAAGAGAAACCATCATGCTGCATTAAAGAAAACTTGTGGACCAAAATTTAGACCATAATCTTTTGAGGAATGTGTTCAGTGAATTCATAAATCAAGTGGAGAGTAATTTTCTCATAGACCTTTATAGAATTGGACTTCTATATTCAGGTGAGGTGGTGGTATTTTTGGAAGATTAGTGTCTTTTCCTCTTTAAGTGCATTGGTGCATTATCACCACTTCATTAAAAGAGGCCATGAATAAGAGTTTCAACCCTCTTTTTCACCTCATGGTTGTTTTTTTACACCAATCCAGTACAAAGCATCAGAATACCCAGAGCTACTTGGAAACTGTTTACATTTCACTTGAATAACAAATCTCAATCTTCTGCAATTTTGAAATTGCTCTTGTCTGTATTGCAGTTTTCAGTTGATCCTTCAGTCAATACTGCAGAGCTAGACGACAGTAAGTGATGCTTGCTGCTGTTTGGAGCCCCAGATGCTGCCATCAGTGTCTGACTGCAGAAGGACGCACCCTGTCTCTGTCCCAGGTGTCACAGACGGATGCAAACTGCGAAAGCTGCTGTGCATTCACACAAATGTTTACGCTTCAGTCACAGTAAGGACATGAAAAAAATAAATAAAACCAAATTTACCCGTCAGAGAAATACTCAGTTAACTGTGTTATCCGATGAATAAAACATTTTTTTTTTTAATATGACATTTGAGACATTTCCTCTTTCCCTTTTATTAAAATGGATCGAGAGCTATTACAATAATACCAGATTAACGCCACAGACATGATTAAGTGACTGATGCTCTACAAGAAAAAGGAATGATGAATTGGCGTGCTGAAATAATACGCCAGTCCGACTCCCCCCTGCTTTAATAATAACAGATGAACCCGAACGGAAGAAGAGCAGACAGATGCCACAGCAAAAAACCACAGGAGCCACACGGTATGTTCTCTATCTTCATCTCCATATGGAACAATAGAAGCAAATACCCCTTAGAAATCCATTAGAAGCATACATTTCTGCTATTTTTGAACGCACACACACACACACACACACACACACACA
>JAOWBC010000318.1:19369924-19383356 GCA_028566105.1 Hypoplectrus providencianus
TGCCATCTTAATTATTGCAAATGTGTCACACAAATGTTCACTTAAAAAAAAAAAAAAAGTAAAAATAAATTAATTAATTAATTAATTAATTAATTTAAAAAAAACAGGAGCACAAGCCACACAGTATAATTTTTGCATTTATCAGCTAAAGTGAAATTGTTACTGTGAAATAAAAACCTGAGATGGAGAGCAAAGATGTAGTTATTTTCACCTGAAGAAACCTTGGAAACATGTTAGCAAACACCTGCCAGTTTTTCACATCCAGCAGACACAGGGCAACATTAGCATTGATTTGGAGTTGAGCCTTTCTTCACCTAATGAATGCAAGTTCAATATTCAGTCTCCTTTTATCTCTTGAGTTCCTCTTTAGCAGCAAAATGCTCAACTTTCCTCACCAGGGCTGGTTCTTATAACTGAATTCTACGAATAAAAAAAAAAAAACTTCATCACAAAACATCACAGCTCAAATTCATCCATGTGGCCTTTCCCAAAAATAAGCTGTATGTTTTGAGAGCCGTTTCAAACTATTCATGTCATAGAAAAGAACCAAATCAGAATTTCAATGCCACTATAATCAATATTTCCCCAGTTACTGCTCAACTGAAACAGCTTCGGTCGCCTGGTTAGAATGAAATTAACGCACCAGGTATAAGGTGAAATTTTATTGAAACAGCAGCTAAAGAAGCAGCTAGCCCAGATTCACTGGAGTAGTTGTCATTTTCCTGCTTTGTCGTTTGGTAGCATTCTGGGTTGCTAGCTTTATTCCGTAGCATTTGTGCTTGCAGGCTAGCTAGCAAGTAACATTAGCTAGTTTCAGTGTGCTGCTGGGTAATCCAGTCAATAAGGAGAAAAACGGACTGCTGGTGAAACAAGGATGGAATATGTGTACATTGATAAAACAATCATTTTAATAATACGTTTAACCATGTTTTTGTTGTTATTGTTGTTCCAACTAGCAAGGGTAGTTGTTCAATCTTCAGCTTACTGTGCACATCCCTTCACCAACTAGCTAACCATTGTTTAGCGCTAAACAGCAGTGCACAGTTGATTCATCTGAGGTTTATTAAGAAAAATAGTCACCTTCTGCTGCTGGTGAAAGTGATGAATCTAAATTTAACTTGTAAGTTGAGGGCTGTAGAACCCAAACTTTCAACTAAAATATGTAATTTGTTTCATTACTAAAATTACATATGGATTGGAGCAGATTTTATACTAGCCATAATGTTGCTGAAGATCTGTTGTTTCCTGACTTTGAAAACTAGTGGAAAACCATTGATCTTTCAAAATACAGACATGTGTCTGCAGCTTACAGCTTGGCCAGAAAATCAAAAAATGACGAGAGGGAGGGGGAAGAGCTAGAGAGAGGGCTGTAATTAGACCCGAGCAATGAAATGTACCGTCATTTAGCAGCACAGTAGCACACAGAAAGGCAGAAGAATGGAGAAATATGTCAGAGAAGGGAAGGACACTGAGGGGCCCTTTTGGGGAAAACACATGACAAACACATTCCAAAATTGTAAACAGCTTCACATAATTTGGAAGCGGCAGATTTACAGGGAATTATTAAGTTTATTTGTCCCGGGAGCGATGTCATGGAAGGACAATGAAAACTGGTGTTAATTACAGCTCAATGAATTGATGTTGTTGGGGGGAAAAAATCAAGGCCTAAAGCATCAGCAAGAAATCCTGCTGAAATGAAGCTTTTAAGTCAGTATAAGCTGATTTATGTGCTTAAAGAGCAAATAGCACTTCATAGGGGTTCAAATCATGAAAAATAAGCCCACAAAAACACCAACTTAACCAAAGGTCGGACGTTTCACAGAGAATCAGTTATCAACATTGGCAAAAGCTGAATCATTGCTAGACATGTTGAGCAGTTCAGCGTCATGCGAAGTGTCATATGGTGAGTGACAGCATCCATAGTTAAATGGCTTTAGGTGTGAGGCAGGAAGTCAAACGTGCTCATGGGATATATTATCATCATCACTTGGCTTAGAATGTGTCAGCCTCTCGCCTCCAGAGTCTTTAACCATTTCTCACCCCAACACATAAAGCTCAGCAGCCCACAGCTGTGCTGAGCTCTAAATCCATAAGACGTCATGCTTCTTACTCACAAAACCATACATGCCTTATGACTAAAAAGTAGTAACTGACTTCTAGTAAACAAGAAATCAATGTACTGTGCTTAAAACATACTGCGCCAAGAGTGAAAAACAGAGCCGAAGCTTTGAATGCTGTTTCCAATTTAAAAACATAAAAAAAACATCCTTAAGAAGCTGCATTTTTGAAAAGGTATGTCTTTGTTTCATCTTTTATTTAATGTTATTTATTCACAGCACCGTCTGCTGTCTTTTTCTCTTTTGTCGTTTCTCGCAGCTCCTCCATTTCCCTCAAACACTGCATTGTGAGTGTACAGTAGAGCCCATTAACGCCACATTCAAAAATCAAGCAATGTAATTATGCATGCTGGTATTTCGGAGTATACTTAATTTAGGATTTTTTTTTTTCGCCGGTCTATGTGCTACATACTTGAAACACAATTTCAGTTTATTAAAAGCCTAAAAGCAGCGCTAACAGACAAATGTACTGTTCCCGGTGTCCAAGTGAACAGAGACAGTCTTTCAACACCGTCACAGCTTAGCTGACAAAAGGCAACAAAAAAATCAGGTGAGACTAAGATGAAGAAGTGGGAAAGGTCTTCATATCTGAACAGCAGGACAGGACATACACCAGCAGGTCCTGCTGAGGTCTAGATTTATTGTTGCAGGAAAAATTTACATCTTCAGTGATGAGTCACTGCTTGCCATTTTCATGTAAATGTAACAAATGGACAACCAGGAAGCAGGTCATACCCAATTTATACAATTCCAAGACTGTTTAGTGACCCAAATATGAAGAGATGTACAAACATACCGGGCAGAAATAACTTATTCTCACTGCATGAGAAAACTACATGGTTTCTGCACCAAACTGCAACGGATTAACATGAAGTGGGCATATCTAAACAATTAGAAAAGGAAGACCAGTAGGTAATTTTTTTCACTCATTTCTTAAGGTCAGAGACCCATTAACACCTTCATTGATGAGTCTTTGCCTGCTACTTTCAGTTAACTGTTAATAAATGACTACCAGAAAGCTATGGACTGATTATCTACAATAATAATCCTAATAAATGTCAGCTTTCCAGTCATACCCAATTTATGCAATTTCGAGACTGTTTAGGGACCCCAGTGTGCAGAAATCTTCAAATACAATAGGCAGAAATTATGTATTTGTACTACATAAAAAAATAAAAGAACTAGATGGTTTCTGCTCCAAACTACATGGGATTAACATAAATGGGCATGTCTGAAAAGGAAGGACTCGTGGGTAGAACCAGTTTTCAAGCAGAAACTAGGGACTGATTATAAGCAGTCGAGAGTATTAATGGAGTAAAGGGCATTTAATGTATTCATTTAAATGAATTAATGAAAATAAATAGGCATTGTTCCTAACTTTAAAGCCATACATTAAGTCTCTTAAGACTTCTTTTCATCACATCACTGCGCTAATTAACACTAGAGCTGTAACAAATTCTTGATTAATCGGTCAATCAACAGCAATTTTCACGATGAGAAAGGTTTATGCATTTACAATGAAGCTCCTCGTTTGTGGATATTCTTTGCTGATTTTTCAGTCATCTATGACAGCAAACTGGATATCTTTGGATTTTTGACATTGATCAGCCAAAAGAAGCAGTTTGGATGAGTTAGTGTGAAGAAGCAGCAGCATTGCATAACTTATAGGCTTGCTGAGAAAATGCTTTTCTCCCTTAAGTGAAGGAAAATTATTTTGTTTTACAGTTTGAGCATAATGTTTTTGACGGCTTAGTTAAGCAAATGCTTAAGTGTTTAAGAACAGAAAAAAGACAGTATCAGTTGATATTGGTACAAGCCAATAATTAAATTTGCTCTGACATGAAAAAAGCCAGAGTTAGAATCTATCAGTTTGGAGTCTGGAAGATTATGATGGACTTTTCTACTGTTTTCTGTATGGACTTTCAACACAATGATTAGATTATTAAGAAAATTAGAATGAAAATAAAAACATTTTTAATGCTGTGGTTCTACAAATTATTATTATTATTATTTCAACTATTTTGATTTTTAGTATTTCCAAAATTACGTGAGGCATGAGAAAACAAGTAGAATCTTTTCAAGATAGAAAGACACAACTATGTAGCAACTGACAATATCATCAACACAATAATACAGAAATCTTTTTTTTTTTTCCCCCAATTTCTTCAATTTGATTTTACTTATGTTAGTTATTATATTATGTTAATTAACTAGAAGCAGTTACGAAATGAAGAACCTTTATTTGCAGTGCATACTACCACAAAAACTATACACAAGAATTGGAAACCAACAAAGAAACACTTTAAGCAGAACTACTGATGGACCAGCCAAAGAGGGACAGCAGGAGCCTAAAGGCCTGAGAAGAAGCAGGCTGGCTGGCTGGCTGAAAGTGAATGAGTAACAACCCCGTCTTTACCAACTACAGAGGTACCCTTGTGCAAGGTGCTGAACAGCTGCTCTGAGGCCAACAATAGAGGAACTGCCATTTTATGGAGCAGCATATACAGCAGAGGAGTATGAAAGCGAAGAAGGGCAGAGCTGGAATAGAGCATGCATGCTCAGCAGAACCCTCCCCTGGACAAATAAAGGTTAAAAAAAAAAGACCTTACAGCATGCGGAGCTGGGGGGAAAGAATAAAGAGAAAAAGGAAGAAGGATGAAGGGAGACTGTCCCTTTCAGCAGATGGATGGGCCTGAAGAAAAATGGTGAGGCGGACTACAGGGTGCCCTGAACAAATTGTTCATATGGCTCCTAGAAGCTGTGTTTATGCTCCTGGGGTGATGTGGGGCAAACTGCTGCAGCACATTCAGAAGAGGATGAATTTACTGCGCTTACACTGAATATGGACTGAACTAGCAGCTTTCCCACAGTTCTTATTGTCCACCTAATGGTCATTTTATTTAACCCCTTTTTCTCGCAAGGTCACAGATGGGAGAGGGGATGTTCAGGGGTAGATGGCGGGTCAACAATAGATGCCACAAAGTAATAGTGTACATACAAATCTGAATATTAAGAGATGCATTGTAGCACCCCACGGCCAAGAACATTATGATATGGGTATATGAAGATCATGCTTACCTATCACTTCTAATATTTCTAATACAGATTTGCTTCCTAAATTAACTATTTTTGATTTTCCAGATGTGATTAAAAAAAAGGTCAATGATTACTCAAAAGCATGACATTAAGACACCAAGACTTGGAAAAACACCATAGAAAAATCCATACTTTGGCATTTATTTACATTTGAGATTCAGGCAAGAATTGCATTTCTCAGCAATTGGATGGCAAACACTGCAGAGAAACATCTTATTGTCAATAAACCTATGAACATCACACATTCTCTGAAAGCCCTAGGTCACTAGTTAAGTTTCATAAAGCTATGACTGTCCTCAAGGTCAAAACAGGTCATTTTATAAAGTAAGGTAAAAAAAAAAATGGTCTCAATACAATTAAATAGGGCCTATGGGTACTAATGTATAAAATTGGGGTCACTAAGTGTCAGCTTACAGTCATACACAATTAATGTAATTCAAATGTTGTTTGTGGACTCCAGTATGCAGACATATTATCACACAATGGGAAGAAATAACACATTTGTACAACATGGTTTTGCACCAAAATGCATAGGTTAGCATAAAGGGCGCATGTCGTAAAACTGGGGCCCATTTTCATTCAGATATCACAGTGTCATAGGTCAAGGTACCCCTTTAGAAATAGCTACGTTGAATAGCTACCATGATCCCTGAGGTCTTCCAGTTTCATAAATTACCAGCTGCTTCACTGTAGCATCAGAACTCAGCTCACTGCAGCCTCTGAAAGACCTGCAAATGTTCCCATACTTGTCTCTTTAAGGCTGCTACACTTGAGTTTTACATTTGCTCCTGTACATTTAAGTTATGTAAAAATCTCACATTGCTGTGCAACAGATACAGACAGTAAAGTTGCAATTCCCCCATTGACCCGGCTGTCACGATGACTGATAGGCCATTGGCGTAGCTTGCGGCGCGCTCTAAACAACTCTTCCCTGTTGTACTCTTCTTCGCAGACGCCAATAGCAGAGTGTCAGCTAGGGACAGGAGCAGCCAGCTTCAAATGTGATTCCTCCCTTCAATTATTATCATTATTGCTATTGTATTACATCACAGCAGCACTGGCCACTTTATTACTGTGTCTGTGTGGAAGGACAATGTGACCAGTGCAATTCATTACAGACAGACAGCGATATTACCATGCAGGGCAGCTTAGTTTAGCCCGTTCTGGATTAGCACTGGCATGTTATGTCTAAACATGCCTCCATTGTCCCCTAGCCTCTGCAGCTAAACAGGCCTCTGATCCCCTGTTTGTGTTGTAGTTACATCTTTAATCCAGGATCCTCCCTCCCCATGCCAAAATCAGATTACCAGAGTCAATTAAACTTGATCCATAATCTCAGCGCACAGGCACAGTGGGTGCAAGGTTATCAGCTCTGCAAAATAAAATGGGGCAAACACGCTGTTGGTCTGAAAGGACTTGCAGGCTCAGTGTTTTGTTTCAGCAAGGTGATTGGTTATGATGATGAACTGCACAACCTGTAGAACTTAAACTCTTGCAAATTTAATGCATTTTGTTTTTAATTGATGCTGTTGAAACGGCAGAATCTGTAAGCCAATCTGTGACATATGTCCTCGCAAATGTGCTGCTTTCCCTGTTGTAATCACATTGGTGCACGCAAGAATGCACAAACATTGTGGGAGAGAGGGAAGAGAAAAAGGGAGTGAGAGAAAAACAAAATTAAAATCCTCTAGTGAACAGCCTGCGGGCTCCCGGCTCCCAGCTCCCATCCAGCACTGTATTTTATCATCCTTGAGTGGCCGCGTGAACGCTGGAACAGAACCGGAGTGAGTGTGCAAATCAAACCCACTCTGGCTCGCCCATACACCAGCAGATAACAGAGAGAAACAGGACGGCGGGCGGGACGGAGTAACCTCCGGACTCGACAACAGTCAGGAAAAAAAAAAAAAAACGGTCATGCACCATTAATGCAGGTCATCAAAGTTTCAGCTGCACCTTGTGGCTGTCACTCAGCTCGTAGCTTTGAGGTACGGTCATGCTCGTAATCAGCGCCTCGCCCGGCGAATGTTCGACAGCGGAAGCAAACAAGGCCCGCCGTGAATTGAGTAATCAAATCACGTGGAATCAAGCACACATCCATCAAATCAACAAACATTATGAGCTGATGAGGAAGCACTCTTGGTGTGAAAGATGAAGCCCGTCTCGATGAGCACCATCATTTGAGGCTCAGACACATCAGCCGTTGTGTATTTATCTCCTCAAACATCAAGGGGGCATTGTTTCATTAGCATTAATTTCTCCAGAGCCTCAGATTAGAAGTGTTGTATTTAGCTTTAGGCTATTCAAATTCCTATACAAAAGTTATTGTAATCTCCATTTTGTGGAGATATTTAAAGCGTGACTATCAAATAAATGAGCCTTGTGCGCTGCTAAACCTAGCAAACACAGTCCGAGCTCATAATTCACTGTATAGGCAAACCCCCCTCTACAACTGGAACAAAGAGACGTGAACACTCACGTCTGCTATGAACAGAATGAATCACTGCAAACAAATGTGAAAGCAGAAAGAAGACATCTTTTTAATATAGGACAGAGACACTGGGATGTCTCTAATCTTCTTAATTCAGCTTTTTATTTATCCAGAAAAGATTTGCAGAGCACGATGCCTCCTTTCACATGCATACAGTAAAACACATGGCTACTGACACAGCCAACCTTCACACAGGCTGACTGCTGTTCTTTTGAGTGGTTACACTCAAAAGCTCTAATATCCAATATTTAAAAAAAATATCCTTTAACACCCCTTATTTAATATTATCTGTCAATTTATTAGGCAACAACTGCAAAATCTAACACAATACAACAAATGTACAGTCACTCCACCCTTCATGAAGGTGATGTAAAACTAGAATATTTTTGGATGAGGTTTCTGGTGCAGTAAAATGCTTTTGTAGTATCAAATCTTTGGAAAGAACAAATGTTTTCCCACATATTGTATGATGGAGTAGTATGTAGTGATGCTAAATAGCAGGGCTTTGGGCTAAATGCTAACTTCAGCGTGCTAACCACATCCAGGATGCTAACAATGGCTGTGCTAACATGCTAAATATGTATCTTACATAAGCATATGCACAATGGTTAGTATAATCGTACAAAGTATGACACCATGAAATGTTAATATTGTGAAATATTGTACATGGTTGTAGTTTCATTTACATGAAATCATAGTAATAAATCATAGTTTGGGTTAAAAAAAAGTAGGGCAATCAATAAAATGTAAAAGGTATTATTTTGCCTATGGGGCATGGTTTAACTGAACTGAATGGCAATAAATTGTTACTGAAGCATTTCACTTAAAAACATAATTGTCAGTGTTGTAGTGGTGCTAGACAAAAATCTTCTTAGGAGCAGTAATGCCGGCCCAAAATGCAGCTAGCATGGCTAGATTATCCTGGTTAGTTAAAGAAATGACATACAAAAGGTTACACTGGTACAATAATTCAAGTGACGAACTGGCAGTTGGTGCTGACTTAAAATTAGAAACCAACTGTTTTGCATATTATATAGAGCCACGCCCTAAAAGCCACTGCTTTATCATTTATTTGAATCATGCTGTGTTGAATAGCACATAAAAGAGTGAGAACTTCAGTCATTGTCTCATATACTTCTATACAATCTGACTTCTTATGCAGCCAGTAGTGTCAACTTCTTCTGGCCATTTAAAATAATGCAGGGTTAAGGCTCTTTTTTATCGGCATCACTTTTCATACTTGGAGACTGCCGCTTTGCAGAGTGATAAAAGATTCTGCCAGATATTTATTAGTCTTTCACTTTAGTGATTCCAGACATCCTGCCAACCTTAAATCGAATCTACAATGACACTAGCCATCTAACCCTAATCTCATGTTGGGATTTTTCAACTCTCTCACTTCTCTAAAATTGTGAGAAACCTCCATCTCCTCGGTCTGAGAACATGAATCAATAAAAATAAATTTGAAAGAAGGTCATTTTGAAATATAAAGCAAAGGGGCTGGAATGAGACTAACCTCTTCAACACGGTTTGGTTTGAAAGTGACTATATGATCAAGCCTGAGAGTCTGCCTGCCAACATCATGTCTCTCATCATCTTTGCACGTGCGTCTGTGCGCATGAGAGGGAGAGATAGCTAGAGAAGGTTGGTAGGTGTTGTCTGAGAGGGGTGACTCATCTCTTCCAATCGCTACACGCCACAGAACGCTCAATGGATGTGTGTTCGCATGTGTGCACATACACACACAGCGATAGTCACAGGCGGGGAAACAGAAGCGCACGCGAGGACAAATCTAAGCACACGCACACGCCAGACACACCTCAGCCCTCTTACACACACTGCTCACGCTCCGTTCTCAAGTCCCTGAGACGGCATGCTGTTCGGCACACAGAGTGGGAGCATACATTACACCGGTCCACACCTCGTTCCCTTGCAGGTCGATACGTTGTACCAAAACATGCCATTTTTATTCCCTGTAACAATGGACAAGCATAGTGCAGTGCGCCACAGGTTCTGCTCTGTTAACACTTAAAGACGGAGCGGCAGGGCACTGTAAACCCTGCCTCTACAAGCAGCACAACGCAAACAGCCTCTCTAACAGGATGCATCGCTCTCTGGCAATGGGGGTCTCAGCGGGTAAATAAGCTTACGTTTGCCTGTGTGGTGCTTAACGGAGCCGAGCGGGTGTGCTTACAGAGCACTCACAAACACACTGTTGCTGTCCACCATTTTCACGTGCCCTTTTACCATCTCCAGCACAAACCTCGAACAGCTTTTCTAGTGCTGGCTGACTACATCAAATAGCAACTGTGTAATGTGTAATGCATGGCATTTCATGGCTCTATTGGCATCACTATAGAAACCACAATGCACGTTTGGAGCTAATGGGGTCTTCCGGCTGAAAACTTCATCAAACATTTTATTGAAATCCTAAATAAACGTGTGCAATTACTGAATCACTGGAGGTGCAATATTTGTGAAAGGAAAAAAAACTGTCAAAATACCAATTTCAATTAAGTATTGTGGTGCTAAAGAGATTTTCAGCCTGAGGGTTGGGCACCCTTAACATCTGAAGTCACTGGAATTTGGTACCAGTAACCAAATATACCCTTATTATTATTTTACTCTGTCTGAAATTTTAGTCACAATAAAATAGGTCTTCTCAATTTTCAAATTGTTATTTGTTTGGAACATTTAGTTGCATAGGGATTCTTACTAGTTGAGCTGTGACAAAGACTCAGACTTAGTGGTGTAAGCACTGCAAATGAGACAACAAACAGCTCATTTAGAAATTCTTATACACATACAACAGCAACAAAAAATAATGCCCTTTACACTTCCCGCTCCCATTCCAAATCCATCCCTGCAATCTCCAGTTTTTCACATGGGCATGTGATTAGGCTATCAAACACAGAACATCTTTCAGCTTTTTTGATAGATTTTGTTTTTTCAGGTTTCACTCAGGTTAGTTGTGAGGCTCTGTTCACACTGTAAATACTGCATTAAGCCTTGTCCATCACCTAGATGCACTCTGGTCAATCTGGTACCAATTGATTTAATAAACATAGATATTTGATAGTATGGATGTTATTCAGTTGGTACCCTACCCTTCCAAGCCTAATGTATGCTATGTATGAAAACTGAATATACAATCTTTGTTTAGAGGTGTGTGGCCTTAGACACTGGAACAAGCCTTTTTCTGTGTTAGGTTTTGAAAAGTGTGATCACGCTTGCTCTTGGCCTGCCACTGCCATTACTTACTGTGACTTGAACCAGCTGCAAAGATGCATTGTCTCACTCTCTGTCTTTTAATACTTTAAGGTACTCTGTCAATCCAATGTACTCAAAGGCACTAAAATTTGGTAGCAGTTGACTTTAGGCGCATCAGTTTATGTTGTAATAACAAAATTCAGTTGGTACCCTTAAAAGTACAAGGTCTGTTACTAGTCATACATAATTCTACATACTGAGAAAAAAATCTTTTTGTTCTAGCTTTGCTTGTAACATTGCAAATACTGTTTTGACTCTGTGACCCTGAAGTGCTTTGAGGTATTGGAATTTAGCACCAATTGATTTTTAATGCATCAATAATTGGAAGTATTGGTGCAAAAATAACCTTGAACCTCTCCAATGTCTCCAATAATATTAAAATTGCAGTGTTACTCATAATAGTTACAATTGGATTTTTCTTCATCTTCTTCCCCTTGCCACAACCTCTCTTTAAAGCCAAAATAAACAATAAAAAAGGATGTCCTTGTTGTATTGTTTTTTAACCAGTGTTGGACTGTTGCTGCCATGCTCTGTAACTGTGGCAGCATTTAGTCCCCTGAGACAGAGGTGTTGAGAGAGAAGGGGGTGTGAGAGATGCTCCTTGGATGAACACAGTAGACCGTGCAAAGAATTAATGCATGAGGAATTTGGTATGTGGTAACACTAACAGAAAACAGCTTTTAGATAGGACAACAATACAAAGCAGCGATAGGGGAGATGAAGAGTGATTATATAGACAAAAAGTGTGTAGATGGATGGAGGGAGAAGGGCAGCTTCAGTCCAGGAGTCTACTGTATGTCTGAGTCCCTCAGCCTCCTTTCCCATCCCTCCATCCCCCAACCGCAATGCAATTTTCCTCCATTTTTGATTACAGATTGCTCGCCGTGATCTCAGCCCAGTTCCATTTTACCATCTGACAGTTGTGCTATCTGTGCCATTTAGACCTAAGTGGACGCTCAATCTCCTCCACCAGCAATTTACATGTTTGCATCTCGTCAGAGGCATTTGTAAGGCAAAGGCAAAGTGAAAGAGGAGGGAATTTCAGCGCCGAGATTAGTTTTCACCTTTGATACCAGAGCGCATCGCTCATCCAGCCATACAAAGGCCTATCGATGGATGGGTAATTCACTTCGACGCTCATATTTTCAGACATATTATCGCCCATAGTGTCTAACACACGTGGCAACATGAGATCATTCCAAGATGGATACACAGAGGAAACACTTGAGGACACAACGCCACTCAACACCAGAGATAAAGCCAATGGGAATGGAAGATTTCCTCCACAGCCATCCATCAAGCTTTCATGTTGTGTTCTGCAGTATCAAGGAAAAGCTTCTTTTAATCCACCTCACTCTGAAATGCCCTACTCTACCTGACCAGCAGCCTGGAGCAACTGATCTTGGATCTATCATGGACCAATTCCCAGGACTCATTTCATTGGACCTTCTTGGACTTACTTAAATTGACTTCTTATTTCAGATCGGAGATTTTATGATTGTATTGTTCAATTACAATTCCATTGGTGCACATTGTGATTCTCCTGTATGACTGTTCTGTACTGTTACAGTTCCCTGTTTGTGTTTAATAGCCATTTTCCCACCTACAGCAGCTGTTGCACATGCAGCTGTCCAAGAAGGAGGGAACTCTCTTTGAAAAGGCTCTCCAGAGGTTTCTTTCTTTTTTCTTTATGTGCTGAGGTTGTTTGAGGAGCTTTTCCTTGTTGCCGTCCTGGGCCAATAAAGCTTTGTCAGACACTGTATGTGATTTTGAGAAATACATAGGCATCAGACTAGTGGTGATTTGTCCACTTTCTTGTTTCAAATCAGGTCAGAACAATCTAATAAAATCTATTAAGTACATGGTAAAGCCTAGCTTATTTTATAAACTCCATACTCATGTCAGCATAACAGTGAGTATAGTTCACTTCAAGTCTATTTTTGTGGCATTCACTTAAGAACCTTTTGCTTAAAAAGCTGTTTAGATGGAACAGCTGTCAAACTGTACATGGGTTTTAAACTGGCTGATGGATAAATGCTCCCGGTCTGTTTGTGTTGCAGTGTCATCTTTTCCGTGGAAACCAGGTCCAAATGGCTCTTTGTGTGCTGCCCTACATGCTTTAATGGGCGGAGATATAATATCAATCAATACATACAAACACTGTTGATTTCTTCCCATGAAGAAAAACTATCCAGTTAATCAGTATATCAGCCTGTTTCTGCTGTCAGTCAGCCTGCTGAAGACAGTTTAGCTAGCCGATGTCCCAACATATATACAGCAGGATATTTGGGTGATTTAAATAGCTGTCTATGCAGATTACACTTCATGTGATGCAACAGAAGACAGTGTGTGCTGCTCACATCTCCCTGACAATGTGTTTCTACATCAGTGTTTTTCAACCACTGTGCCGTGGCACACTAGTGTGCCTTGAGATATTGTCTGGTGTGCCGTGGGAAATTAC
>JAOWBC010000318.1:19428129-19441219 GCA_028566105.1 Hypoplectrus providencianus
TCATACTCCGCCTTGGCGTCATTCATAATTCCTGCAGGTATTAGAGGGCTGGGGAGACAGTCTACAGCACAAATATTGGACATATTTAGCTGCCTCAACACAATGAAGTAGTTATGGTTGCTTAGCTATGATTGGGAAATTGCTTTTTAGGGAAGAGGTTTAGCAAAATGTCACATACTTTGGGGAGTATTATTTATCACAATTAATCAAACAATGGTCATAGAAGCAATATAATTGCATTAATTATGTGGAATTATCATTGAAGTCTCCTATGGTTTCTGTTTCCTCAATTTGGCCAGAGGCTATGCTAACAGTGCTGACACCAGCGCAACAGTTCTAAAAATGTCAGAAGTTGGGACAGAGCTAACATTGCAGCTGGCTGGTTACCTTCTGGGATCTTCGAGGTGTTATCAATGATAAATGCCACACGAGAGCAATGACGATTAGCAGACACAGAAAAAGTTGTCTTCTGCTACATTAATGTCCTGAATGTTGCGTTCAGTCTTAAAGACAGGCCTTACATATCTTGGAAGTGCACCTCCACTCAGATAATCACTCAGGTCTCATCAAATGCCTGCCAAAACTGAAAGTACTATTGCAAAGAAACCTGTTATCTAAAAGAGCAGCAGGCAGCAGACACTTTTTTCCCCACCATCCCTCACTGCTCACCTTCTCCCCTTCCTATCGCCCTCTTTTAATGCATCCCACTCCGTCAATCTGCCAGGCAGCGAGCGCCTTGAAACAATGCACCAATCATTGCGCAGGGAGCCGCGGTTTGCACCTCCTCTCCCTGTTGTAGTCCGCTGGGATTGGCTGCGGCCCTCGTGCTCCGGGCTTTTTTAGACAACAGCCAGATCCTCGGACCACTGTGCGGCTGCCAGGAGCAAAGAGCTCTAATGATCGCCCACTGCCACAGAAGCAGAGCCAGGGACACACAGGCACAGAGAGACACAGAAAAACCAGAGTGCTTACGGGGACAGTGGAGGGAAAAGAAAAGCACAGTTTCTATATAATTCAGAAGATTGTTAAAGGCTATCTATCTTTCTATCCATCCACAATAATCACCCTATTTAAATTCTTTTGGAGGGGATCTTTATAAGGTTGCCCTTCAGAACCTCTCTTGTGAAAAACATATTTTGTGTTGATGTATAGCTGCTCCATGTTTATGCAGGTTACTGTCCAGGATGACTCATTGGTGTGCTTACTCTTACTCTCTTGTGGCCCAAACTGCATCTTGGGAAATGTGGTGAGAAAGGCAACCTGAGCTTTTCTCAAGGGGAAAAACATTTTCAATTCACTCTCTCTCTCTCCCTCCTTCATCCATGCTTTATTTATACCTCCCTCTTTCTCCATCTCTCACCCTGTCTCTTCCTTTCAGCCCTCCACATTTATAATTACCCTCACCTTTTCTTTGCCTTTCGGTGTCTCCGCTCCATACGCCTTAATTCTCTCTCCGCCTGATGGACTCTCCTTCTTCCTCTCCGCCATCTGGCTCCTCTTCTCTCTACCGCTCTGTCACCTGCTTTTTGTCTAAGTAAGGGAAGGCTTTTAGTTCCTTATCAAACTCTCATGAATTATGAACGTCCGCTGTCCAGTGGCCTGGACAGAAACACATCTCACTGTCTGCCTGCCTCTCTGTTGGAGCAGCTCAGAAAGGAGCGGTACTGCAATCCAGTCAGAAACACCTTGTTCTGTAGACCTTTGGAATGAATTATTTAGACTGTTGTGACCTCCACTCGCCCCTAAACTTGTGTGTGACGCACACAGATCACCAATCTGCCACGCAAACCTCAGCCCAAACACACCACATGCACTGTCACAAGAGAAAGCTTGTCAGCACTAAAGCACATCCCGAAGAATGATGAAGGTTCAACTGGGAGCTAAATTTGTGATTTATAGTTTGCAAGCGCCACATTTTTTTTGGTTTGTTTTATACACTGTCAGAAATAATGTGCTGATTTTGTACCTTTAGGGGTACAAGGGCTTGTCATGATTTGCCAAGAGTAATGCAGCCATTACAGCTTAACATCCAGAAAATGAACAAAATAGCAATGAGGAAACAGAGGGGAATTACACTCTTAGAAAAAATGTGCTAAACTTGTACCTTCTGGGGTACAGTTGGTCCCTGGGGCATTACACACTAAGGTACAGCTGTACCCTTCACACTGGCATGGGAACGTACAGTGTATTCACCTCATTGGCTCAAGAAGGTCAACATAGTCAATAAGGTTCAAGAATTAGTCTTTGGGGGACAGAAAAACACTCATTCTGTGCCCCTATTTAGAAGAGGGCCAGTCATTGGACCTCAAGGTATGTTTGTTTTCGACTGCCAAAAGAGTTCCTAAGCAATTTCCAGGGTACAAGAGCTGAACTTTAGAGGGTACCTTCTTGCCTCATTCAGTCTGTAGAAATGTAGCTGTAATAGCTGCTTTGGTCTGGGACAATGTCCTGTAATCATGCAAATAAATGAAAGTGTTCTAACCAGTTATGGCAGAGTATGATTGGGAAACCGTCACATAGTTCCAACTCCGTTCTAGTTGCATTAGTATTCAGTATGTTCTATGCAATGGTTTTTCACTGGTATGGATGTGCTAAAGAGTGTTTTTTTCAATTATATAATTTCTTTTTGCAACTTGAACCTGAGTATAGTTAATGCTTCTGATGGGTAAAATAAAAGCCCTCAGTTTGTTTTTATGCACACCAACCATTTAGATTAATAACTGAGAGCAACTAAGGTCACTGCATTTAATGTTTGAAGGAGTTTTATGAACAAATCAGTACAAATTCCAGCAGTATGAATCTCTAATTTGAATGCAAACTGAACCCGCTGGGTCTGAAAACAAGTAAGAACGTGAGCCAAAAGGAGAAATTAACAAGAACCATTTGATTTTTTCTTTTGAGACTGTGAACTGAGATCAAAATTCAAAATGGTGAACTGTGAATGTGAACTAGTTCATTATAATCTGCGTGAACTGAACTTGTGAAGTGTGAACATGTACTACACTGCTGATTTTAATATTAAAACATTTTTTAAGGCCGGCCTCTCGGGATCAAACTAAATTACATGGAAATCCATCCAGTTTTTCCAAAGTAGTTTTCTCTCAGCCAAGCCTAAAGAAGGCAGTTGGTCCACCACTGTGGTTCAGACAGAAGCTTCCCAACAACTGTTGCATGAATTGCCTTAAACTTTGGTACAAATAGCTGAAGTAATCCCTTGATTTTTTATGTAGGGCCACAGGCAGGTTGAACATTTTTGGTGGAGAGTAAAATGGCACAACTATTGGATGAATTTCCATTATATTTGGCACAAACCCACAGGATGATTTGTAGCGCTTTCTGTGGTTTGGCTTCAAAGTTTTGGTCTGCTTTAATCGTTCACAATCTCAAAAAAAGAAATGTAGGAAAATCAAACCAAGTATGAGACTCTATATTTACAAAAAATCATCAATCCCCAATACAAGCTTACCTTTTAGGTAGACAGACCCAAATTTATGATGGCTTTGGATCGTGCAGCCAGACTTTTGGCAAAGAACAAACACTTTCCTAACATCCCCACAGCTTTAGTCTGCCTGCGCTTTTTACCAGCTTCTCTCAGAATCCATTTTAAAATCTCATTCTTGACCTCAAAAGCTTCACATGGCCATGTGCCAGAAAACACGAGTGAACTTTCAACTCCCGGCTGTCCAAAATGCGTCTTAGATCTGCTGAGTTGGAGCTGCTAGCTATTTCTGAGTCACGGTCGGGGTCAAAGGATGATCAGGCGTTTGTTGTCCTGCTGTAACAGCTTTGGAGCAGTTGGTATATAATGGGCTAACATTGATTCTGCTTTTTTAAGCCTGTCTTGAGACAAACAACTACTCTTACTCGTTTCCATCCTGCAGCTCTGTTACGCTTACTTGTTTGTTTGTTTTTTTTCTTTTAGTTTATTTTAATAGTTTTACTGACACTATAATACTTCATTTTTTAAAATTACCTTCATTTAATTAGCTATTTAATTTATTTTTTCTCTGATATTATAAGGTCTGCCTGCTCTGCCTCCTGGTTGCTTGCCAACTAGCTGCCTTTAAAATTTTCTTGATGTGTTACCTTTTCCAGGGGCAAAAGAGTTGCTAAACATTGGAGAGAAAGCAGGTGAGGAATGGGAAGAAAGAAGACATCGCTAACTGATAAGCTAAGGAATGAAACGGCATGAGATGTATGTAAACTAGACTCGGTCAAAACTAGTTTATGGCTGGCAGCTTTTGATCAATGCAATTTAGTGGGTAATGTGAAACAAGAATAGTACATAATAATGTATATGTGTATGTATGGTGTAAATACTTTGGTTTGTTGTTAGTCTGTTTTTTATTGTTATTCAAACAAATAATAATATGCCTAATTATATAATAAACACTATATCCATCACATGCATTTCTTGGACTTCAAATATAACTTTATGCTATTTAATGCATCAATCCCCGTTGAGGGCAAGAGACCAAATCTCACAGAGACTACCTCCGATGTTTAGTGCATCATGGCCTTTAGTAGAGCGTTTTCCGCTCAGACAGCTGTTCAAATCAAACCCGCTGTATATGTGTTTTGAACTTATTAACCACATCCACACTGACTCATCAATGCTCCCAGTCTGTTTGCATTGCTGTTTCACTACATGCATATTCCCTACATTTGCCACAGTTGGTGGGATATAAAGCCTTGATGTATCAATTAACATGAGGTTATTATGTACAAAACACATATACAGCAGGTTATTTGTGCTAGGTAAACAGCTGTCTGTGCAGATTATACTTCACTTACAGCAATGGAAGACAGAGTCAGTGTGGTTTACACAATGAAACGCAGACATACTGCTAATGCCTCGCTCCCAGTGAAGACTCCCAGTTAATGCTTTTGCACGACACAGTGCTAAGACCTAAAAAATTACCTAAGTACAATTGCTGAGACCAATGATGACATGTTTTACAACATGCTGCTTTCCTAAATGTACAGTAGTTCACTACCTGAGTCAGTCACATACAGACCAGTTTGAAGGGCTGACCTGCAGCGGTCAGGCAGACACTGTAAGATCTGTGACAAGTTGCTAAAAGCTACTTAAGCTACTAGTGCTTAAGAATAAATAGTGTCAGTATAGTGTCAGTAGTTTCAATGTAAAGAATATATTTACCAGTTTTGGTGAACATAACAACAAAAATTAACCACAAATCTTCACTTTAAGACAGTAAATACAGAGGTGTTGACAACAGGTAATAGGCTCAGTAAAGCAGATAGTCACTGGTTATCGTGGAAGCATAGAGCAGTTGTAGCAGTTACTCCACATAAGGTCTGCATATATAACATGTTTAATGTAACGATGGATGATATTAAAATAGAAAAGATCCCCCAACACTAATGCACACAGTTAAACGGTTCCATAGGGTCTTAGAGGTCAATTCAAACGTCATCCAGGCTCAGGCACGAGTGTGCACGAGCTCAGTGCACATGCTGCTTTTGTCAATTTTATATTAGGTTATTCATGTGTGTGCTGCAAGGACAGATTGTGGAGAAAACCTGCTAGAGGCAGCTACCATGACAGATATAAATGTCATATGTTTATGGAAAAAAATTACACGTCGTGGAATTTCACGAGCCAATTCCAATATTTTTAGCCGGAATATATTTAAATTTGCCGTGGAAAAGGTAAAGCATATTTTCCAACCAGAATTTGAATCCTGGCACTGAGAGGAAGACTGTCAGCTACCTTATGTCATCAGACAGTGGCAGAACAATATGGCTGGAAGCAGCGTGAATGCAAAGTAAGTCAGCTAACGAGATGAGCCGAGCTGCTGGCAAATACATACAGATGATCCCTCGTCTTAGGATTGGAGTCGGGTGCTGTGCATAGAAGGAGTTGAGAGCTCCAGTATGGATTAGTGGGGCTGGGAGTTGCTTATGCTCTTCAGGAGAACACAGAGCAGCGCCACACTGGATTACACAGCTGGGGAAAAGGTTACACACTTCAATGCGTGTGAGAGAGGGATGAACAGGAAGAACAAGCTCGCAGCAGCAAAGATAATTAGACAAGTCTACCTTTCCTCAGTCTGACAGTACAGTCACACAGGTGTTCCCTACACACTGGATGGGAAAACTGGTGCTTTGTTTGCTTGGATAAATAAAACTTTTCAAGTGCTGGGTTCCTCCGACTGGTCACCGAGACACATTTCTGTGTATTTACTGTAATTTAGTAATTAGTGTGTTCAAATCGTGGTTTTAATTAGCAGTGAGAAAGAGGTTAATCACAGTTGCCTTTTGTTTGAAGTGTAATCTGGATTGTTAACAGATATTGTACAGACAGCAATATAATTATACTCTTAATGAACATGGATAATGCTACAACATTTTACCTGACAGTAGATGTGTTCAAGACCACCCGAGTGGAATCAGACAAAGAAAAATCTGGTGTTTGACCAGGGTCAGCCATGTGATTAGTAAGATGGAACTGCAATTAAGTGCAGATCAATATGACGCTTTATCCCTGGTATGGGTAGATAAATTTAAGGAGAAGGCTTGGGATATTTCTTATTCTTTTAATTGTCACAAGTTCAATGAAAACACCAAATCCAATAATGTTTATCCAAAGCCTGATATACATCATTTCATTCCCCTGTGTCATAGAGTTCAATTGTATGGGTGTGAAAACAGCTGAAAGTAGTTCCCAACATATACAGCACAGTATTCAAGGCTGTTTGAGGGATGCTTACTAAAAACTAATCTACAGTACCTGACTGTTTAAAGGACATTATTCAGCCATAATATAGAATATAACTATATAGTTGTGGCTCTTAAAAAAAAAAAAGAATAAAAAAAGAATTACATTGTCAGTGAGAGTAAATGGGCCATGGACAGGATGAAGGGACTAATGTAGGTTTGGCTGTTTTTATAGGATTCTTGTCAATAAGATTTTTAGATTTTTTTTTTTTTTTAATGAATATATAGAAGTTATATGATGTTTAAATCACAGTGTTTACTTCTGTTTTCACATTGGACGCCAAATCTGTTCTTTTTGGAGCAAGTCAGTTTGTTAAACCCATCCACTTCCCCCCACCCACACACACAAAGTGCAACTTCGTGCTCTATATTCAGCCACTAGAGGTCGGTACCAACTCCAGTTGTTAAGAAGATTGGCGTATTATGGGCATGCATAATTGGATTTTAGCATGTACACATAAAAAGTCATGTTTCTTGTATGCAGATTGAGGTTAGGCTGGTCTGAATATACACCATGGAGTCCAGTGACTGCTGACGTGCTTCTTTGGAGATAATCATTGACTACACTATGATTAAGGCATATTTAGGTTTAGTCACAGAAACTGCTTGGTCAGGGTTAAGAAAGATCACTTCTTTGCAGCTAATTAGATGGACCAGTGGGACACTGAGTCAATGACATGCCACCCATAACTCATGATAAGCACCACACAACTGGGCAATAACTGCAGATTTGACGACTTCAAAATCAAAATTTCCAATGTAATTTAGAATGACTATTAAGTCGTCTAAAAAATATAGATCAGTCTCATTGTCTTCCCTCTCCAGCTGCTGTCATATGCACCAGGCCTGATAAGGCATTAACATTCCAGGCCTGTGAAGCAGGATCAGTCTCCTCTATTGTAATTACTGCAGTCCACTCCTGCCTATATCTACTGCAGGTAGCTATTACACTGAATTGAGTCAACATGCTAGCCATTTCAATGCAGGTATCAGCAGGAATCTGGATCAGAATGCATAATGACCGAGAAGAGAAACAAGACATCACATACTAATTCAGAGACATGGACGGTTACCAGCAGGCTAACTGTGATGTTCTTCTCAATGTATACGTTACACTTTCACATTCTCCTCATATGGCTGTAAGGCATAAAGCATCTTCCGGCCAAACCCCCTGAAAGTGGACAATAAAGCAAATGTATTTATGCAAGAGGGAAGGGCTAATGTGAATTCTGAGGCCGACTCAAAGTGATAACGACCTGTTTGTGAAGGAGTGTGTGGGAGAGGAAGGCTGCAGCAGGAGTGGGTGGGCAGACGCAGAGATGAACTCAAGAGGTGAGTCTGAATGAGGACGGAGGATTCCACATTTGTGCCGTCATAGCACAGAATAATACATGTATTGTGGATTCTGGGGATGCAGCATCACCCTCTGTATAATGTATGGCGCTACAGGGCTGAGAGGAAAACAAGGTGGGGATTTGTTAGACAGCTTTAAACTGCTGCACAACTGTGCAGCTTTGGAAAGCCTCATTTAAGAGTTTAAATTCACTTGGAAAAGCAGGCATTGCTACGCATGCTATGCATTAATCTAAACATTCAGCAATACCTACTGTTTGTTTGCCTTAGCAACTTTTTTGTGTTTTGTTCATTTAGGATCACAATTAGACTCACAGCAGCACATGTAAACAGAAATCCACAAGCTCAGAAGTAGCTCATTAACTGGACAGAGTTTGGCTGAGCTGTCATCTCTACAGACGGGGAATCAAAACAAATCGGATTCCAGCCCCTGTAACTTTAATCTAAGCATGATGGATTTTAGATTGTAGGTTTGTCCTCAGTTCATTTTCTAACAATATGGTTTTCGGGGAACAAGCAACCGCTGGCTGCCGGGTGTCAATAGCTTTCTTATTAAATCCCCCAAAACAATTTGCTCAGATAACATTCTCATGAAGAACAACAGAATGTCTGGGACAAACTTTAAATGTATTCACTTGTCCAAACAAACCAATCTAAATGAAGGCCTCCAACATTCTTTGCTTCAATGCACAAGTAAAATGTGCTTGCAACTTGAAGGATATTGTTTTGTATCGTAGTTAGTTTTGCACTCTCACTGTGTTTTTACAAATGAGGAATGAGCTGCAGACATGAAGATATATTGGACAGTTTTGATTCTTGTCATCCTGCAATTGGCAAGATGGAGATCAAACTCTGGTCTGACATGAAGTCAACTTTCTTGAACATTGTTAGCCTGAGCAGATATATTATAGATGCAATGTCTGAACTGCAGCTTTAATGGGTGAGTCGTCAATGATAATTTAAAGGTACATATGTCAGATAATGACGACCTCCTGTACATCTATAAACAAATTACTTCTTCTATAACTGTTTGCTCTAGGTTGACAGATTTTGAAGCACTGTGCATCATAATGGAAATCATATGTTACATATGAGGAGTCTGTTGTGCTAAAAAATTGATGACGTAACGGAGCAGTAAATGTAGTTCACATCTTTATTTGTTGGATTGTTTGTAACTGGCAGTGGCTGATATAGCTTTATCATTTTCAGTGAAACTTTGCTTGTAAAATATGATGGGCAGCTACCCATGACTTCTTTGCTAACCCCAGTTCTACAACAGAGTTATGCTATTGATATGGTAAGCCACCCATATGTTGACAAGATTGGTCCCTGAGGCATGTGATGCATGAAAACCCTGTCTGGGTGTCTGTTTCTGAGACCGTCAATAGTACACTGCAGGTCCAAGCCATGGCGATCAGTGCTGATGTTGCTCATGATATTTCTTGAAGCATATAAAAATCACCATATGGCTGTAGATATATGGATGCTAACACGGTTACAAAGCTGGAGGGGGTCTTTAACCAACGGTGTTACCCTGAGATTAAGCTTTATTTAAGCACACTACAATGTATAGAAAATGTAAAAGAAATCAGGAAAAATAATTACATTTCTTACTACTGACAGTGTAACAAAAACCACTACATCCCTCAATGGATTTGTCAATATAACTGAAGGAGACAATGGCATGATAGGTTTGAAAGGAATCTTATTTTCCTATGTGCATATTTTCCTCATATCTTATATAGCAGTTCTATTTTTGTTACCAGATTACATATATATCGCTTATAGAAAACGTGAGATGACTTTTTGTTCAGCAGATGGAGTCAATGGCAGTTCAGCTTTTGAATTCATGCTAAAATGACAAGTCTTTTCTCAGCAAATCCAGTGCATTGGGTTTGCTTTCATTTCACACTGTAAATAACCCGGACCAGTTTAGCCCTCACAAAATTCACACTGGTCCAAATAAACCAAATCAATCAGACCCTGACACCAGAGTTTGTCCCAACCATGAAATGCAGTACAGGCAGGTTTGGTGATACCTTTAAACCCTTTCATACATGCGTTACAGACTGTGTGTGCCTGTGTGTTTGTTCCAGTCTTCCTGAATGAAACACACACACGTTTCACAGAAATAAGCAGCTTATATTGTTTCAGTAAATCCAAAATTATGGACACTCCGTGGGAGGACTCGTAACTGCCGTGCCAAATTTACAGCTTTGCACAGTGCAGTAACAGATACAGTAGGGGGGTGAAAACTACCATTTCCACATGAGGAATAACAATAATTAGAAAGAAATATACACTGAGAGAGCGATATATATCCAACTGTTGAGAGCTGAGCACAGCGTTACTGTAATTATAACTTGTGAAAGCCGGTGCTCTTGCAGCAGATTCCATCTGAGCAAACACTGGCAGTGCAGTAAAACTCCAATCTCGTTGATCTAAGAATTCTAATTGAGGGAACGGCAGAAGCTCCACAGATGGTGCAACATGCAAACACACTGCAGAGCAATTAGAAAAAGTCTTTTTTTTCCCCCAGTTCTTTTTCACGGGTATTAGAGGAGATTGTTTCCCCCAAAACATGATGTGGAAGTCAGAGGAAAGACTGAGGCACAGGTGGAGGGTGAAAAGGCATGATTCACATGAAAAAAATGACACTTGTTTTTCTCAAAGATGTGTGTGAACAATTTTAGATTTCATTCATCAAACACAGAATGTTGCTAAATGTGTGTGCTTTTCCAGTGCCTCCCATTCATGTTGGTATAAACAGCCGCATCTACACTGAGCACGAGCACAACAGCAACACATGAATCACACTTGGGTCTCAAAGTGCAGGTGCAGCATATGTTCCACATACTTGAGCTCTTCATAGCAGTTCAACATCAATGCAACACAGGACTCTTCCTGGAAGTGAAGATATTTTAATCCTAGTTTCAACCTCAGTGCAAGCAGTAGCTATAAAAATCCTCTACTTTTAATCGCTGTAAGATGTACATGGATTACGGATGTCATATCAACAGCTATTCTGCATCAGTTTTCAAGGATGCTGCTGTTTACCAGTGTCCTTGTATGCATCTTTTGAATAGGCATCATTTATCAAGTCCAAGCACTGATAGGTGAATTCACAATAGGACTGCACCACTTTTTTATGCACTATAAGGTCAGAATTAGGACAAAACATAAATACAAATGTGATTCTCAAAGGATCCACAAGTGGTGAAATCCACTGGCCACCTCCTATAAAAAAAAAAAAAGAAAAAAAAAAGAAAAAAAGAAAAATGTAGCCCCCACAAAGGGTCTTCAGTAAACTGAGAGACGTCAAAGAGGCTATGTCTATATTTATTTTTTATCCTGTCTTTTATTGCTGCTGCACTGCCATGAAAATGGCCTCGTGTGCTTCTGTGACATATTTGCACATATATTTAAATAAGGTAATATGTTCAAATACCTTGCCTAAAACTTTGAGGAATGCTTCTGCAGCTCATTGGTGAAGACTTGTAGTTCCCGGCTATGTCACTTTTCATTGCCTTCCTTCAACTTGCCTGCCTTCTGTTGTCTGTGCACCAAAGCAACACCAGCAACTTTGTCATGTGTTCAATTGCCACTAGGTATAAAAAAGATGATGGGGTTATTGCTACAAGTCATTCGGTCCTTGTAGGACCAAGAGCTGTGTCAGCAGAAAGACATGTTTTGAGTGGAGGTTGGCCTCCACCAGTGCTACCCTCCTGTCAGCAGTTTTGTTTGGGGTCTTGATGGACAGTCTCACAGCACATCTGGGGTGAAGAGGGAGTTCTGTTTGGTGATCTCAGATTTGTGTCCTTGTTCTTTGCAGATGATGTGGTTGCATTCCCAACAGGTCAGGATTAGAGTCAGCATCTCCAAATCTGAGGGCCATGGATTTCTGCCAGAAAACAGGGGATTGTTCCCTCTGGATTTAGAGTGATCTGCTCCTGCAAGCAAAGGACTTAAAGTATTTCAGAGTCTTGTGAGATGGACAGGTTTAGTGCAGCGTCAGCAATGATGTGGGTCTTGTATTGGAAATTTATGGTGAGCTCGTGGGCAAAGGTCTTGATTTAGCAGTTCATCAATGTTCCAACCTTCACCTTTAGTCATCATCTTTGGGTAGTGACCGAAAAGATAGGATTGCGGATACATGCAAATGAAATTCATGTTGACCGTAGGATATGCTCGGCCTTAAACATAAGGTCAGGAGCTCAGGCAGCAAGAGCAGACGCCAGTTGGAATGGTTCAGGAATGGTTATCAATCAAGGCACTTCCTGCATACCTTCCATTAGAGGTGTTCTGGGCATATGGTATATGCCCTGGGACTGAGCAAAGATATACTGGAATGCCTCAAGATCGCCCAGGAAGAGTTGGAGGAACACTGCTGCGGAGAGATGTCTGCAATACCTTGCTTAGTCTGCTGCCCCGGTTCACATCTCTTGCAGAGGTCACTATTTATTCTTTGTGAATTAGCTCATCAGTTGTTTTCTGCATGCCTTTCATTCACATTTGGCCTTGACCTTGGGCAACCTGCTCCTACAGCAAACTAATGCTCTATTAATTTGCCTCTAATTACCCCACGTAGCGCACGATGAAGGGTGAGAGGATGAAAGCAGCTTGCAACAGATTGAGAAAAACACAAGAGAACTGGGTGAAGCTGAGAGAGGGAGCAGGGGAGAGAGAATTGCAAAGGACTCCCTGCTGCTGCATCCTACTTTTAGGAAAAGGCGCCTACTGTAGGACATAATGGAGGGCAGAGGGAGAGAGAGGAGGATGGAAAAAGGAGTCAATTGAGCTGTGATTTGTAGACCAGAAGCAAAGGTGGAAGATAAAGCAGGACAGGCCAGATTAACTAGCACATGGGAGGCAAACTCAGCCAGTTGGCTCAGCATTTGCTGCTTTTAGCCACATGAAAAGAGCCAGAGAAGAAGGATGAGGGCAGGAGGGGGGAGAGCAGGGACTGAGAGGAATGGTTCAAGTCTGTGTGTGTTTT
>JAOWBC010000318.1:19460364-19471787 GCA_028566105.1 Hypoplectrus providencianus
AGAACATCTTCCCTCCTTCTTCTCTCGCTCCTGCATTTGAACTCAAAAAATACAAGACGAGTGTGGCCTTAAAAAAAAACCCCGCTGGGAGTGAGAAAGAGTAGCAGTCAAAAAACGTTGTTTCCTAACCGCAGGCTGGATTCAGCGGGCTCCGCCAACAGAGCCGAGCGAGAAGAAGGAACGGAGTGGCATATTTTCGAAAAAGTTTCCCACCATTTATTAACTTACCTTGCTGAGCTGACTGGCCGGTGTGCCGCTGTTGTTGACAGTGTGGCATTTGAAGTTGAGCAACGATTCCCCGGCAGCGTCCCTGCTTGCGTCTTTGTCGGCGTGGGAGAACGGCGAGGTGGCAGACGAAGGGGGCCGCTGGAGCGCCGTGCAGGACAGGCCGAGGAATTTAGACGGCTGGATGAGAAAGGCCTCCAGAGCTATGTTAGCGGACACCTACGGGGGAAGAGTGGGGGTAGGGAGGGGGCGGAAGAGGTTTTTATATTAAGCAGATGCTTTTATCCCAAGTGACAGCACTGAGGAAGTGAGGAGAAACAAAGGAAGCAATTTATCTTTCTCTTGCCTCATTCTAGCTATCTGCAAGAGCCAAATTAACTTCTCATTATTCTAAGCTGCAAGAAAAAAGGTAAAGCTGTGGGACATTTAGTCAGATAATCAGCCTTTGCCCTGACGGATTGCGGCCCTCTGTCCAACCTCCTTGCCGTACCTTGGAAATGACCTGATTGTCTCCGGTCAGCGCCAGGTCAGCGATGCGCTCCACGCACTGCACGATGCGAGTGCACGCTCTGGCCTCGTTCTGCGCCATCCACAGGATGTGCTCCTCCACCAGCATCATGTTGCTGGCTATGTCTGAGATGTAGTCCCCGAGCTGTGCAGACACAAGCAGACACGTATGCAAATGCATGTACACAAAGCCCACACACAACCACAAACACACACACACACACACGAAGACGCAGACTCATCATGCACATCAATCATATCCGCAACAACAGGCATATTTATAATCTCCAGTCAGAATTGTGCGGGAGGCAATGGTGGCTTCATTCATTATAGGGAGATTTAATTTAGATTAGCAGCTCCAATGGGGCATAATCGCTTCCTTGGGATGGCAGTTCGCTATTTACTTACTGTACTTTTCATTGTTGCTTCATTTAACTGTTCTTTATTAGATGAATGAAGGTGGTCTCATCAGTATTGTCTCAGGAATGATAAAACTCTAAGTATCTCCCTATAATATCTCCTCCCGAGTGACCCATGATGAGTAATTGGACAAGTGAGAGCTAATATTGATTCTTTTTACTGACTAAGCTCAACACCCTTCCCCTCGCACAAGCTGACCTTCAGTGTGACGCAAAGGCCCGGCTATTGCCTCCGGCCACAGGCAGAGGAGAAGTTCACTTGAGGTAAAACAACGACTCGTCCAAAAAAGAGATGCGTCTTCATAACCATAATTGCCATTCAGGTCTGACGCCGCCATGGGCGAGAGGAAAAGCGTACGAGGTGAAAAGTTAAGCTGTCTGGAATCGATTGAAGGGTTGAAGCCAGAGCGTCAGCGTGTTGCCATGTCTTTCTAGGCAGCTCCTGCTGTCTCGAGCTGAAATCCAAGGAAGTGTCCTTTCCTTTATGCTCACTCAGGGCTTGTTGGAGCTCTGGATATTCACAGTTTTTTTGATTGCTTTCACAAAACTGTGAACAAACACACGCACGAATACTGTCAGAATAGGAGCAGCAGCTCCAAATATGAGTGAAGCAGTTTTCTTTAAAGGCGCAATATGGATTTTTGTGCTGCAAAACGTCTCTCAATCAAAATAACAACAAAATGGGAAGTTTGGTCAGGTTGTGAAGTAGCGTGGGGTCATGTGAGTTTTTAACCCCATTGCTGTTATTGCAGTCAGCTTCTTCTGGAAAGAAAACTTTGTTCTTCATCATTCAGGAGGTTTTAACCTGAAGCTGAATTATCCACAAAGGCCTCCTCCTCTCCAAAACAATGGAGCTGGTGATTAGAACCAATGAAAACACTTGATAAAGCAATTTGTTTTTCTGTTCTGCCCACACGGGATGTCCTGGAAGAGCTGTGAGTTAAACTAAGGTTTGCTCAGCTTGTTTCCTGATAACCTAAAACACACTAGTGCCCAGATTTAAATCCTTCTTCCAGTTAAAATACATAGTTAACAATAACCAAGTTCGTATTATTGTAAAAATAATAATAATAATAAAATAAAAAATAGGGCTGACAACTGGAAAAGAAAGTCAATTAGTGACAGCTTCTAATTTGGACCATGTTGTATTAGTTTACTCAAATTAAGTGATATATTAATAAGAATATAAAAGTAAAAAGTTAATGTTAAAAACTTTTGTTTGGGTCTTACATTTCCAATCACGTTTCTAACAGTATTCTTTCACTGCTTTTCCTCGGCCTTTGCTATGTGGCAGTTCCTCCACACACAAACAAATTGCTACACATGTTTAGATGGGAAATTTTAGCCTCATGAATTTTAGACCCAATAAAAGAATACAAAACTAGAAGGCCAGTCCTCTAAGGCCATGCCCTATCGCCAAAAAATACTTTTTGTGCATCTGACCCCCATTATTTGGATCCACTCCAAAATTAAACAGCTTCTTCCTTGGCCCATGCTGGACCCCTTCACCAAGTGTCAGAGTGTAATCCTGCTGACAAAAAGACAAACAAACCAAACCAAACAAACAGTATGACCTCTTTGGCACAATACCAACTTTTAAATGAATCATCAAATACAGTTACTCATTTTTGGACATTTAAATATGTAATCTTGTTGTATTCCATTACTCTCCAAACTGTAGATGGACGAACACAGAAACAGTTACTGACCTTTACCCATGAATAAAATTAAGTAAGTCTCTTCGTTTGAAAATAGTTGGAAAACATTTGTGATCATGTAAGAACACAACTTAACAAACTATACTACATAGATAAGGCATTTCTTAGGCATTTTAATGAAGAAAAAGTACATAAAAATGTATTCTCCTGAATCGCAAATACACTCGCCTCACAGGGGAACAAAAGCCTTGATAACAGGTTATAAAGTAACCTAGCTGTGGCGTGTTCACTTACATCTCTACGTTTCCCCACCAGCCTCGTCAGTCTCTCCACCAGGTGCGTGACAAAGATAACATCCATGACATCCGTGAAGTGCGCCGCCCTGCTGGTGAAGGCCACTAGCTGCTGGCCTAAAGGCTGAGCGTTGGTGGTATTAATAGTTATCTAGAATACAAAGGAAAATGTGCAGCAACATTCAGAGAGGATGATCACACGGTCCATCAGAACAAATTAAGGGGCATCACATGAAACAGCGCTGACAACATATAATAAATAATAAATCCCTGTAATGCTATTTCATGCCATGCATGTAGTTCTAAACCAGAATACAGTAACCCCTTGAGAAATGCAGAATGAAAGCGCTTGTCACCAGTCAGTGTGGATTATGTATATAAAAGCTTACACGTACAGATCTGCAAATACCTGCAGGCTACAGATGAATCAGTGGAGATGTTTGTTTCTGTATTCTAGGAATATGGAGTTATCAAATCAGGCTGTTAAATAGTCTGAGTAGGTTTGCAAATATGTAAAAAGTCAACATGGTGAATTTCAGTTAATTTGCAAAATTAGGAGAGATTCTTTGACAATGGAAACAAGAGTGGGATCAAATTACTGTGAGTTCCCGGTGTGTAGCCATACCTGTGTGAGCTCATGCAGTGTGCGGGTCAGCTCGCTGGCATACGGGCACTGAGTGTAGTCCTCTTCAGCCCACCGGCCGGTCCGGTCGCAGCTCCGCCACGCCTTCTTCTGCTTCTGGCTGGAGGGTTGAGGAGCACCGCCGGAGTGGTGGGGGGCAGAGGCGAAGGTGGTAGGAGTGCAGGGCAGGAAGGCGAGGATGCCAGCTAAAGTCTTTGGCCACCTGCCACACACACACACACATACACACACACACACACAAACGATAATGACAATGAAGTGAGTTTAGGAATCAACACTCACTGCACCAGATGGCAATTTCATACTCCCTGTACTTAGGAAATTATTAATTTGCATATTTGATTTACAGCTAGCTCTAATTATTTTCGCAGAAGACTGCCAGATTTTGAAACTTGATTGTGAAACAATGTGCTGTCTTGGTGACGACTTCTGACTTAATTAACTTTATTTTCTTACTTTATTAATCAACTTCATTGTCTTTCCACTCTGTGCACAATGAAACTACAAGAAAAAGGTTTTGTTTAATGACAAAATGCACTTCAAGAGGCACTGCACCAATTTTACGCATCAAGATTAGCTCACCACACTTCACAGAGAGTAAACAGTCTTATAATATATTCTGTGAAACAAAAAAGAAAACAACTGGATGGTTTCATTTATTATTCTTTCATTTTTTTTCCTTATTCTATTGAAGATTAAATATTTTCAACAGAAAGCTTTTGTTACAAACTGGGTCAAGGAGGGGGAATGATGTGGGAATTTAACAGCGAGGGAAGATCTGAAAAAAGAGGCTGTCGAACTGAATCATGGGAAATGTAGGATTCAGTGTTTTGCTGTTTGATCAAGCAACAACCTCCAGGCCTGAAGTAAAGCCAATGCAAATGTGCCTGATACTGCAATCTTCATAATGGCCAGAAGGGGGCGACTCGATTGGTAGTCAAAAGAAGTTCGATTATGTTGAAGTCCAAGAAAAAAATTATCATGAGTTTATGGTCTCAACAAGTCGTTATGCTGCAAACTATAAATCAGGAATTAGGTGTAGCAATGACTGCCCATGGTGCTGAGAAGATTTGAATAACTGTTGACTGAATAACTGTAACCAAGGCCGCCTGGACAAGAGACCAGGCGGCCAGGCAAACAGTCAGAGAACCAGCAGGCAGGAATAGTCAGGGACAGAAGGCGGGTCAATCCGGGCACGAAGCGAACAACTGGGAAACCAGGAAACAGGCAGGTAGTTGGTGGCAGGTAATCAGTCCGGGGAATAATGCTGGAAAGTCATGCATAACGCGAAGGAACAATCTGGCAGTGACTGTGTGTGTGTGGGTGGAGCTTATTTGGCCTCTAATTACTTATTACTTAGTGTTATTAGCAGGATGTAGGACAGGTGTGTGATTAGGTGATGAGGCACAAGTGTGTTGCTCTGCCCCAGAAGAGAAACTAGGTCACTACTAGGCGGTGGTGACAGACACGAAAATTATCCGTCAATTAATATCACAGTTAACAGGAATTACAAATGCACCATGCTAACCAACTACCTGGGAACTTAGCATTTGTTATGCTAATGGTGCCTGTATAAGCTCCCCAGCTCACCAGGTTATGTCTGGCTCCAAAACCCAAAATGCCATGCTTGAGGGTTTAAAACTACAGTCCACAAGTAAATGGGTTACTTCACGATGGCTGCGACTACTGTTTTTTTTTTTTTTTTTTGAAACAATCTGAGCAGTTTGACTCTTGCTAGGTCCTTAAAGTCAGGATATCTCAGCCCCTCTTGTTCAATATCGACTATTATTCCTTTTATTTGTCCCTCACAAGTCCCACATCTCAATGAAAGCACATTGCTAAATTGTAACAGATGGAACATGACAGGAAGGGATGTTTAAATGTAGCAGAAACCTGTTCCTGCCTGGTCCTTGCTAAAGGGGAAATTCAGCCTAAAAGAGTAATTGCAAGTGTTGTTCGTACGGCCATGCAAAGTTCAATGAAGTCTCCTCTGGAGCAAGAAATAAGACTTCGTCAATAATGTCGTCAAGAGCCAAGTCCCAGAGCTGCTCTACTGACCAACCTGTGATCGGGGCCAGGGTGATTTTACGGGGAAATGGAAAAATTTCATTTTCTGGGTAATGCCTGTTAGTGTTTCAATAAAATAAAGCTCATTTGAGTGTAAAAAGTCAGCCAAACATTCGCAGCGCACTACATTAGCTTCCATTTCCTAGATAATAAAAGAACTCCAGGTTTTGTTTCTTGGCTCAGTCGTAGATTAAAGGTCTTATTTCTGCAGCCTAAGGAAAGAGTTGTTTGTGCTCACAAATATTGATACATTTGTCCACAATCAGGAGAAACATGCATCTTACATTCAGTGGTTCTCTCCGTAAGGCAATGTCAAAACCCTGCAGCAGGAAAGGAGCTGAAGTAGTGCTTAATGTGGCAACACTTTTGACTTGATCTAAATGAAAATAAAGGAGCACTGCACTCAGGAGGAAGGTAATCTGTTCTGAGGGTAGAGACCTGCCATCCTGCCGCTCCCCACCCATTGCTCCCAACCCCCCCTCCCTCTCTCTCTCCATCCATGTTGCAGCAGCAGCAGCTACTTAGTAATAAATGGCGTTAATTTCGCCCCCAACAAAATAGGGGGCTCATTTTCCAGCCCATTACTCCAATGCTCCAGCAGAAACAAAAGCCTCTGCTTGCTGCACCAGAAGTGGGCTGTACAGTACAGGCGGCTACAAAAGAATGTGCATGACAACCGCACACCCCTGGGGGAGGAGAGGTGGAGCATGGGAGAGTGTGTGTACACACAGGGGGTTTCAAGGTGGTCACAGGGAGTGAAGGACAAGGAAAAGGAGGGTCTGCAGGGTAAGATGTGTAATGTTTTTTTATTTATTTATTTATTTATTTATTTATTTTATGTGAAATCTGAGTCATGGGGAAAAGCGCTCTCCTACTTTATAGTTGTGCTATAAAGCCAAACTATATAGAGCCATAATGTTTGTGGGAGATTTCATATCACACATCCAATTATTGTTAAAATATATGAACTGTCCAGGCTCTACTGTATGCGCTCAGTTCTGGTCTTTGACAGTTAATGAGCCACATCTGGTGCAAGGCAGACCAGGTGTAGGAGTTTTTTTGTCAGGTGGAACAGAAAGCAGCACGACACCGGCAGGAAGCAGACTTAAGTACCTCAACTGCGCTGTACATGTAGCGATAATAGCAGGGAGAGTGAGTGCACTGATTACAGTATTAATTTCATACAGCAGTCTCTGTAATTGGGTCTGGTGACTTAAATTATAGTGAGGTTAAACTATTGCCTTGGAGGCCTCCTGGTATCAGCTTTGAAAACCAGTGATTATTGCCCATTACTGCTGATTACATAAAAATAGTTGGTAAATGAAAATGACACTTAAGATTCAAGGTTTATTTATTGAACATGGTCATATTTTACCTGCTTTAAAAAGTAATTGTTAGATATGCTGTGGTATATGCTTACTTGCATTATTTATGAAAGTTGTAAGAGTGAGATCGATATCACCATGTTTGAATGTATACAGAAACAGTGTTGTGCATTGAAAATGCGTACATTTATGTTGAATGGTGAACTTTTAACATTTAAAGATGCTCCTGCTTTGATCGACAGCATTCGGCTGCCAGTGTTTCGTCACTTAATTTGGAAAGGAAAACTTATGGAAACTTATGTTTACGGCTGTTGTTCTTGTTTTACTGAGTGACCCTGTTAACTGGTGACTCGGCTGAATGTGTTGTGGCTGCTCAGAGTATTGGCAGCTGTTAAACAGAACATCAGAGTATCCCTGTAAAAGCCTTTAGTTTAAGTTTAATCAATTTAAAATACACACTCATTTGTGTGTTTTATCAACACCAGCCAGTAATGTAAGATATTATGAGCAACCCCTGAAGCCTTTGTCAGTGAGTGTCACAAGTTCACATGGGCACACAATATTTTCCCCCAAGAAATCATTGGGGGAAAAGAGCATACAGTGAGCTGATTATTCATTGGTCCCTATATTCTTGTGTTTTCAGATATTAACTACAATAAATTTAGTTTAAATTTAACAGAATAAATGCTCCGAGATAATCTATGCAATCCACCATTTTGGTCCGACTGTTTAGTTCTGTCTTGCTTCGTGCTATGCCTTCTATTGATAACAATGTCTTAATAACAATGGCCATTATCACAACTCCTGAAAGTTGGGGCTGAATCCCCTGATAGTCCCGAGAACTCTGAGCAGAACCAGTTTCTAATCTTGGTGGAAAATTGTAGATTTATGTATGCGCTGGACTATTTATTTACTGGGTAAATTGACTGCTGGCACATAAAACCCCATAAAACCTGTTCTACACTTCAGCTTTTTTACGGATTAAATAATATAAATATAAAAATAATTTTTGTGTTTCAAAAGTGCTGGAAGGGAGGTTTTGTTTTCTTTGTTTTCTTCCTGCTCCCAGTCTTGGTGTTAAGCTGCATGTAGATTTATACTTTTTTTTTTTTTTTTTTTTTTTTACCATGAACATACAGAGACAGTAGACAGACAGAGACAATAGTGGTGTTAATCCTTTCATCTAACTCTTCCACAAAAACTTAATTATGCTATATCTCTAAGTCAGTGGTGGGAATTGAACCCACATGGTCAAGCGGCCGAGCATGACTCACCTGAAGTCCCCCTTGTTGTTGGTGACTCTGTCCGTGGGGCAGTACGGTGCTGACGTTTCCAGAACAACTATCTCCATTTGCTGAGAAGTGTTGCCACGGGAACTGATCACCAGGCACTCCCAGATGCCAGCGATGCCCACGTCAATGTTGGAGAGGATGACCTCACTGGAGGAGGAGAACAGAGGAGTGAAACTGTGAGTGTGAGCGTGTGGATTACGTGTCCGTGTGGTGTGTGTTGGAGAACTTCTTCCTATGAGTCTTAAATGCCCTTAAAAGGTTTGGACAAGGTGCTGGATCAGGATTTGGTCTTAGGTTTAGGGTCAGATGTAGACTAAGGATTATGTGTGTGTTAGGTCTTGAATTTTAGGAGGGTTCGATTTATTTTTAGATGAGGCGAAGGATTAAAGTTAGTCATGCAGCGCAGGGTTAAGGTTAGGGCGACTTTAAGGATTCTGGGAGCTCCGCATCAGGATGGAACAACAAAATGTGTGTGCTTCACAAAATCTGATTCATTCAGGGACCCTAGTGCGTGTGTGCAGTGGCTTAAAATGTTGGCCATGACTTAAGATGATCATTACTCATGCTTATCTTTCCTACTTTGTCACAGCGATTCCTATCTCAATGGAAAATGCCTGATTAAACAAAGGATGGTGAAACAGTGACAAAGAGCCAATGCAGGCCATTTGCCAAGGCGACTAATCTTGAGGATTTTACTCCTTATGAAATAAAGGATAAAAGCCGGGGGAGATTGCTAAGCAACCAGCATTATCACCATGGAAATACTATCTCCTTGAGAAATGCCGACTGCTTAATTTCCAAATACAATCCTGTTGTCATCAAATATACACTTTGTTTAGTGTGTGCTTAAACAGCTAATGCCTGTTTTGTGATTTAATTAAGCCGCGTGTGTTCATAATACACGTCGCAGCATCCCCTCACAATGCTGAATAAAGTTTTTAAATGCGACTTAGGGAACAATGCTCCAAAAACGGGGAAAGTGCGACGGTTGACATTAAAAATGATAAGTGACAGACTGGACAAGAAACTGCAATCTTTCAGAGTAAAGATGATTAGTGGCTGAGCGGCTCTGATGTGGAGAAGCTATAATCCCAGAAAACATTTCTCAGAGGATGTGAGAGAAATATTATTCAGAAGTATTAAATGCCTTCATTTTCTCTATCTCTCACACACTCACACACACTGCTCTCACTCTCTCTCAATTGTCTTAATATGCCTATTACTAGAACAACTATTTTAGAGTTTTGGGGGGAGATAGCATGTCATGTCACTGCAGTGAAATAGCTACACATGAATAAAGTTGTGCTCACTGAATCCACAAGAGTCCCCGTTTTCCAGTCACAGCTAATGTATACAATTCCAAGACTGTGCAGGGTCCTGTCTGCAGAAATGTTCAAATACAGCAGGTGCAGATTACACATTTATCCCACATGAGAAAAACTTTGCCTTTCACTGCATGGAATTCAGAGAAAGTGGGCAATAATTGTAAGGAGACTTGCGTTTCCTCCGGGAACCCTTTTTCATTATAATCTCTTACCAGTAGTTTTAAATCTGAGCTGCTATAGCCAAAAGTCAAGCTAAAGTCTGTTAAGGGATTAAAGTGTAGTGCCTTAAATCTGCATTCTTTCTTATGGAAAGAAGAATTGGATTACTCTGGTTGCAAAAAGACGTCCAGTTTGATAGAAATCTTTGAGAAAATGACCCCACTTTCCACTTCTTAACACCCCAGTAAAGGCTTCAAACCAATCAATAGTTACAGTGGCTACACCCACCTCTTTTATTCCCTGTGGAAACTGCCATCACAGGTTTGACACAAACTAATTCACACCTCTTGGTAATTGAAAGCCTCATGACAACATCCATAAATTCTCACCTGAACTACTTCAGCACTTTAACCACTTTGGCTAATTCCAATCTCAACAACTATTGTATGAATGCCAAGAAATTTGGCTCAGTCAAACATGTTTCCAACAGGAGGAATGTTTGAACTGTGAAGTTTTGAGCTCCATCATCAGGTCACAATTTGTCTACATCTGATTTGATTTGATTTGAGGTGCATCCTCACAACCTGCTTATACGGCTGTAGACTCTTAACATGAAGTGCAGAGTTTAGTCAACCTTTGTTTTTTGTTTTCTGAAACATGAAAAGCAAAGGGCACATCAGTAGTAAAGCCCTCTGTCAAACTGCACGATTTAGGATGATCAAAGTCACACAGGGAGAAAATGGTGGCAATTTTTGCATTCAATACACCAGAATGTAATATTTATTTATTTATTTATTTATTTATTTATTTATTTATTTATTTATTTATTTATTTATTTATTTATGATTATTATTACTATTATTATTATTTTGCAATGTGTTCATGCAGGTTGGGTCCTCTGTTCCTTTCACATTCCAAACACATGCAGATCAGGTGAATTTGAAACTTTCAATTACCAAGAGGTGTGAATTAGTTTATGGTAAACCTGTGATGGCTGTTTCCCACAGGGAATAAAAGAAGTTGGTGTAACCACTATAACTATTGAGTGGTGGGCTCCTGTTTTTAATTCTTTACTAGGGTGTTAAGAAGGGAAAAGTGGGAACATGTTCTCAAAGATGTCTATCAAACTGGACGTCTTTCCATAAGACGAAATGCAGATTTAAGGCACTACACTATAACCCCTTAACAGACTTTAGCTTGACTTTTGGCTATCTATATCAGATTTAAAACTCAAAGGACAACATAGAAAATTACCATACCAGTTTGTCTCTACCCTAATGTGAATTCATTTCCCTTTTCCTGACAACATAGTACCAGTGGATTCCTTGGATGTTTCAGTGTCTTATAATTACTTACCAGTAGTTTTATACAATAGTTGTTGAGATTGGAATTAGCCAAAGAGGCCAAAGTGCTGAAGTAGTTCAGGTGAGAACTTATGGATGTTGTCATAGCTTTGCTTTTCTCTAAATGGGCTTTGAGCCTTTGGTGGAGTGAGTAAATAATTGGAGTG
>JAOWBC010000318.1:19479965-19495662 GCA_028566105.1 Hypoplectrus providencianus
TTATTATTATTATTATTATTATTATTATTATTATTATTATTATTATTATATTGTCTTGGTATTGCTATTTTAACGTTGGTTAAGATAGTATAAGCTGTGTATCATGGCACACAGAATATTTTTTTAAACTGCCAATCAAATGATTAAGCTGTCAAATTCAATTTCCTACTTATCCTATCATTAAAAAGTGCAATATTTCTTTTAGAAATGTACTGAGGTAATGAGGCATAAAGTAACATAAAGTATCTGAAAGTTGTACTTAGTACTGTACTTGGGTCTCCACCGCTGTTGATAATGTTTGTGAATGACAAAGAACAGCATTGACCCCTTTCTGATGAATGCCTCCATAAAAATAAACGATGCCAAGAAACATCACTGCTGAGACACTGAAAGCTCACGAAAAGTGCTCTCTGTACCCTGTAATCCAATTATTGAAGGCAGTGCTTTCACCATAGGGATCACTGAGAATGTCAAACAGTGAGCTGGTACATAATGAAAAGAAAAAAATATTGATATTTGTGGCGTTTGCAGTCAGGGGAACTGTATACCCTCCCAGAAATAGAGCGGAAAAGTAGCTGGCATTCTTGTTGCCAAATAAACCACACAACAAGAGGCGTGTTGGCCCTGTTGACACAGGGATACATATTTCTGTCAGCACTCCATCAATATTTATGTTAGAGAGGCCGAGTCAGAGCAGGCAGCAGTTAAACTAATCAACAGCAATGTGCTTCTGTGCCTGAGCCCTGTTGCCACGGCGTTACGTCAAATGCATTTACTACTCACACACACACTCACACAGCCGTACGGGCCACAGACCACCAAGAAAACAAAGACGGGATGAAGAGGAGGAGGCTTGCGGCATTGTCTTCCATCAAAAAAATTGTGCGAAACCCGTGTTGCCAGTCTACTTTATCACCGCAATTATGATTCAGCATCTGTTCCTCTTAGCATGTGATCAGCAAGCGCTCGGGGAGCGGCCCTGAACGGCCAGCCTCCAGAGACGAGCTGCAGATTGCTCCGAGGTGTTGGCACGTTGCCAAGCCAATTCTGTCCTGTCCTTTTAGATCCTTATCAAGGGCGCCAATAACAAAAGGTAAATCACAGCTCCTATGGCTGAGTGAGAGGTAGAAAGAAGGATGTCTGTGTGTGTGTATGTTACATCTGTGTCTGCAGTGACCCCTGTGTGTGCCGAACGGAGGAACATCTGTGATTTACACTGTTTGTAAGCGCATGTTTGTGCAGCAGATTATTTGCATGTGTACTTTGACCTAGGTCAAAGTGTGGTGTACTGGGTGGAATTCAGTGATATTGGAATATTTTATATGTGGTTTGGTTAGCTCCAACAGTGTCCTTTATGAAAAGCACCAAGCATTGTGAACACGTGTCATGCTGTTGGTGCTGTCCTATTGGACTGAATATAAGGAAAGAGCTGCCTCTTTTTCTAAATGAGTCATAGACTTTAATGTTTTCTTCTTCTTTTTTTTTTTTTTTTTTACTTTCATCAGCATTGATCTGCTGTGCCATCATATAGACCATGTCTGTCCATGACACATTTTCCAAGCCTGTTACCACCTTGACTGATGGTCACTCTCAAATTGCGACTGAAATTCAACCCAGAATGCTTGTGATTTGCTTCCTTCTGTTGCTTTCGAGCTGCTTTCTCACCTGCAGAGAATCCAACTCTGGTGCACTTGAAATCAAACCAAGGTGATTTTAGTTTGGTTCTTCGGTTCATTTAACCATTTACAGTAGCAAAAACCAAATGGACTATCTGACAAGCAAACCATGGTGTACATGGTTTGTTTCACCCGACCAGCCCAGCTGTGAATGCCCCCTTATAAGCATTCTGGAAGTGTGTGTTAGGTGTCAACAGCTTTTCAGCTTTCAGTTCACATTCCCCTCCATCCTACCTGGTGAGCAGGCAGCAGTCATGAAGCAGGGTTTCCTCCACATACACGCCCCGGTCCTCCTGTGTGGTCACGGCGTGGCCGTTGTGCCGCCACCGCAGCTCCACCGAAGGGTCCAGGTAGGAGGCAGTGCACTGCAGGGGCAGCCGGTCCCCACGGAATACCAGTTGCCTCTGGGAGGGGATGAGCTGGAAGAGGGGCATCTCCAGAGGTCCATCTGGAAGATGGGGAAAGGATAAAAACAGGAAGGTCAGCTTGTAAACCTTCCCTTCCCCCCTTTCAGAGGAGGGAAGGAGGGGAGGCAGAGGTCATTCCTCCATCCTTGAAAGAAAGATTTTAATTTGAGAGATTCATCTTGCTGGTAAAATCTACAAATGCAGAATTACATGCATGAATTGAAATCCTATCATCCACAAACACACGTGTGAGCTGCCAAAATCTTGTCAATGCAAACACACACTCAATGAAGGTCACACTCCTCCCCCCCGCCGTCCCAACATGTTGTTGCTGTGCGAGATGAACAGCGGCTGATAAAGAAGAACAGCCTTGAGCGCTCCCCTGGACTCTCCTTGACTCCTTACATGTTCACAATGGAAGCCTGCCCGCAACACCCGTGATAGGATTACTTACCTAGCAGCTGGCTAAGTCCTCAAGCCTTTTTTTTTTTTTTTTTTGCCATATAATACGGCAACGATAAGGAGGAGATTAGAAGATGATGAGAGAGAGTGCTTAGAACATGGGAGAGGGTTGGATTTTTTTTTACTGGAAATCCCTCAGGATATGATTGATCTAATCACAACACAGATACAGAACATGGAAGACAATGCAAGATGAGATGTATCAGTGTTGCATGGTTTGGTGAGGCATGTGTTCGCCCAGCTCACTGTACCACCTCAGGAATTCCTCCGGAGCGCATTGGTTCTTCCAAGACATTTCCTTGGACATGCTCCAGAGAGCAGCGTAAGCAAGCGCCTTGCCTTCGCTTGTATTCCAATCAATTGTGGATGTTGCTGCTGACAGGCAATTCGATATACAGGTCATAAAGTCTTTTACTGCTCCATGCATTTGTTTGAATAAAAAAAAAAAAAAACTGAAAGATCCATGTCAAGTGATGGGCCTGAATGTCTCACAACTTCTCATTTCTCATGAGAAGAAAAGAGTACAACTGTTTATGGTAATGCATACCCCACTAAGCAATCACGGTTATTAACACATGCAGAGCTTTGACCTCAATTTTCTACATAAGTAATTCATAATCATAGGTGCATAATCAAAAGTGCCGTGCTTTCGAGAGTAACATTAAAAATCTGTCACCAATATTGGATGGTCCATGATGACATCTCGGCGTAATTACTTGCGCCGACCCTGTTAGAAAGCGAAGGCTCTGTGATAGTCTCCGGCAACAGTGGCTGAGGCTTTGTTGTCTCCTGCGGGTGACACGCAGCAGAAACAGCATGGGGGCCATTGACTGTTGACTTGGCTGATGCTGATACTGTTGAAACAACGCTTTGAGCCAAGGATCAGAGTGTGGCTGCTTGCCTTCGCCCGCTGGACACTGCCAGAGCAAAATGCAATTATTGGTTGTGTGTGTGTGTGTGTGTGTGTGTGGAGGAGAAGCAGGGGAAGAGAGACGAAGACAGGAACAGAGGCGTAATGATATGTATGTGTGAGTGTGAGTACATGATGCTCCCTAACTACCAGGGCTTTGTTAAGATACAGGGAACTTATTCTTAATGGAGCCTGGAGGGTAACACCACTATAATTGTAGATGTTTACGCAGTCAATCAATTAGCAATTTCCTTAAAATCCTTAAATGTTTGATGCAATCAAATCCTGTTTTGATACTATTTAAGGGTTCATGCACTGTATTTTAATCTCAGCAATTACAGATGCACAGATGTTTGTGGTTGGCGTTCTTCACACCATATCAGAGCCGTTACTGCCGATGTTATCTCTTTGAACTGAATATGAAGGCAACATTTGTATGTGTCTGTACCATATTTTGGAATGGTTTGTAGTCCAAGTTGTATTCCCCAATCATATTTAAGGGATATTAAGTCATAAAAATCATATTAAGTTGACTTCACTCTGCATGGAGAGCAAAAGAAGTGGAATGCAATAGCCAAAATTCAATGGTTTATTTAGTGACTCACCAGATATAGACTGTGGGTTTAAACCCGCCATTCACCACCTATTTCAGATCGAATTCTCCTTACATTTTCCTATGTCTGCTATATAGCACCATCTAAAATCCCTGTGATTGGACTACAGATTTCCAAAAATCTGTTTTTTTTTCCCTTATCCGATAATAATAAAGGCTGCTACCATAACAATGTCCACACGTTGTGACAGAGACGAGGAAATAGGTCAGGCTATGCAAGATGAGCTTTTTATTCGTTTAGCTAGCTACACGGTCGCAACCGGTTGTAGACATCCTTCTCTCAACTTTAACTCTGTTCCTCTATCTAAAGGTGTTCATCAGACTCTAAATATCTGTAACCTGGATATCAACCGGCTACACTGGAAGCTCAGAACTGTTGGCTCTTTCCCTGAGAGATTCACTGACAGGCGGTTGCTGACAGGTTAGAGTTCCTGCTGATGTAAATGGATGATTAAACTGCTGCTTGTTCAAATGAAACAGCTTTTCCTCTGAAGTAGCAACAGGAAACAATGTGGCCAATACTACAATAAGCACTGAATGTGTCTTAACAATGTGTCTAAATATGTACAATGGTCATCTTTTCAATTTTTTTGACAGTAATCTTAAGCATTACAACTTTAATTGTTTTTCTATTTCCCCAATTAAATTCTTAATTGAATTTAAAAACAGAACTGCATAGTTTTTAATCTGTTCATTGCGCTACTTAATTCCCTCAGTTGTAAACCTTTCACACTCTTGCTTTCATATACATGCATACATAATCTTCAATTAATTTCATGTTTATGCTCTTTAGCACGTTAGCATATCATGTGCACAGCATGTTACAAATAAATTGAATGTCCAAGCCACAGACAACGGGAGCCCTGATTGGCCGTTCGGCTGTTTCAGCAGGCATCATGAGTGGGCTGAGGTAAAGTAATTTAAATATAAATCAAATTAGATTCTTAAAGCATTTTATATGTCAGATCATTAATCAAAAGTAATCATAAAACACTAAGTAATTAGTCATAAGCTGTCACATGCCAGGGTCCATAATGCTCTACACCTGCAGCATTACATTGATGGTAAACTGTCAGGATATTGAATTTCTATATCAATAAACATCTTTTCTGTAAAATAATGTATGGATATAAAGTAATTAGGCATGAGCAAGTTGGCCATAATTTATTTGTAGAAAAAAAGTTTTAGTTTTTTTTCCATTCTCACTTCATCCTCACATAAAATGTTTAAACATCAGACAATCTCATTGTCTGTTAGTGATGATTTTGTAGTCTCTTCATCAATTCACTCATCATATTGAGTGATATTTCATGATATTTCTTTATCATTAAATCATTGGAGACACACACCAGGCTAAAGGACATGGACCTGCATGTGAAATTTATTTTAATGACATCATGTCCATAAAGGGCAATTGCACTGCTGTGTCATCATGCAATAAATCCTGCTATAGAAAGCAGAAGCCTGTCCTGCAGTGCATAACATGCCATGTTAGCCTGGACTTTATGCCTGTGCTGCTGATCGCATCGAAGCAATGTTAAAGAACCAGAGTCTGCAGCTAGATGAGTCCAACAGACGCCTGCCCTGACCTCAGCACAGGAAGCACCTGATCCTGGCAGGAAGCTGCACGCGCTCGCCGGTTCCCCCTCATTTGCAGGCAGTACGCGACCTGTATCAGCATTAGGGACAAGGGCTCATTGCTGGAATGTATGGTGCAGACATCTGCTACCCATCCACACCGGGGCCGCTGGAGAAAGAAACAGATGCATCTTCCGTGACATGTCTTCATAAAAACAAAGAGGGGGAAAATCTCAGCGGAGAAATATTAATATTTTCAAAGGTGTGTGAGCGGGGATATTTTCATCCTTTCCCATCATTTTTCTTGATAACAAGAAGCAAGCACCAGGTGCTAAGCGCTCTCCCATCCACACAGGCTTAACAAGGTCCTGGCCGCTGCACAAGGCTGCACGACAGTCCCATACAAAGTAAAGCCATATGAAAATAACAACCATCAAATAACGTTAAAAATATGCTTGTTGGACAACCACGCTGTAGCTCATTTAAAGTTTGTTGTTGCCATGTTAATGAATGAGGAATTGTAAGATGGAGTTGTGCTGCAAAGAGGTGGAGAGATCCAAGCATAGCAAGAGCAGGAAGCCTAGGACGTTATCATTGTAATCCCATAATGGATGCTTTAGGGCCTGAAAGGAATGCTCCTCGTCCTGCCACTGGATTCCACTCATGGCTCTTTGTGTGCAGAATTACCCTGTAATTGCTTTGGATTGTTCTGTGTAAATGAAAAGCACATACAATTAGGATTACACAGAATAACTCCAGAATGCGGTGCAGACGTCTCAGGACGGTGTCGTCGGTATAAACACAAACTTTACGACGTTTGGACGACGTGTAAAAGCTGCATGTTTTTCCTCATTCGTTTCGGTTAAACTGTGTTGCATCATGCATGGGCTGCATCTCCATATAATGTCCCCTCACTTATATGCACATACACAAACACACACATCCATACAGGCATAACCCACTACTAACCAATGATTTTCTCATTCCGGAGCAATATCCCCTGCGTGAAGCAGATGTAAGGAGAAGAGGAGGATGATTCTATCACATATAAGATACAATTCCCCTGTGGACCGCAGCGCAGAGCGGGGAGAGATAGAGCAACGGAGGGGAGGCAGGGAGGGAGGCACGGGGAGATTGCCTGTCTGTAACCGGCCTTTCAGAAAAAAAAAAAAGAGCAAAGACTCTTGGAATTCTTTTTACTGTAGCTTCCAGCCAGTAAAGAGGCCATTTTGTTCTGCTTAAAAACTCTGTTTGATGCACCCTCTGCTGATAGACACCATTCTGCAACAATGTCTGTCTCACGCTTTTAATCTAAAAAGTCTGACAGTTGCAAGTTTTTCCAAATAGAGTGCATATTATAATGAAATAACCTTTCTACAGATTTGCCCAAAAATGCAACACAGATTAGTTTAATTATTAATTACATTTTCAGCTGATTATGAAACATTTCTATAATATTTATTATATGCTTAGCAAAATTAGAGCCAATAAATTATTGGCCAATATTATAATGGGTGTCTAAACTTTTTTGGTTTAGATTGCCCACATGGGGCACTGGCTTACTGTTTGCACACACCCACACACATAATAACAGCTGTGTGTGTGTGGGTGGAATAACTTCCAATTTATAATTTCGTTCTCTTTCTATCTAACCCTTAGACACCAAGCAGAGACCTATTTTGTCTTTTTAGCCAGGGTGAAGGGATATTTAGAGGGACAAAGTCAGACAACAAAAATGCCACATGGACGTGGTGCACATCATCTCAAACTGGGATTGATTTGAGCTGCAGCTGTGACTAGTTTATTTACTGAGAAATCTGAAAAGAGAAAAAACAATGTTTGTTTGTCCATTAAAATGTTTAAAGTTGGGAATTTATAGGTGCTTAGAATATTATTATGTCATTAATTGATGGATTCCATGCTCAATTATGACTCATTACATTTATTACACAGACTTTATGCAAAATGTAACCCCCTTTTGACCACTTGAAAATGAATCCAAATGGTCTACTGTGGGTACTAACATCATCACACCGAGTCTTAACTTTTCAGTCATACCTAATTTATGTTTAAGTTTAGAGACCCCAGTTTGTTGAAAAAAAAAAAACAAACAAAAAAGAAAACCACACACACATTTTTAATGCATGAGGGAAAAAAATGGCCCTGAAGTGCATGGTTTGAGCATAATATGGGCTTTGTGTAAAGAGGAGACTCAAGGGTACCCATTTGCAATACAGTATCAACAAAGCTTAACCTAGCTTGCAAGCTCAGTTAACTCTTAACATGAAGAGCCGGAGCTGCTCTTCATTTTTATTGTGGGTCAGCAGTGATGTCAGTTGGATTTGTTGAGGGCAGAGCTATGGAATCATCACCTCAAGCATCTTTGCATGCACCTTAGCCTCAGATTTGCATAAACAATACATTCTTAGTAGCTGTTCAATTATCAACTGAAAAAAATCCATATTCTCTCTTCAAATCTCTTTGAACATGATTTGTCTTTTTTGTTCTGTTTTGTTCTTGCTAGTCTGCTGCAGCTAAGAGCAAACACCCACCATTCTGTGCAGGTTTTGTATGAGGGGACCCCCCATTTACCAAAAGGATAATTACAGGGCAGGTTTTGCTGAGTACACCTGATGTTTCCCACCAGCCTCTCACTGCATATTCAGACATTTTCACCACTGGCAACCACCCAGCTCAGCTACAGTCTTCTTCTACTGTCCAGTGAGCAGCTTCGGTGTAACCACTAGCAGCTAAACTGTTTTATGCTTTACTGAAGCTCTTTGACAGAAATTTAAGGGGCAGGAGAGATAGCACAGCTCATTTCTTTTCCTGGCACAGATTTCTTTAGCTGATCGGAGGATTCGAATGACCGACTCCTGCAGCACAGGCTCCTTCCTCTGGCTCTTTGGGATACCGCTGCCCCCAACACAGGTGGTACATAATGGAGCAAAGGCCGCACAAATACTGGATCATGAGACGGTTTTTGCTCAGGGCTTTCTCTCTGGCAGTTGTGCACTGAATCATCGCCTTATATTAGGCATGTCAAACAGTTCACAGCAGGTGGAGAGATAACAGTGGAGAGGGAAACCTATTATCAGAATAGATCTACTTAATCATGTTCTCATTGTGCTAACCACTTGAAACTGCATTGTTAGTGAAATGAAACAGTTTCGTGCTAATGAGAAGTCTCAGGAGGCATTTTTTTAAAGATATCCCTTATCGCGCAGATTACTTTTCTGTCAGAGCTCAGCACAATGTTCATCTTAACAAACTATTTCATCTGAATGGACATTTCTGCAGAGATGAAGGAAATATCCCAATCAAATAGAAGTCTTTTTAGATATGAGCTGACTGATTTTATTGTTAGCTCGGAAAGCACAGTTCACTTGATAAGACAAGTTACTATTCACAATGAAGTTAAAATACATACAAACAAATAAAGGTCAGAGGTCAGAACCACACAGCCCTGGTGTTATTAACAGGATCTTAATCATAGGATGCCACAGGAATGGGATCTAAAACGTGCTAGTAAGTTAGCATATTAGCGCCACATGCTCTCCATTAAAAGTTATTCTCTTCAAAATTCATGTAATCTTGATCTCCTAATTACAGTAATTTTTACTGATAATTTGCAATCTGTTTATCTTAAAAAATAAAGATAACATTTCCAGTTTCTTGTGATAAAAAAAAGGATCAAACTAATTTTTAATAAATCAACCGCAACTTGACAGATTTTCCTTTTCAGGGCACAATTTAAAAACTTAGTTATTATAAATCTAGGACATGAATCTTGTCAGTTTGATTTATATTCCCTGGGTTTTTCTGAAAGAATAATAATAATTTAGGTAAGTAAATAAAAACTGATATCTGATTTTGCAAAAAAAAGACTTCCGTAGTTTTTTTATTAATTAAAATCAACATTGTGCAAGTAAATCCTCTTCAAGAAAAGTTAACTTTGCAGGTATTTCCCATCTCACTGCCTGCTGAGACCTGCTGGCTTTCATCCTGGCCTCGTATTCAAAGACTAATTCACACCTGGGATGGTGTAATCAAAAAGGTGGAATCAATTTATTAACTAATTAACAAACGTGCCAATTACAGGGAACATTATTTGGGGACTTTGGGTTGGGTAACAGTTTAGTGCTACAAATTCAATCTGGGGCAGGAAGAAATATATTCTATGGCTTATGATATTTCATATTTTTTACTCATTCAGGTAGAATAGCAAGATTACACATGACATTAAGTCTCTTCATACTCCACATTTGAACTGCTATTAAGACCAGGCCTGTAAAGCTGGACTGTGCCAAGCTTTATGTCAATGTGGTTTAAGAATAAAAATGTATGGATGGTTGGTTTCTGCACTGGCTGTTAGCTCAGGTTAGACGTCATGGGGCCATCAACAAATTCTTACTGTGCTATGGAGAAACAGTTAAATTTATCAGTTTATTGCGGATTGGTGTGAAAATGATAAAGGTGTTTGATCATTTGGTTATTTAGGCAAACTAGCATCTTATGGCTAATGGTAACTTTAAGGTTAGGTTTAACTTAAAAGGCTAACGGCAATGTTTAAATACAGTATATAATTATATTAATAAAAACAGTATCTGTTGGCTACCAGTGCTGCATAGGGTTATTGTGAGTAGCCCCATAGGCTATCTAGCATTGATAGCAATGGACACTTGGATGCTAAAAATAACTGCCTAATATTTATCACCCACTGGAGCCACATTAACATCACACCATGGTATAGCTCCTTACCGCATCGGAGCTGCTGTTCTCGCAGGTTGCGAAACTCCAGTCCGTGGAGGTGGGTGGGGAACACACACACTGTGTCGTTGCCAATCCTCACCGAGGTGCTTCGAGCCCAGAGGAGCAGCCACTTCAGCTGACAGTCACAGAACAAAGTCTCAGTGCTGAAGTGCCTGGTGGGAAAAACCAGCGCACAGTTACAACCTGCGTGGGTATTTTACAAGATTTGAGCGACTTCATTCATCCAACAGGCATTTATCACAGCAGGCTTGTCATAACACGTCAAACACGGATGTAACTGATAGCTTTCCTGATCGTTTTATTTAACTGATGTAAGGTCGAGAACAGAGGTCGACTGTTTTTATTAGCCAGCAAAGTTTTGCACAATGGGTGCACTGTGTACATGATATTTCTGTGTGGTTTGCTTACAGCATTCTGAGGGCCACAAGGTGTGTGAAGAGTCCCATGGTCAGAGTGGAGAAGATGTTCCCAGATAAATTCCTGTTTGTGGGAAAGACAAACACAAACACATTCATCCAGCCAAACCAGCACCAGAGCCACACGGCTGTGATTTGCTATACATTAATTAATCCATATCAAACAATTTTCTGCACAGACAGTGCAAATTAAGCATGAAGCGGTGTGACGCATGTTTTCAATTTACGGGTGACTCACAGTTTTGAGAGGTTGCCCAGATCGAGAAACATTTCAGGTGAAAGGCAGCCAATCCTATTGTTGGACAGGTCTCTGTCAGGAGAAAAGGTAAAAGAGAGGAACATGCTACAGTTTAGATAGTTCACATCAATTTAACACATATTGTAATGAGAACAAAAGATGTAATATGTGCCTGCTGGTATCTGATTTTCATGCATTCTTCCCTTTCACAACACAGACAACTTAAACAGCTGTGAAATCCGTTAGTAACCGTGTTCATTCATCTATTCAACCTACTGGAATACCTTCTCCTGACCTCCTGTAACCTTTTACTCCACATATAACCAATGCTGGCACACACACCCCCACATACACACCCACGTGCAAATGCAGCGGGCGCCGTATGCGAGTGGCTGAGCGCTGTCGCGTCCGTGGCTCGGTGCCCTCGCACACTGTAATTAAAGAGCTGCTTTGCTGGAGCAGCTGTGGGAAAATAAGCAGAGCACTCGAGTAATCACCAGTTGGGGAGCACTTAAATTAGCACTCTGCTGCTCCCCGAGCTTGGCGCACACGCGCCCCGAATCAGCACGGCTAACTCACTGCCTGCATCCCTGCCAGCCCAGATCCCACTAACTATCAGGCTGCAATCATGTCACTCACTCTAAAGCCTATATGTAGAAAGCCAGGATGAGAGTAATAGCCGGGAAAATTGCTCGATTGGAAGTAACCAAAAACAAAGAAAAAGAAACAGACTTTTTTTCTTCTGAAAAAGCCTTTGTGCATTTTTATATTGCCTGCGACTTTATAAGGCTTTTCAAGTTTTCTGTAACTTTGAAAATGTACTCATTGATAATACAAACAAAAAATAAAGAAGTTTTGTTTCAGTTAATATTCATACCGTTGTCATCTTAATGGAGTTGTAAACCAGATCTATTTTGCTGTTATACAAGAAAAAAAATGCAAACTAACAAATGAAAAAGTTTGATTCATAAATAAAATCCCATGGTTAATTCAATAGAGAGGTTTTGCTGTTGCAGCCTTCCTGCGTTTACTATGAGAAGTAGTTTCTGTTGGTTGCGAGTGTGATTGCAGGCTCATTTGGGCTTATTTGTGTAACTCTACAAAAGTTAGTGTAGAAACCAAAGAAGTTTTCATCCGACCATCACCATTGCTGCTTTTACCTGTTGCAGAAGACTGATACCTTGGGAAGTTAAATGCCATTAAGTCTGGGTTCATAACATCATCTGGATACACACATCTCAGTGCCGGCCTTCTGGATGATGATTGCAACTCCAGTGGTATAAATCCAAAATAAACAGACTTTTGCTTTGATTAAATTGCAATAAATGGATCAAATGTAGCTGAAATAATTACATTATGAATCTGATGTGTAAATGAATTGATGCTTTATAAAGTCCTTTCACAAGAGAACAAGCAAACATCTTTGTAATGCTTGTTTTGTGAATGCACTTTGGAACAATCAGCACTGCTGCAGAGGAGAACCTCAACACTGAAAAGCTTTTGTGGCGCAACATTAGTCAAAATGAAACTCACACAATTATGATCATGACGCAAATTTCAATCTATTTGAATCCTTACATCAGGGGTCTCAAACTGGTCCATGAAAGGGCCACTGTGGCTGCAGGTTTTTGTGCTAGCCAAGCAGAAGCACACCTGAATCAAGTCATTCAAATCACCTGAGCTGTCTTCACTCAGTTGACTAGCAGCATCAGGTGTGCTCCAGCTCAGTTGGAACAAAAACCTGCAGCCACACCGGCCCTTTCATGGATCAGTTTGACACAGGTGTCCAACTGATTTTTGTTCCAACCAAGCAGGAGCACAGCTGATGCTGCTAATCAACTGAGTGAAGACAGTTCAGGTGATTTGAACGACTTGATTCAGGTGTGTTTCTGGTTGGTTGGGATGAAAACCTGTAGCCATAATGGCCCTCTGAGGACCGGTTTGAGACCCCTGCCTTCCATTGACTCTGCATATAATAGCTTTTTCAAAAGAACACACCATAATAACTGCCCAGGAGACAGACATTGATAACACTAATAGAACTTTCCCCGAAAGATAGTTGAACTCAGTCAAATGGTAAAGTTTGCTGTTAAATCTGCCATGTCTTTTTTTTTTTTTTTTTTGACTTTCATCTTGTTTCAACAAACTGTGATTTAAGCAGTGCTGATCTTATAAAATGTAAAGACAATTATCAAAAGTGAATTTATTTTCCCTCAGGTTGTTCTTTAACACACAGCCAGGAGACCAGTGGTAATAATCCCTAAAACATCAGGGGCAGTGAATTACAAAAAGCTCTCTCTTTATTTTTAACACCTCCTGCTGTTGTGCCCTTGAGCAAAAAAATGAGAATCCCCAAATCCTGCAGACTGCGGTCACACCAGGATACTCCCACTTGTAAATGTGTCTCCATTAAAGTGAAGCAAGGCGTTGCTAGAGAAAGGGCATTGTGTCTTCACTTAAAACTCCCCGGACAAAGAAATAGTACTTTCAGCACTTTTGCCTCAGTTAGCATTTCAGTCCTCACTTCACTCTGTCCTTTTAGACACTCATTCTTGTTGTCTCTAAAGCCAGAGGACTTGTCCCCACGTCCCCTGGAGAAGGCTATTACAAGGCTTCATCATACTTACAGTCTCCTCAGAGCTAGCAGACCACGAAAGGCCCCGGGCTCCACTGTACTTATCAAATTATTCTTCAGGTCCCTGGAGAAGAGAGACAGAGAGAGAAAGAGTCAGAGATGACAGTCAGTGATTACCATCTATCTGCATATCTGTCTCTCTGTCTATCTATATGTCTCTCGACTGATATTAAGTGGTGTTCAGGCGTTACTTTGGAGTTGAAATTCACTTGAGCTCATGCTTGCTGACCACATAAACCCATGCCTTCCAAGGAAACATGATTCATTGAAATGGGGATGAGGATGTTTATGTTGTTCACACAGTAGAGCGCAGTTCACAGAATAATGGTCAAAGGAAAAGACTCAAACTAGAGCAATAAAGAAATATTGTAGTCTTGCTTATTACATGTCAACCAAAGCATTCCAAGTGCCAACCATAGGAATTGTGCAATCACCAAATTAATTCCTGATTAAAAATATGACCTTTGTTAGTATATTATTGTAACTGAGAAATACTTGGTTAACTTGCACCTGTTGGCCTGACAGCCCAGACCGTTTCCTGCATGCTTAAAGACCCAGACCACATCCAGAGGCAAAAGCACACATGTTGCGGTTTCCAGCCAGGCACTCCTTGTCCACCCCCACCGCTCACCCCAAAACCTCTGACGGTACTAAAAATGGATCTCCGAAAAATCTCCTCTCTGGGTTTCTCTGCAGGCCAAAGAAAACTTCCTGAAATTGTGTCCCTGGTTTCCTTTAACTTTGTACTCTATGTCCAGTGTGATGAGAATGAGAAGAAGGGTAGTGCCTTTTTTTTTTTCCAAATGTGAGCAACAATGTAGCTCCACTCAGACCCATAACTGTTTTTTTAAATTAACGGTTTCAAAGGTCAGATCAAGGCCAGCCAAAAGAAACAAAACAAGACCAATAGGACAATCAAAGCCACGGCCATTGTCCCAAAGTGAAAATAAAAGTAATGAGAGAGCTCTCCTTACTTCACACATGTGATAGTTTGTACCAAAATCCTGCCTTTACCTAATCATTACATTCACAATATACAATTCAAAGAAGCCGTATGGTAATGTAGATTCTCTCTATAGATTGGAAGCAGGGATGTCTCCATCACTATGTACTGAAAACTTACAGTTACAGTATCTGATGTGAAGCATTAGTTACACATACAGAAGACAAGCCATCATTAGTGGCAGAAAAATGACTCCCATCTGGGGTTAATGATGCATATCTTGTGTTAAATGGTTCAGCCCATGCTTAAGACACACTTTGCCCCCATCATGAGGACTCCCCAACCAACCAGGGCCAGACCAAAGGTTGTCTTGGAAAAAAAAAAGCTCTGGAAAGGCGTTACTGGCATGCAACTCATATTTTAATACAATAGATAGGAGTACTGTGATTAATCAGCCATCCATTGTTTTCATATGATATATTTATTTGAAAGGGTTTGATTGGTGCTGTGCAAAACTACAAAACAGTTGACCAGATGATACTAACACTGCAAAAACTTCCTCATTGATTCAACAATGGGTAACTGCTAGAGTCAAAAGACACGCTGCTTAGGTTTAATTGGTGACTCTAAATTACCTGTCGGAGTGACTAAGAGGGTGAATGGTTGTCTGTCTCCATGTGTCAGCCTTCTGATAGTCTGGTGAAAGGTCCAGGATGTAACCAATCTCTCACCGAATAGCCATGTGCTTAAAGCTTTTTCCAATGGATGCCCCCCACAAACTCCATGTGAACACCTCAATGTCTATCATACAAAATTGAAACAAACATAAATGTATCCTATATAACCTGTAGTTCCTAGCATGTAGGATATCACAAATCCTGGCATGGAGACACATAGATGGCAAACAATTTTCTAAACCAACCATCGCCACAACTTCTATAAACACAACACACACCTAGGAGACAAGAACAAATAGACTGACCTTAAATTACAGTTGGCCATCATGTATGAATAATATTACAGAAAACTTGTGACTATATAACTTT
>JAOWBC010000318.1:19550541-19568786 GCA_028566105.1 Hypoplectrus providencianus
GGGGAGTACTATGATATTGTTGCCCTCAGTATTTTGTGACGTCCCTGTGATGAATGATAAAGACTGTGTGTGTGTGTGTGTGTGTGTGATCATTTACTATTCATTATACATTTTTGTAGTTGTACAACTATAAATTCACATATGTGTCCTTTGACAAGCAAATACTTATTAGTTGGACTGTTTTTATGCAAACACCTCTGGTACAAATGTCAACATATATTGATTAAAATTAATATAAATAACTACAATTAATTAAAATATAACCATTTCACACAGAACACACACACTCAACCATGGATACAGCAAAAGTACTTACAGAAGTGTGGTGTTTAAAAAGCCCTCACAGTGTATCCATTGTGAAATCTATATGAAAACACACTGACTGACAGGCTGTTGTGGTTTAAAGCCTGGCAGCTTTCTGTACAGCCTGGAATCAATCAACTGATTTTGTTTCAAAAAAGTAAAAAGGCTAGTTAGTAATTGAAAGCCTGTAAATGTTTCTTCAGAAGTTAGGGTGGATTGTATTTTTTTTTTCTCTTTGTAATTTTTATGAGATGTTAAAAACATGGGGCATAAGCCTTTTGGTGTGCTGCTCAAAATTTAATTACTGTCAAACCAGGCGCCAAAATTCCTTGCAACTGGCTTTATATTTTTATCACAAATAATACTTTTATACTGTAACTGAAGTAAACCTTTTAAAGCAGAACTTTATTTTATTTGCAACAGAGCATTTTTTTTTCCACCACTGTCCTTTCTTGACAAGTCGCACACACACACACAGACACTGCAGGCAGTCACAGATTTAATGTCTGCAAATAAAGTCACCATGTGGAAAATCATTGCTTGTTTTATAAAGGACATCAGGAGAGATAAGGTTTCTCTGCAACGTGTCTCTGTCCTCTTAATATGGTAATCATTTGATGCTAAAAGGACATGCATCACACCTCAGATTTGTTCACACTGCAGAGGACAGCTGTTGATTTTACAGTAAAGTCTGTCAAAAACTAACCACTCATACCAAATTGAAAAGGGACCTATGTGTTTCCTTATTTTCTGTCATATTTTCAGTCTTTCAATGTTGGATGTTCATATTAAACATACAAAAGGGTCAAATAATTTAAACATATGTAAAAGTAATAACAGAATGTGCTCTAGGTATACTACTGCACTCGTAGCTTCATGTAGCTACGTGCTAACAGGGAATATTAAATTACTATTATAATGGACAGTTGTCTCACTTCCACCTATTCTCCCAATATCCAACCTTAACTCTGAAATTGTGTGCCACTTAAATTAGGATCTAAGTTAGCCTGTTAGCACCCTGGGTTCATTTATGACGACTATTCTGCTGAAAAATATGGGTACTTATCAGGAATGTCTTTTGCCACGGATCTTATTTTCAACAATGATCAAAAATCCAATGTAAATATCCCATAGGCAAATTGTCAAAGCCCCCACAGTGATGCTATTTCCAGGTTGGCCTACAAAAATAAATAATTCTATTTGCTCTCTAGTGCTATAAGTGATGTGGCACCATCACTCTTTTTAGACCTAATTTCTCACTGGCGTTTCATCAAATAACGTTAATACTTAGGGTTACATAACACACCAAGTTGGGGAGGCACATTACCGGTCAACAGGTCATCTCAGAGAAGCAGACACAGACAGGATCGAAGGCAGGCAGGAGATCAGCTACCAGGAAGCTGGCAAGAATAGTCGGGGACGGAAGGCACGTCGGTCCAGGAACAGAGCAGGCAGACAGGGAAACCAAGGGACAGGCTGGAGGTCGGCGACAGGCAATCGGTCCAAAGTTGAATGCTGGAAAGTTTTGCATCAGCCAAGAAACAGTCTGGCAGTGACTGTGTGTGTGGGTGGAGCTTATATGGCTGAGGGCTGATTAGCAGGATGCAGGACAGGTGTGTGATTGGCTGATGAGGCACAGGCGTGTGATTGGCTGATGAGGCACAGGTGTGTAGCTCTGCCTCAGAGGAGGAACTAGCTCACCACTAGGTGGCGGTGACACACTGCTTATTGCTTTCAGCTATATTCAAAATAGGTTAAAAAACAAAATAGGTTATTTTAAAACATTAAACATTATTATTAATTAAAATGGCTCTTGGAATATAGACCTTTGATTTAACCTTAAAGATTTCAATACACGTCTAGGTTTAAACTTCTTTTCCATTGAAAAAATGATTTATTATAAACAGGCACATCCTGATGGTGGCATCTGTATTGCATTAGCCTGTGTATGCATGCATTGTATAGACACATAGTAAATATTCATAATAGGCTAAATTTAAAATTAAAGTATAATTTGAAAAGGTAATAATTAATGAAACTTACTTGAGTTTAAATGGCTGACCAATCAGAGCAAACTTATTATTATTTTTTTTTTGTGAGAGGGGGGACTAAAAGGACAAGTGTTTTTAAGACAGAGGGATAATATAGAGGCAGCAGCCTTTAGCAGAATACAGAAAATAGCGTGTAAGTGTTAGAGCATGTAGACATGTTCTAGTAGAAACCCAAATGTATGAACCTGGATGAGCATGCAGCTCCCCTTTAAGGTACTGTACTTGCTCGGGTGATATTGGGTAAATATAAAGGAGACTGTCAAGGCTTTCATTATGTTCACTCATAAGGAGCACTTTCAGTTGCTCCTGTGTGTCTAATATATGTTTTTTTCTGTCTCCCTCATTTTGTTCTATCATTTCTATTACACTGCATGAAGAGGGTTCATTCTTTTTCCTTAGAAAGTCAATGTGCTCTAACCTGATTTAAGAAAAAGTAGATTACAAGAATAAGGATTTATAGACACGTAGGGGTAAGTAGAGAAAGGAAGAAGCATCTACCAACCATACTAGCTCTGTTCCTAAGCTCACAGTGGTCCACTCTTTTTTATTAGCTTGAACTTGTGTGGTTCTGTCCCAAAATAAACTGACTGCGAGAGGATTTAGACCCATCACGAGTGTCACAGAAAGCCAAATATTAGCATTTATAGCTGCATTACATGAGCGCCCTGGTTATGGGCCGAATATTATCCAAAACCTCAGAGGAGCATTAACATTTGATTGCAGCACCCCCATTAATGAGCACAAGGTCACACAGAGTCCAGAGTGAAATAGGGTCCTGTCATAATCTTCACTTTATAAAAAAAAAAAAAAAAAGTCCTCTGACACCTGCTAATTAACGCAGCTCTGCACACGAGTCCAAAAGCACACCACCTCCCTTTTCTGGCCGAGTGGGCGGTTAATCAGCCCAAGCTGCAGATGTGTTATTTCTGATAGGTGCAGGAATGAAAGTTTGTGATTTAACCCAGGCCTCGAGGCCGTCCCTCCGCCAGCTGGCCCCTGCCCACTGGCACACCCTCCCCTCCTCCTCCTCCCTCTTTTCTTTTCTTCCTCTCAGCAGCGCGCTGTGTGCAGCTACTGACCCTAATCCCAAACCGCTGCTGTCACTTCTGCTTAGCCACTGCTTCTGATTACTCTACAGGGGTATGCCATAAAAACCCACTTTCTCCATTTTCTCCAGCTCAACACATGCAGCCGACTACCGATGAAATGTGATATGAGAGATTTCAAGAACATAGATTTTTTTTTTTTCTTTTCTCTGCCTCTGCTGCCACTCTTTGCCCTCACCCCCGTTGTGTGCTGCGTTCACTGACAGCTTTTTGTGGAGCAACAAAGATGGCATATGAATTCCACAGGTGTGCAATTGCTTTCTGTTGTTTTTTTTTCACTCTCTTGACATTTTACACATTCATGGAAGAAGCCATTTGGAAAGGTTCTTTATGGAGAAATTACAAAGGCATGAAAGATGCTCAGCCTCAGCAATGTTAAATTTGTGTTTGAATCAATCTTGATCTTTATCATGGCATGATGTCTCACTACGACAGTTTTCATTTATACAGAAAACCTTTGATATAAAATGAGATAAAAGCAGAAAAAATGCCACATTTGACAGGGCACTCAATATGTTCCCTGGTGTATAAAGAAGAATCCACAAAATACTCTGATCAAAAGCTACTCAACCATTATGAGCATCTTAGAGTTGCCTTTTTCTCAAGTCTTTAAAGGGATTCTTATTTAAACATAATCAAGCTATAAGAGTTTAATGATGCCGGGGGATCAAACAGATGAGGATCTGTAAAGTACACACTCTAGGAAGTTATAACAGAGCTCCTCAGACTGAACAACGGTCATCTGGAGGAGCTCCACTCTGTTTTTATTCCTCTGTTTGCCTCTTATGAATCATGGGAAGTTCACTGAGAGAGAAAAAAGGAAGCCAGTGAGTTTATGTTTTATGGGAAGTACTCTGTGTGTGGCGACAACAACAAAATATCCAATTGTACTCTAATCCTATATTGTATTCTCATTAAATTTAAATGTTTTACTCAGCATACACTATATGTCTAGTACCTATGATTTGGTACTTGTGCGACAATGATGATGAATGATGATTGCTTTTTTAATCCTAAGAAGACATTCCAAGGACACTCCAAGGACATCATGGTATCATTCATTCCTGTATGGTGTTTTTGCAATAAAGCAATGCATGGAAAAATATAAGAATAATATAATAACATTATATTTTATATATAACAAACTATTTTGCCGGTGCAGGACATGTGGCTTATGACTTTATGCTTAAAATGATGATGATATTATGGTATTAGCTGAGGCAGGGGGCAGTGAAAGCCCAAAGCTATTTTGGTATGTGGCCTTTCAGTATGGATTACATGAGTTGAAACCTTAAATCAGGAAATGGGACGTGCATTAGTTGTCTGGTTTGCTCAGGAGTCCCTAATCAAAGCCTGTACTCCTCTACCATCATCAACTATTTTGGTGATGCATCTGTCCAAATTTGCAGAACAGAACAAGACAATTAAATGCTCAGATACACCTTATAAATGTTTTTTAACCCAATGTTCACATAGGCACATAGCTCTGTCATTAATGCAAATGGTCACATTCTTCCCTATGTACAACACAGGATTCCTCTAGAGGGAGGACCACATATATCAGAGCATGTAAGGGCCCCAAAAAAACACTAAATTGGAGCTTTGGTGTTTGCATGTTGTGATGTAAATAAACCTGGCGACTCCCGAGGAGGCTGAGCTAATGTTAATGATAATAACTGTTGGAAAAAATCTTGATTTTTAGTGCAGAAACAACTCTTGTTATTCTATAATGTCTCACTAGTGCGTAGCCGAGGATGTTCACAGCCAACGCTCCAAACTGCCGCAGGAAACACAAGGCTGATGTAATATGTTTGCATATGTGTATGTAAAAGTATGTATATTTGAGCCTTTAACGTATTAACAGTAGTTAAGATGTTAACATCATTGGGTATTTGACACTCAAGAAATGTTGCTTACACAAAGTTGTTATAATTCTTGCTTAAATGTAAAGCTACAGTCAAGCCAACTCAAGCCAGCTTGGGCTTCTAATTTGATAAAAGCCTGCCATGAATGGATAATATAGAGCTTAAGAGAATTGGCATTCATCAGTCAGGGATGGTCTAATGAAACACACAAGCTGCATCATGGGAAAGGATTTAGTGTTTTGGAGCTTGATCCATAGCAGGGTCTAAATGTCAGAATTTCACAGCAATTGCTGCACTAATTTTGTCTGTTTGTTTTTAAACGTGTCCCTTGAAAGTCTCACAGCTTTATGAAAGTGTAATACTAAATTGCTGGAGCGCACCTTTAAATCCACAACTTTATTGGATGAGTTTGTAACCTGTTCTGCAGGTGTGTGTGTGTGTGTGTGTTAGGTGCTAAGACAGGCACAGGCTGAAATCCAGGAAGGAGGTTTAAGCTTATTGCTTTTTCCCTGCTGTGCAGTCATATTGCAGTGTTACAGTGCGTTCACAAGGCAGCGTCTGTTCCACAGCAGAGACCCAGGTGCTGCATGTTCAAATACACCTGATTTGGTTTGTAAATGCAACCATGAGTGGACCACCTGGCATTATTCATGGACTATTTTGCCGGTGCAGGACATGTGGCTTATATCCTTGAGCCAGAACGGATCTGAATCATGACTCATCATCTATACTTTCCCTCGCTGGAGGCCAGATGCATTCAAACTCCCAGCGAGGCTCACCTGGGTAAATTGGAGGCAGTTCTCATCCCTGCACCCTTTGATTCACTTCTGATGCACGCTATCACATAGCTCAAACCCAACTCATTGATCAGGGGAGCGGCAGAAACTTGTTTAAGAAGAGAAAAGAGCTTTCCCAACGCAGAAGCCTCCGTTTCCTGGGTCGGTGTCACGACTACATAGCCACCACTGCAGCATAAGCGAAGAGTTAGAGTGGGAGAAAAAAAAAAGGGGCGTTTTAAGAAAGGGGTTTGCTGAAGGAAGTAGCTGAAATATACATCACAGCATGCTGTTCTTTTGAGATCCCACTGCAGTCTCGGGAGGTGCAGGGGTGGGAGAATGGAAAACACGCTCTTTAGTCACAGAGAGATGAAACTCAAACACTGCACGGCGAGAGATGGCAGGGATACAGCGGCGGAAACTGTCTTAATGTAGCGGTGTGTTAGGTAGTAGCGTGAATTTCAATCACACAGCGCCGAGTGAAATTAATCAGGGACGTGGAGGGCTCTTGACGATTCCAGCAAAAGTGAATAAGATCACAGGAACGTCACAGTGCTGCATATTACAGGATCAGGGTTAGACAATAAGATAATCTGCTGCCGGGGATGAGGCATTATTATGAATAACAATGTGTGTGAGTGTGTGTGTGCCCATGAATATTCTTTTTTTGTTAATTGGAAGGTATTGCTCATGAGCTCACACCTTGTCAAATGTGTTCACCTTTCGTTACCTACTGCAATGTCTCTGAAGCTCACACACTTACATAGCCTGTGTGTGTGTGTATGTGTGTTTGCACGTATGCACAGTCATGCCACTTGTGAATCCGTCCTCCAATCAGTTTCCCCGCTCTTCTGTGTGTTTTTCCGCCTTCGTGCATGTACATGTTTGTGCTAGTAAAACGCTGGAGCTGCTCTGTATTCCTGCCTCCTGCTGCGATGCACAGGCTCCAGACTGAGCTATGACTCATCACGGGCTCTCAGCGAGATCTCTGAGGTCAGTCACAAAAGAATACAGGCAGACAGAGAGACAGAGAGACATACCAAGAGGAACAGGCTTAACAAGCGTGTGAACATGGGCTTGAAATCCATCACCAGGTTGTAGCCGCTATACTTAAATAACCTCTGGAAAAAAAATAACAGGCGAAAATGGAAGGAGAGACACAGAGAAAGACATTTTAAGGACGTAAAGCTTGCATTATCAAGGTTCAAAGCTGCCTTGACCATACAAACTTTTGCCTTTAATGAGTAGGGGAGGCTGGGGAGTGTTGTAACACTGGGTAAGTTGAAGTTTACAATAGTTGGACACAACCGAAAGTAGCAGCGTCTTTGTAGTTTGAAGGCCGATTCCTGTCTTTGAATAGAAACGCCCACACAGCTTTAGCAGCAGGCAGTGGCACAGCCTTATAGATCCCACTGCAAGACACGCCCCTGAGAGGCTAGGATTGGTCACGGCAGTGCAAAACGTCCTGCCTACGCAGCATTGTGTTGCCGCTTGGGTGTTCCTATTATCTTGGATAAACATGGCAAAACAAAACCAAAGTGTTGGTAATGTTTTTATTAATCTTATGTTTCAGTAGAGCATAAACTATTAGACTTACATGAAACCTCATACGTTAGTTTATGCTAACACTTAAATTAAGCCATAAACACATAAAGCACTACCTTAACCAATAGTATCGTTAACGGGTCTTGTCAGGAAATTCAGTGGGATCAAAATAATGCAGCAGTGACAAAGCTCCACAGGAAATCATGGCACAGAATACTCACACAATAACACAATGTTAGACCAGCAAACATTGTGACTTGTATAAAATTGCTGTTTTTGTCAATGTGGGCTGGTGGTTTAAATATAACAGCTTCATCATTGAAAAGGCTGTCTGACAGTAAGGTAAAGCGATGAAATTATTCAAAATGAAGCATCGCACTATACCAATGAGATACATATATATATATATATATACACATACATGCATGTATATATAGACTTATATATACATTTTGCTGGAGGCCCAGTCCCCAGCGGTACATATCACTTACTTCACACCTAACACCAGAATCCTTACACAAAATTCATCTATATAAGTCTAGTCTCACTCCCAGTTTTTCATAAGCCTATGATTTGTCAAGGTCCTTGGCATGTGTGAAACTGATGCACATGGGACACTTCATGATGTGTACAAGAAGCACTGGGCTTTACATTGACAGTTTACCCATCACAGAAAATACTAGAAGCTTAGAGTAACAGTTACAATACACAGAGAACAAAGACTGCTCAAGGTGAGCGGGAATTGAAGGCTTTGACCCTGAAGACCAGTGTTTGTGTCCAGTGTGAAATCAGGAGTCAGTGTTGTTGCTTTTTTCAGTCGTTATTTGTGGAGATTTTTGAGTCCAACCCTGTTCCTAACCTAACTGGTATTAAGTTAACTGTATCCTGTAAACACTAAAGTTTATTTTGAAAAGCATGTAAGTACTGAAAAGCCAGACAGACAGACAAAAACTGAAGTAAAGTGTTGATTTGGGTCGGTGTCACATGGCCAAGGTCATGACAATGCTCCAGTATCTGACCATCAACATGGATTATACACACAAGCAGAGCAATTGTTTTTTTTTCCTTTTATTTATTAGGAAATGAGTATTTTTATCACTTTAAATTGTTCACTTTATTATATTTTTTGCATATTTTGGATGATGTGGATCTTATTTCTGTTAAGAATCTGCTGTTGCTGCATCTATCCCCATCTGGTGTTGCATCTCCTTCCAGTTGCAGTTAATAAGAATGGAACTTTTTGAATTTCACATCGACTCACATGACCTGTGACTTGTAGTAGATGAAAGGAGGACTTTGGATCAGAGTTAGAGAAATCCAGCCCGAACAACCACAGAGTTACTGATGTTCAAACAAAAAGAGTTCTGCCATCCCCGGTCTCCCCTACTGTTTGTCAGATTCTGTGCACCTAAAGGGATTTATTCAGCCTCCATCATAATGTGCTCGCTCCTGCTGCTTTAGAGCCTCCCAGGAGCTTTGGATGCAAGTCAGCAGAGAAAGACACAGACAAACGGGCCGAGCGACAGACAGCACAGTGGCGTTATCACACCAAATGCTTGTTACATAAACAAGCTCAGATCCTGCTTCCAATTTGAGCCCAATTACATGGTGCTCACAGGCCATGGGGAGAAACACAGATCTCAGGGCAGATTAGGGACCACTCCAGGACGCCCAGCACGGGGGCTCTCAATAGAGGCTAAATGTTGCCATTCTGCTGTGATCCCACAGATGGGCCAATCTGGGGGGCAGGTAGAGGTATGTGTGTCGTTGGTGTGTGTGTGCAGGTGGAGCAGGCAGTGAGGGTCTGTCCTTGCTCTGAGGCTGCAGATGCGAATGAGCAGGGGACCACATTTGATAAGATTTAGTGCTAAGGAGCCCCATCTGATTAGGCTGCTGTGGTTGATTGCGTTGAGGTGAATAACTGAAGGTGGCATGATATCTCTGCCACCCTCTCTGTGCACATGCTCCAACCAGGTTAGTGGCCATGTTTTCACTTACTCACATTAAATAGCTGGTGATGTTGCAATGAGGCAGGCTGGGAGAGAGTTACACCACACCGATTCAGGATCACAGTAACACTCATGTGTGAATAAAAATAGTCCTATAATGCTTTTCTTAACATGGATTAAAAGTTCTTTACTAAATGCATTAAAATTGGTCAAATAAAAGGGCTTTGATGAAATGAATAGATTTTTAAATGTACGTTGGTAAAATCTGGTCAAAGGCTTTCCGAAAGTCAGTGTCCCCTTTTATCAATGCTCCACTATCAGTCATACATTTGTTTTTTTTTCTGTTCAAGTGGACTAACCTCCACTGTCAATGCATAAGAAATGGTAGCCATGACAGATGCATGCACTAGAGCATACCGAGCTGAGAATTATATGCACAGCTGAAATTCCATGTACATAACTGTACAAATGCATACTGTATTCCATTAACACAGCAATTCCATAGCAGCAAAACAACAAAATAAGCTTCCAGGGTGCAACTCTGTATGTTTCTGCAGAAGGTTCTGTATGTGTGTAGCACCCCATTGATCCATTTTGCAAACTTAACTAGGGAATGAAATTTATGAAGCTACCGCGAAGATGCCATGCAGGCAGTTATGTGTCAAATGAGTTGAAGAGGGAATAGCAGTATGTGGAGACAGGTCCAAAAACAGCTTAGGAGTAACACCCCAATGAAAAACAGATACTGATGTATATGGAGGTGGCTGTGTTAAAGAGCTGAGCATAGGGGGCGTCCCAGTAGCTCAACTGGTAGAGCGCATACCACAGAGGCTCAGTCCTCGCCAAGTTGACCCAGGTTTGAATCCAACCCGTGGTCCTTTACCGCATGTCTCCCCCTCTGTCATCCGCTTTCACTGTCTCTATAAGAAAGGCCAAAATAATTAATTAAAAAAAAAAGAGCTGAGTGTGTAGAAACCTGAAACATTCCCACCAATATAACATGTCCCAAGCTGAATTCTTGTACATGTCCTTTGTTAACTATAACATTACTTTTAGACAGATAAGGAACCTCCTCTTCTCTCATTGGCTCCCAGGCGTGTTGTCCCTAAATATGAGGTCAACAGGTGGACACAGATTTAAATATTATCCTTTAACTAATGGAAACCGGCAGACACTAGAACACTAGAACCAACAACATATTACCTTAATGAGACTTTTTTCACAGAATACATACAATATTAAAATACACGTGTAAATAATGAAATGAATGATAGCTGAATAGCGGTACATTTAGCTTCTTACGTTCCAGGCTCCTGGTGTTGTCGTGCTGGCTCACTGTCACACTGTCATGGCTTACTGGCACACTTGAATAGGAAGGCGCTGTGGTTAATGTGATTAGTAACACCTGTGCTGTTCCTGCTATGACAAGTCAGAATGTGTGCACAGATCTGCGGCGCGCCATGGCGACGCATGGCGCGCACCTGTTGGTCCTCATACCTTCAAGTAAAAAAGGGAATATTTGCATAACAGGCTCCTAAAGCGTCTTCTTAGCTTTCCCGACCACACTGCAACATTTGTACGCATCAACCTCACCTCAAGTTAGATAATTATTTATATCCAACTTTGTTCAGAGCCTTTGAAAGCCCCTCAGGTATTCAACAGACATCATCCGACCTTAGATCAAGCACCTCTGTTATGAGAAACTGAGGAGTGTGTTAAACATAGCGAGCTAAATGCTTTGTGATTAGAAGGTTTGATTGAAATTCAATTAGCAGGGTAATGGTCCCAATGGTCCAAACTTGCAAATTACAAGAAATTTGATTGACGCAGAATGGGCTATAAGACGTGGGGAGTGTTATTTTTAGCTCAAGTGCTTTTTAGCCACTTGTACTTGAGCAGTTTCTTACTTGGCTTCTTTACAGTTTAATTATTTTCTATTTTAATCTTTGTGTAAGCAATGTGTTGTTTTTCAATAAGTGATATGCCAGCTTTCTCTCACACTGCTGCTTGTTTTCCTAAAACCTAATTTAAAACTTTACTTTCTATCACTAAATCTCAGTAATCAGCCAGTTAAACTAAAATAAAGTGTATTTGATTGTATGTAATTTTATGTAAATAAAGGAATTAAAGATCGTGGTCATAACGGTCATAATTTTAGTTGAAACACCAACAATTAATTATAAAAATAACTGAAGAAGAATATTAAAAAATAACAAATGCTAACTGACACTATGTTGAGTAAGAATATCAAACTCCCCAATTTTAAAGTCCTGGCTGAGTTTTGGAAGAAACATTTCAGACGTGTTTATGTGTGTGTGTTTCAACAGTCCTACCTGTGTAACAGCTCACACATTACTGGCACCATATGCATTAAAGCAACCTGAGCTGTGACTTCATGCCTCAAATGTTTCTTCTTTTTTATGCACATAGCTACAGTGTTTATGTGCTGGGATGTTGTGTGCTGCCAAACAGTCATCAGGAGAAAAGTGACACCAATCTTTGAAGAATTTCACATACTTATATAGATTATTGAACGGGCCCAGCAGGTACAGGCCCCCCAGCCTTCACCTCGAAAAGAAATGAACCAGGAAGAGACTCAAAATGTCCATAAAGTAACATAAAACAAAGACTTACAGACTAAAACATGCAGAAAAAGCAGCTGTGTGTTTTCTGTGAGAGGTGGAGAGGTGCATGTCTGTCCCCAGGAACCTCTTGTCAGTGATTTAGCATTTTAATTGTTTATCAGTAGCATTAAAACTCCAGGATGAGATGTGAATTCAAAGCATGTTAGTTGCTACATGAAGCAATTGACATGTATTTCTTTGTATTGCCAATGTGTGAACAGATTGCAATGTAACTTAAGAAATAAGACCCTCCTCAACTTTGTGAAATGCCAACAGCCTGTGGACCGCTTATATAAAGGAAGGTTATTCAGGGATAACCCACAGGATGTGTTGTTTGTGCATGTTCCAGAGCCAGTACCTTGCCTCTCTGCATCTCCCCTACAGCAACACAGTGTGCAACACTTGCTAACGTTAGCTTAGAAGTGGAGCTTGCTAACCTTAGTAAATAACCAAGCTAACACAACACAGTGGCTGTGTCCGAAATCACTCCCTATTTCCTGCTCCCCAACCGTTATATAGTGAGCAGCAAATAGTCTGAGAAAAATTGCTAAATAAGTGCTATATTGTATTGTGACCACCAGCAGCTCCCTACTTTTCATAATGCATTATGGGAGACATGTTCAGCAGTGTACACTCGCACACCAATATGAAATTGCTTGTTCACTATGTAGTGCTCTATATAGTGATTTCACAGAGCATGCCTAAGCACATGGAAGTGAAGCAGTTATGAGGGTGAAGCAATCCAGGGGTTAGGGTTAGGGTACGGGCTAACCCTAACCACGGAAGTTATGCAAAAAAAAAAAAAATGCAAACCATTTAAGTTCTGTAAAAAAAGAAATTTACATAAAAAGTTGTTTCCATATTTTTCACATGGGACCCAAAGCCTGTTCTCCTGGGTGAAAGCCCAACGCTTGAGTGAAGTTAAACCAGGGAATCCATCTGTCCCGCACGGAAAAGTAAACTGTCTTTACATTGGCATTGTTTCTGTGCTGAAGGGACACTTTATTTTCACACATTGTGCATCACCAGCACAGAATTTGGTCTTATAGTTGTGATCATCACATGTAGCCGGTAGACCAGGTTACATGAGCCGCTAATCCTTGAGCAGACAGAGCATCCTTTTGTGATACATCAGGCATTGTAGTTCAGTAAGAAGAAAGTAGTTCCGTCACTGAGGTGCTCAGAAGTCTGGGGATTACTTTCAGCAATTTGTTAATATCTGGATATGGCCAACTATTTAATTTTTTTCAACAATTCCTTTTTTTTTGACACACTTAACACAAAAGTGCATCTCCTTCCCTTATAATGGAGAGAAAAGGACAACACACACTGAAACTATCTAGATTACTTAATTAAAACATGTAAGAAAAAAAAGTGTATTTTTGTTTTTTGGGGTTAACTGCCCCTTTAGAAAGTTATATGATTTTTTTTGTATCACATCAATGACTAAAAAGCAAACCAATCAATCAGATAATCAGTCTTTTAGTCTCACCAGTTTATCAACTTGCTTGTCGACACTGCAGCTTTATCATCTATTTAAACAATCCCATCACCCGGGCTGAACCTCATTTTAATGAGCATCATTTATTTTTTCCACGTTTCTTCCAGCATCTGAAACCTGCAGCTCCCTCAGGAGAGGAAGACTAGAAATTAAACAACAGCTCAACCAAAACATACACACAAACACACACACGTCTCACACATGTAATCCGCTTAAAACGTTAAGAGGGGGAGGGGTTGTCAATACATTGTGACAGCAGCTGATACCTCGTCAGTGCTTCAACATGTGAGTGGATCTGTGTGCTCCATGCTGTGTGCTGCACCGTGCAGCTCCTGTGCACTGCAGTGGATCTGCAGGTGAAATGTGGTTCCATACTGCCATCTGGTGGAGACTCAGAGCACCACTGTTTTTGCTCTGCTGGCTGTGTCAACACAACATGATGTGGCTGTACAAGGTTAAATGGTTTAGTGATTTAAATTTGTAGTGTGACTGTTTACAGAATCAGCTGCTTATGTGGACACGTCACACTGTTTACTCTCTAATATTAAAAGCAGCCATGTGGAGCTTCATAATTGGTTTGGATATTACGCCAGCCTTCAAATATCCAAATGGTTTACATCAGTATGTGTAGCAATGACAGCTTAGAAACACTTTATTACAGCTACTGTATACAAATTCTTAGTTTAGCAAAGGTACAAAGGTAGCAGCAACAAATAGTAAATAATCATGATGGCCCATCCCATAGTCATGCACTGTAAAAAAAAAAAAAAAAGAAAAAGAAAAAGAAAAATGAAAAACAATAGTCTTGCCACCATTAAAACAGTAAAAACAATAGCGAAATTGTTTTTACTGTTTTAATATTAATGTTAATTAAATAAATTAACTAATTAATTATTATATTAATTTACAGCTTTTACACCTCTATTTTATGCGCAATAATTATAATAAAAAGGTATTTGTCTTGTTTGCAGCTTTTCCTCAGTTCTCCTTAAAACAACGTCTTTACATTCATTCAATTCATTCAATACTGTGTTTACCACTCTAAAGCACCTATAGGAGACATTCCTCTGTGTTGAGTTTACAGGCACCTGTAACAGTGAGTTTCTATGAGCACCAGACTGCTATTATGTAACTGCAGCAGGGTCAGACAGTCTGCCCCACTCAGTCCTGGTCCTGGTTCATCATGACCATAAGCAGTTATAGTAGAGCTAGAAAAAATAGAACGCTGCTTCACATGCAAGTGAGTCAGAGCCAGTCTGTTAAAGAGCCTATGATGGAAAACTGTCAGCAACTGTGTTCCACTGGTGAAATCACTTCCTAACGTGTCAATTTCTGCTTGTTACATGCATGGTTTGGAAAAGAGCAGGCTTGGGGTTATAAACAGCTACTACTAGATAAAGTAGTTCATGACCTATGCTCATGAACTCTGGGTCATGACCGAAAGGACGAGGTGAAGCGGCCGAAATGAGCTTCCTCCGCAGGGTGGCGGGGCACTCCCTCAGAGACAGGGTGAGGAGCTCTGTCATCCGGGAGGAGCTCGGAGTAGAGTCGCTGCTCCTCCGCGTCGAGAGGAACCAGTTGAGGTGGCTTGGGCATCTGTACCGGATGCCTCCCCGTTAGAGGTGTTCCGGGCATGCCCCACCGGGAGGAGGCCCCGGAGAAGACCCAGGACACACTGGTGTGACTATGTCGCTCGGCTGGCCTGGGAACACCTTGGAGTCCCCCCGGAAGAGCTGGAGGAGGTGTCCGGGTAGAGGGAGGTCTGGGCGTCCCTGCTCTGACTGCTGCCCCCCGCGACCCGGTCCCGGATAAGCGGAAGACAATGGATGGATGGATACTGGACAAAGGGCAGGTTGACTCCAAGTAACAACAACTTTTTACATCCACTTCCCTTTTCACTCACTAAACAGGCCTTTGCTCTCTTTATAATAAGTTTACTGCTCTCAATGTTTGATAAAGACTCGGATATTGGAGCCAATGGAAGCCTGGTGTGTTTCATATGGATAAAGGGGGTTATGACGAAGTGTAATTTATGAGTTGCGATTGATACCATGCTGGAAACAGAGAGCATTCATCAGTGGGCCGTAGGCTCAACCACCATCACTCATTTGGCAATAGATAGCGACTGAACTGACATTTATTTCAGTAAAAATGTTTTAGAGTAAATTACTCCCAGAAACTCTGCGAATAGGTAGACTTATGGATGGCTATGTAGAAATCTTTCCACTATCCATCATACACAAAAACACACTTAGACTAAGATCAATTTCTTGCCTGCTTTTCGAAAGGTCTCATCAATTCTGTGTCAATAATCTGAATGACTTTAGACATTTATCTTCTCAGCAGGAATGTAATTACTCGTGGCCTCTACCTTCTGCTACTGTCCGTTTGATTGGAGCGCTATCGATATCCGAGGACCGTGAGGAAAAACGATTGCACACATTATTTTATATTCCTGTGTGACTGTCGAATGCTGTATCAGTCGCACTCATGCTGAATGTGCCGCCCTGAGATCTGCTGTGATAACTTGCCTCGCATTCAGACCTGCTGTCCTGCAGGGAGAGCAACAGGGTCCGCAATAGGACTCTCTTATCACTTTTTACACTGATGTAACTGATATTTCAGCATGTAACACAGTCACCATGCCCATACACTGTGACTGTAAGAAAAGCCATCACACTGGAGGAGGATTTTCAAAGTTTTTCTCTACAAATGTATGAATGTGAGATATTGATTTGTCATATCTGACAATGGTTATACAGGCTACACTTTAGACATTGCAGTGCTCTTCAAAGCTATTTAAACATCAAATGATTTATCACACTGTACTTCACTCCCAGGAAAAAAATGTCAAATTCATCTCTGTCCAACACCCATTGTTCTCTGTGTTATAATAAAGGAAGAGCAACCTATTTGCAGACAATATGACAATTGACGTCCCTGATGTGAGGTATAACTAGAAACTGACTGATTCTGTGATCCCACTATTTTACTATGCTGAAACTCCATTATTTCTTAATTTTTCTCAGAGATGGATGTCGCTTTGCCCCCCATACACTCCATGTCACTTATCAGATTGCCATGGCTGATAACCTTATGTCTAGTCAGTGGAGAAGGGTAGGCTAACTCTATCTGTCTATGTGAAGAGTCACTTCCCTAGATTTCCAGTGATGACTTAAAGGAATAGTTCTGGATTCTGAACATTATGTTGTATGACATACTTGTCAGTAGTGGAGAGGATACAAAGCTATTAGCCTACTTGCCGAGCCTAGAATAGATAGTACGGGTAAGCTGGCCAATTCACGCAACTAAAAAGTTTTACTCCACAAAACTATGTTTAAACTAAAAGGTCACCCATTCCACCACAATCAGTGGCCCTCGTGCATATCAGAAACCAACTTCTATGGGCTGCAGCACATAAGTTTTACCGGCTGTATTTTCTGGCTTTTCCAAGTAACAAAATAGTGCCAAGTGAAGATGGTTCCTGATATGCACCATTGTTGTTGATGATTGTTTTGTGGTGCAATGTGTCCTGTGACACTGGAGCTTGGAAAGTAAGCTAATAGCTAATTTTTTTCTTATTTCTAAATGAATAACCTTGGGGAAATGTTCACAAAAGGCTGTGTTTGGATAAGAATCTGTTGTTATTACCATATTATTGGATGAACATTTTTATTTTAACTGCATTATGTTGCCTAAATAAGCATAGTTGGCTGATGTTGCCAAGCTTGCAAAGACACAGTCCTAAACTAAATGTGCAGGAAAAATATGATAGAGGAGAGAGCTCTATCCACATGAGGGAAAAGTTACATAACATAAGGGACCCTTTAGTGTCAGGCTGTAGTCTGATAATGGGGGGTGCATTCTTTGGATTATTTCAGAAAACCAGCAACTGGATTTATAGGAGAGTGTGAGATTTGCAGAGAAATATTAAGAGGGTATGATCAAAACCTTGACTGACCGTCAGACAGTCCATTTATGATCAAAGCTGAGCATAAAACCTATGCAGTGAAGAAAACTTAAGAAGGGGAAAACATACACCTTTGATTCGTAACACGTCCTGCTGATGCTGGTGATCTCTTTATAATGAGGCTTTCTGAATTTACTGAGACTGATTCAAGATTCTGAGAGAGATGCAGGATTTACCGTATGATGACTATTAAGGCTGGAGGCTTTCTCTTTCCAGTGAATTAAAATATAAATAATAATAATAATAATAATAATAATTGTAAAAAAAAAAACATAATAATAATTTAAGAGGACGAATGAGCAGCACAATCTAAAGAAGAAAATCCATTTAACCTTTTTTGTTTTTCAAGTAATTGACTTGAAAAATTCAGCTGCCCTGCTTCCACTTGGAGCCGCCAAAGCGCTAAGTGGCCTGGTACATATTTAATGGAAAGGATCTTTCACAATTTCAGTCAATATGTGTGGGCATGAAAAAAAATAGAAATATAATAATAATAATAATAATAATAATAATAATAATAATAATAATAATAATAATAATAATAATAATAATAAT
>JAOWBC010000318.1:19624798-19634879 GCA_028566105.1 Hypoplectrus providencianus
AGAGGAAACAGCCTTTGCCATTACTATTTGATGGCACATTGTCGTTTGGACCAATTGGCAAACCACAAACCATGGCTCTTTCCCAAAAAAACAAAACCCATTCACTATAAGTTGCCTTATAAACACTAAGCAGGTTAGCCCCAATGAATGGCTGTAAGGAGCCTTTCCACAGCAGACATTTTGACACGTACAGCTGGAAAGGCACAGGTGTAATGAATTGCATTAATGATGGCCGCATTCCAGTCCAGTTGGGCCCTGCTGTTGTGGACACGGGCTCACCAGCATACAGTACACTGACAGGAATATCATTGATGGAATTAGGTGCACCCCTGCTGTTCTTGCTGTAACAAATCAAAAAAGAGTTTATGAAAAAATAATGGGTTTTTTTATTATTTAGTAAAAGTATTACACTATGATTTAAAAAGTGAATGCTTTAAATATAATATGAGCACACCATTATCTTATGTTGTTGACCAGCTTCAGTTTTTGGTGAAAGATGTGCCAACAATAAACTCAATACAGCCCTGGTGCTCTGTAAATCAATCCACAGTGTCAGAGAAAAGTAGAAATACTGGAGTCAGATGTTATTTCAGAAGATAGGCTTTGTAGGCACACATAATAAAAGCTTTCCTCCTCAAACTCAAACTTCAGTCCAGTTTCCTTATTTCCAGTTTATTAGTGATTCATGAAGTAGTACAATTGGTGCAAAAATAGCTCTTAAAGAATCACTAATGTGAGAGAGATGGAAAGAGGAATGGAGTATTTCACTGTGTGGTAGAATAATTTCCTTTCTGTTGTCAAATGACATTCGATATGTTGTCAGTGTAGGGTCTTTAAGGTTATACCACTTTCTAACCAACATTTCTTTTGATATAAAAGTGACTTTACTCTGTGCACTGCTCAGATCACCTCCCGACAGAGGCCCATCAGCATCACTTTCTTCTTTGCTCCGTCCCCTTCTCTCTTTCAAACACACCAAGGCAATGTCTCACAGAAACATTAAGGACTCTGTGGACATCATCTAGGCGGAGGCCTCTCCACTTCTGTTTCATCTGTGTGTTCAGAAGTCTCGATTGAGGCTCTGAGTGACTTCTACTTCTCATCATCTCAGACAGTGGTCTCTAGTGTCCATCACTCTGCATTATTATTGGGATGAGTCAGCAGTGTTGCCGCTCAAACATACTGTATGGGGAGGAAATCTGCAGCCTTGCAATTACAGTGGTGAGGATGATGAGGAGGGATCGGCGGAGATGGAAAAGCCATAATAATGGACGTTATAATGATGAAGTAGGGATTTGTTTTAAATTTTGGGTAATATGCATGTTCTTGTCAGGAGTAAAATGGGAGAGTTAAAACTTGTGAAACTATGGCAAAGGCTGTTTTAAAAGTAGTGGAGGTAGAAGCTATGATGTCAAACACTGGTTTTGAGATGACTGTTTTGATGCCTTCGAGTTCATCCTTTTTAAGAAGCAGCCATGAAACTTGCAATTAAGACCATAAAATCAGGAAAATGGTTAATGAGGTAATAAATCCTGTGAAATATAGGGTGATTTTCTCATTAATTTCTAGGCAATCTGACTGCTCTTTTTGCATCCAGTTGAGTCGCCCCCTGCTGGCCATTCAAAAGATGCCTTAGCTGCAGAACTGCAAACGGAAAAAATATCTCGCCGGGCACTGTCCAGAGGTCCAACAATAAAATTCAGAGTCAACTGCTCTAAATTTGCATCGCAGGATGAACTACTTCTATTACCATTACTTATTAAAAGTAAAGGACACACCTCCACAGCTTGGAAGGACAGGGAAATTCAACCAATTTCATCTACAAAATTGCAAATTAACATCCACTATCACAAGCATATTGGTATCCATCAGTATTGATTGGCTTACATCTTTCTTTCAAGAACATAATTGCAGAAAACATTTTTTTGAGTAATTTGTAACCCATTCACCAAAACACTTGGCACACTATAATGACATTCATAAAATGTTGTTTTCACAATCCATATAAATATGAACTGAAAAATTCATTATACTATCTACAACCGGTGAATTGTTCTCCTCTTAAACTGGTATCAGTTTAAAAAAAAAAAAATCATCTGAGCTCTAACAGCTACATTAGAAATTATCTGATTTGAAAAAAAAGGTAGACTCCTTTTTCATTAAACCTTGGGAGAGATGTTAACTTCCACTCCCAGATAAGAAGTAAGAAGAGAAATCCAATCACTCGGCTTAATATTCTTAAATGTGTGTCACTAGGGGTGAGGTTAAAATAAAGATTACACTGGTTAAAAAGCGAAAACAATCGACAAATAAGGTTAATTCACTTTAAGACTCTGAGTCAATTGTGGATGAATTCCCAAGTGCAACAACAAGGTGTCTTCAATTTACTATGTCTGGCTTTGTCTTCAGAGCAATAGCAGTAAAGGCTCAGTTGAATATTTAGATCCTCCAACCACACCAAGAGCTGAAATAATCATCATGCTACAATATTAACAGTCAGTGTTGGCTGTAATTCTATGTTAATACCGAAATACGCTGAACTCATTCACAATCTCGCTGAAACACACTGCATGTAACTGCAGGAGAGCTTCTGGTCCATCATGGCCGCACCTCTGGGCTTTAGCCACATTTCACATTTAATTACTTGTAATCCTTGAAAAGAAAAGCCTGAGAGAAACCAGTTCATCTGAAGACACATCTGGACACTGTAACAGCTCAAAGAAAATAGGCAATACCAGAAGGACTCAGACCATCAGACTGTATTACAGATGACACATGACACTGTGCCACAGAGTCAAGGCAAGATCCCATGAGACGAAAGCCAGAGAGTAATGCATCTGCAGCCATGACGCACCTGCACCGCCAACCAACCTGGTGAGTCCCTTCCTTTGAAACCAAAAAAGCGGGGTCAAGAGGTCTGCACCTGACATAGGGGGTGTGGTCGGAAATGAATCACCAGCTGCCCCACAGTGGCACATGGCAACGCTCCTATTCAGCCTGCATGACCACAGAGAGCCGTCAATAAGCAGGTAAAAGAAACGGGAAGAAATCAATACACACAGACAATGCTATCACATGTCCAATAAGCCACCACCATTCCAATACCTTATTTTGTTGTGGAAAACTGCTGGGCTTTTTTTTTTTTTTTTTTTCAATTCTTCTAATGCTGTCCATCTGAGAGGGAGAATAAAACACACCCCAGCTCTGGAGTTCTGATGATAACAGAGAGCCTTTCCATTATCTCTACACAACTCTACTTATGTAAATCTCCTCTCTCCCTTCTTGTGTCGCCTGGCCTGCACCGTGAGAGCTAAATCTGAAAAGGCAGCTGGCAGTTTATACCCAAACCAGTGAATAAAAATCTGCACCAATTAAGTGTGCCTTACAATCTGCGCTTATTCTGCTGATTACAGACATTATCATTGTGGTAAATATAGTTTGAGAAATTAGAGGAGGACTCGGGGAAACTCATCACAGGGCTTCACGGAGCATTAGCGTGATTTTAATTAGTTTTTATCACAGTGGAATCACGGCATTGCTTCCAGTATTTGTCTGTTGACTTGACAGCTTAACTGTTTTTTATCTGATGCAGAGCTTCTGGGTAAAAGACTGGCCAAAGCAGGCTTCAGTATTGATAAGAACTATCTAATACACAAGGTTGGACTGCATGTCTGCAGGCTGTAGTGTTTAACCCTGATAAATTCTCCATTTATGTCCCCCAGTAACACACACCACAGCAGCCTGAGGGGGCTCTATTAAATTCATGCCTGACCTTCACCTTCATGTCAGTTTAATAACTGTCATCTTAAAAAATAACCCCTGAGCCCAATTAAAGGTTGTCTGATGAGCTCAGTTGGAGTACTTGAATGTTGCTCCTATTATAAACTAAACACAATATGAAAAAAAGACCCTTGGGGAAAATCAATCAATAAATAAGTGGCTCGCGTGCCTGAGCGAAAACTTGTTAACCCCCTGAACCCTCATCCACATGGAGAAAGAGCATCATCAATGCACTGGTGCACCAACAGGCAGAATTAATTGAAAGCAGCAGAATTTAGGAGGGAGGCGCGTGCGTGTGCACAGAGACAGCAAAGCATGCATTTGGCTGTTAAGTAACACCGTCTGGAATTTTTGACTACGCATTAACATCTGCGTGAACATCATTTTTATTTTATTGTTTTTTAAATAAACATCATGCTAAAGTTTAAATCGTCCGCAGACTTGCCTGCATTACAGACGGCACGCTCTAATCAAAGGCGCGCTGGTGAGAAAAAGGCGCTCCAAAAGAAAACAAGCGTCTCCAAAATGTTGAGGCGCAGCACACATACACACAAGCCGCCACCGTTTAAACAAAAACAACCTGGATGATAAAGTTAAAATCCCAACTTTACCTGGAACTGATCGCCGTGGTCGTGTCATATATGTCAGCGCATCCTGGAAATAAGAGTCCGTACCGTAAGAATTTCCTCCCTCAGATCGGCGTGCCTGTCGCCGTGACTTCCATCCAGTTTTTGTTAAAGACAGCACCTGCTGATCCGCGCATACATATGCCCCGCACAAACAACTGGTTGTGCTCTGTCAGCGGATTCCCATTAACCACCACGGGTTGGACGCGCCGCTGCGCAATGACGCACGCCATGGACTCGCAGCTGATTTGGAGTCTCCAAAGCTGTCCAAGATGAATGCCCAGAAAATCTGTCATGATGATGTTGGCTGTGCATTACCCTTCCATTGCAATCAGAGGGGGGAAATTATTTGTTGCCACAACTACACCATGAGGAAGTATCTTTTTTTTTTTTTCTTCTTCTTCTTTTTTTTCAAACATTCCACATGAAACAAAGAGGCATTTAGTGATATTTTTCTCTTAAATCACTCAAGAACATTCCACATATTTTAAACCAAAGACTTCACAGTGGAATAATGGAATCAATATTGACGCACAACACATGCAGCATGTTAACATTCTCTTTCTATTTTGGTACTTTGAAGAAATCAAGTGACATTAATCCTGTCAGTGCACGTTTAACGCTCGGCAGCAGCACTTGGAGCTATTATGCTTTCTAAATAGCTTCACTGAGAAAAATTGTTTGGTCGTAAAATTCAGGAAGAAAGGATGCTTAGGGGCTACAAGAGGAGCCAAGGTGTGCACCTCTGATGGATGGAGCTCGACAACCTTCCCCTGGCCGCACCTCTTTGCTCCTGCGTGGGCTTACCGGGAACACTTTGATCCAAAACACCCCAAGGTATCTGCAAGGGGCGGTCAGTCAGGCAGCAGCTGATTTGATCTCACATGTGTGCCGTAACTGCTGCCAATCAGTGGCTGCATGGTAGGGCAGGAGAGTGCTTAACCACTCAAGCCATTCAGCTGAAGCGTGCCTAAGTAGGACAGAAATCTCTTCCATCCATAGATGGGCTAGCTTCATCCTCCAGGGGGGCTGCTCTCACGCTGACCCTGACCCCTGACCTGACTGTGGAAGGGGGAAAGAAACAAGAGGAGTTCCCTCTGGGGATCATTAAGGCATCAGCAGAGTGGAGCTACTGTATTTCAGAGAGACAGAGATTCTCCGGAGGCATTTCATTGGTTAAGTTCAATGAATAAAAAATGGACAAAAATCAACGGAAATGTGTTTGGTTGATTTAAAGAATAGAATAGTTCATGCAAAATGACTGCAAAGTGTTTGACAGCTGGAAGAAGTGACATTTCAGCAACCTCATTCACATTTCGACAACTCTAAAGGTCAAAGTGGTGTGACCTGGCAGCTCTCGCTGTATAAATGTGATGCCTTTAGTTACATGCCATCATGTCTTTCAGCCAGTATTTCTCTCTATTCTGAGTTTAATGAATGCAAGAAAAAAAGCAGGTGGGGGTGTTTGTGGTAGGTGGTTTGCCTTGATCATTTGTAAGAAAAAAACAGAAGGAAACGATATGTACATCTTTTATTTTACGTTCCATTATGGTACACTTTTATAAACCTTTATTAATCAAAGATCATTACATACTGTTGCAATAGTAAAACTGTGTACTAACTGGAATTAGCTTACTATTGCTTAACCCTGTAAAGTAACATAGCCGCTGTAGCAGACAGACAGAGATACACAGAAGATGTCATATGAAACTAAAAGACCTGAATCCACTGGTACCAGCAATTTTATCATATCTTGTCAAGAAAGGGACAAAACCAAGCTCCGAAGTTAGGAATTGTTGGCAAGGGAAAAACTGACATGGCCAATTCCAAAAGGCTCCCTTGACCTCTGACCTCAATATATCTGATAAACGAGGTTGTGTCCATACCCAGGTATCTCCCATTTGCAGACAGGCCCACTTTATGCCTATACAATTTTGAATATTTCTGAATAGTGGGGTCCCTTAACAGTCGTGGGTTTACATGGATTGGGTGTAAATGAAAATAATGTTGTGGATTAATTGAGTTAATACATTGTGAAACTGTAGGGAGATAATTATGTTGGAGAGAAAATGTTCCTAAATATTTACCAAAACCATGTTAAAAACAATGCAGTGCAGTTATGTGACTACTGAGATTGTGTTACTCCATTTACCCATCCTTCCAATCAACAAAGAAAAAAAATTCACATCCAGAAAATTGCCAGCTGCCATTTGCGGCTGTCCTTGTCATGTGTTAGGTTTAATATCTTCTGTATATCCTTGAAGTTCTCACAGGGGACCCTCCCTCTGCCGTACTGCATGCAGAGAAGAAAGGAAAGGTGAAAAGACGAGGCCACCAACTTGAAGGCCAACATGCTCTAGACCTTTCCCTCCAATGACAGGTGATGAATCTCTCCCTTATGGCTTCCCTGTCACATTTGAATCCTGGTATTTCACCGCATCCATTTGAGCCCTCATTCATCTGCTGCTGCAGCTTTCACCAAGCCATTTCACCCACAGTTATATGGCCATGTGCATGTTTTATGCATGATTTATATGGGCTGTGTTCTCCGCGTTCCATCAAACCTTGGTCACCACAGGAGACCAGATTAAAGGTGCACCCTGAAACCAAAGCTTTCAAGCATTTGTCCAGTGATCTCCTGGGCTCCCAAGGGGTCAAGTATTCAAGATCTTATTCATATTCAATGTTTTATAGGCTACTGTATGTATAAATGTGTAGAGATGGAGATATATTTCCAAGTTCTGAGGCTTTGGAGTGTTTCAGTTGCCACTGGAGCATTACATAGTGCCTCTGTCTTGTCTAATCATTTAACATTTGACCAGAGAACCAGTAGAGCATGCTTAGATATTAGCATGGCCATGCATTATGCAACATTTCATCAAATACAATCTTTAAACAATTCATCTATTTAAAAAAACGTTTTCAATCAGTTGCAAGGTGACCTTGCCCTCCCCATCTGTGTGATGGATTTTTGGTGCAAAGCCTTAGAAATCACTCATCCACAATATATTTCCTTAGCACAAGACTGTGGACTTGGCAGTGTGCCGTCAACCATGAAATGTACTGCCCTTGACTTAGAAAGGTGAAGATTCTTTATATCTAGTATATCTATATAGCAACAGGTTCTGTTTTAGATTTTTAAATTGATGATAACTTGTAGACCAAAAATGTATCAATAAACTTAGGGACACTTTTTATGTAAACTTGTGCAACTGTTTGATAATATCAGAATGGGGGAAAAGGTAATGTAATTGACTTTGAACATCGCATGGTTGTTTGTGTCAGTCGGGCTGGTCATAGTATTTGTCAAGCTGCTGATCTTCTGGGATTTTCCAGCCCAACCGTCTCTGGGGTTTACCGAGGTCAGAGGAGAATGGCCAGACTGGTTCAACAGGAATTGTACTTTACAACCAAACACAATGCCATCTCTGAACTCACAAAACATCCTTGAAACAGATGGGCTTAAGCAGAAGAAGACTACAGTGGCACTTAATTAGGTTCGTCTTGCTAGCTAATTAAGGGGCCAGTGAGGGTACATTTATGATAATAAAAAGCCACTGAAGCAAATGTTTCTCTATTAACAAATTTCTTACAAGAGCACGATGCTGGCCAACAGCAGCCCTCAAATGATTACATTTAATGCACTGGTTACTGTATCATACTGCCCTCATAATAAGTGTCCCTACAGTTACTACTTGTACAAAGCCAGTCCTTTAAACTCTGCATTGCTGTCAAGCCTTACTGATACGACACCAAGTGACCCAGCATGGATCCCCATTGACTTCACATTTACATGCTGCCTGCATATATTACACACATCACATGTCACAAGCATGTTTTCAGTGTTAAAACCAATGTGGTAATTTCATTTTCACATTTTTGAGATCAGGTTGCCCAATGAGAGAAGCAGGGGCTACAGCTGTATGAACCAAATTACTAGCAGTGCTAGCTAGCTCCTGTTGACTAGAGTGACCAAAGAGACAGACTTTCTGTATTTTTCTTCTGCACAGTGCTGTGTTTTCTTGAAATGTTAAGATTTTAACTTTAGTGAAAATTAGGTTCTGCCGTAACATTGTCTCTTTGCTTTGATGCTGAGTCATACAGCATACTTATGCTTACAATCCTGCATAGATGGTTTGGCAGTTGCAGCCTTGTTAAGCTATGTTAAAAGGTGTATAGGTTTCTATTCCTGTGTACTGACACTATGTTCATCTGTAGTTCATTGGTTAATCCTAAACTATTTTAACATTATTGCTTAAGCTAACAATAGCTAGCTAGTGACATGGTAGCAGTTAAAGTTAGTTTACTTGCTACCTTGGGGGTTGGAAGGGTGAGTGGGCATATTTGATTTAAAGCTAAAAAAACAAGGCTCTCATTTCAACAAAATGTCATCTATCAGGAGGACACACTAAAGCCACTGTTAGCAACCCACAGTTTTCCTTTCACATTTTAGTTCCTGTTTCGACTTTGGTCATCTAAAAGGTTTGGTTCAGCAACTTATAAACACTAAGTTCTTGGTTCTTTGCCCTGTTGGTAGTGCGCCCCAACACAGCAGCTTTTAGACATTTTTCTGTTGTTTGCTAACTGACGAAATTGACAAGGAGACACTGTCACACAATAGAAGGTCAATGGAGAGCGATGACTTGTTTTCCCTTCTTGGTGTGGATGGGACATAATTGCACTCTGTCTCTATGAAGTGACTGTTAACAATTTATGTTTGAAAGCCAATGAAATAACAACAAAGAGATTCAAAAACAACCACAAAGAGATCCAGAATGATTACAGAGAAGGAGAAATTAGCACCAATACATGTAAAATTACTGCAAACAAGTTGTTGTTTCATCTCTTTCAACTGGAGCGGCTCACTTCTGTTTAAGAGGGATGGGCATTTAACATTTCTGTGTGCGGGAGTCTTTGTTTCATCATCCGTCCATGGCCGTTGGGCAGTCATAAGAAACTTGCTTTGTTCAGGAGCCACTTTTGTGAAATGACAGGAGGCCAGGGGCCAGTTTATGAAGAAACAATAATGAGGGCTGCACAGCATGAAAAAAAATACTAATTGCAATTGTTTGTCTGATTTTGCAACTGCTCTATGATTTACAGGAAGGTAGGTTATTATCACATTTGTGTAATTATTCCCAAAAAACAAACAATTTCAAGCACTTCTTGTGATTGGGATACACTAGATTGCAATTGTTCATATTACATTTCCAATTAAATTCAAATAACATTTTCGGCCCTTTTGGAAATATTTATCAGATAAAAAGAATACATGTTGAAGGCCTAAAATACAGTCACAGCATACAGTGGTGTCTGGACCTTTGTTAGGGGGGGCTGGAGATCTTTAAAATGTATTTCTTCTATTCCTTTTTAAATTAAAAGGCTGGCACCTTATTCACATTCAAAGTACAAAGTACACTGCCAGCCAATTTATTGTCATTGTCTATCAGAAAATGGTCCGATGGCCATACAGCAACTGATCACGGGCCAGATTTGGCCCCAGGGCTTTAAGATAAATACCATTACTGTAGGGTACTTAGAGTTATGAATACCACTATTCATTCATTCATTTTCCGAAACGCTTCATCCAGGTAATCCCGGGGAGGCTGTGCCTATCTCAGCCGGCTCTGGGCCAGAGGCGGGGTACACCCAGGACAGGTGGCCAGCCTATCGCA
>JAOWBC010000318.1:19656355-19670822 GCA_028566105.1 Hypoplectrus providencianus
TGTTTGTCTGCCCTGCGATAGGCTGGCCACCTGTCCTGGGTGTACCCCGCCTCTGGCCCGATGCTGGCTGAGATAGGTACAGCCTCCCCGCGACCCCGGATTACCTGGATGAAGCGGTATAGACAATGAATGAATGAATTAATGGGCTGAGGTAGTTGCTAACAGTGTAGCTAACCCCCTTCACTTTAATCAGCAGGGGGCAATCTTAGGTCTTTTGGAGGCTGGTGGGCTCAGTAATTATGGTAAATATACTGGTAAAACCAGAAGACAAAAGTTAGGCTTCATTTTGATGATGTAAAATATCAACATGGCCATTTTCAGAAGGGTGCCTTAACTATTGCCTCAAGAAAACTGGTTGGACCCGGCACTCAGTCAACCCAGGACTGGCAGGCTGCTGGTCTTGTAAAGTACTGGTGGAAATTCGGGGCTAGCAACTGCCAAAAACACTTGGCTTGGAAATGTTGACCTTATAGTGATAATGGGACTCCAGGAAGTTTGCCCTCAATTATCTTTTTGCTATAAGTTAGCAAAATAGCTTGATATATGCTGTTAAAAAATAAGTGGTGTTAGGAAAAAAAAATTGTTTCCCAAAATATTTAATACCTTTGCCAGAGCCTATCCTCTTCTTGTTCCATATGGGCACAGTGTTTACTACATTGGCAATGGACACAACTAGTGTTCAATTTTTAAATTGTGAGTAGCAGAAATGTCCAACTTGGATGTTATTCTAACTGTATTATTATGCAGATGGTTGAGTAAAGCACAAATGCAGAATTCTCCAGTAATATTCTAACTTTTTTACTGAATGTTTTGTTCTTGTCCTTAAAAGCTGGGGTAGGAAGTTAAAATGCAATCAATACAGTCATGATGTAATGAGATATATGTATTATATCATATTATATTATACTATATATATATTATTTTTAGCAGCAAATCTATTCCTGTTTTCTGTGTTTTTATGCAAACTTATGGGCCTATGTAACCCATAAAGATGGCACGATGTATTTGAGGCAATGTCAAAATAAACTATGGTGAGCAGAAGGCTGATTTAGCAAATATCTTAATTCCATCTTGTATGAATTGTCACGTCTCTTTAAGTCTTTAACAGAATCTCCTTTTTTAGGGTGCTGTGTTGTGCAGCCACTTTTTCTGCAGGTTTTTCCACCATTGAATGAGGCTTTTACCATCTGAAGGGACATGGACACGCATTGACATTACAACATGTCTGCCAACCTAAGAGAGTAGTTTCAATGAAAACAATGACAGGGTTTGAAATGCAATTTGCTTTTGAGGGATTGCTTCTATCCATTCCCTCTTGTGTGCTTTGTGAGATTGGCAGAAAACACTGTATTGCAGCACTGATATGGAAACACTCAACCGAGGGATTCTGAAACAAGATTAAATCGAAACTTTGGCCAAAATCAAATTAAAAGTAGATGCTTACTGTTGAGGTCTTGCTCTGCCGAAGTGGTTGTCAGACTGCTGGAGAATGAATGAAAGCCATTCAAAATGAGTCCTGGTATCTGATTGGATTTGTTTTTCTCTGACTGGGTAAATATTATTTCATGTGTAAAAATGGAACCAGACTGCACGTCTTGGAAAGGAGAGATTAGAAACTAATCTGTCCGATATCAGCAGATAGTAAAATAATCTAGCCCACAGCTTTCTCACTTGTAAAGCAGGATACAGCCACTCCATTAGTGAGTGGCACTGTGTGCAAGAGAGAAACCGAGAGAAAATGTGTGTACGAGTAAATGCGAGTGTAACAGGCTCCAGCAGGAGCTGAGATTCACAGATCATTTTGGGATGCATATGGTAGGAGGACAGAGCGGGTGGGTGGAGAGAGTGGAGAGGATGAGAGCGAGAAATTCTAATTTGCTCAGGGTTGCATGGCAAATACTTTCTGCTGATATGTTTACAGAAAAACAGGCTGGTGGGATACTTGCTGCTGTTTTTGCCGCATTCTCCAGAGTACTCAAAATATAAAAATGTGTCACAATACAATACACTGCAAATATTACAATTTTTCATCACCGACACACATGCATACGCAGTAATGTCACTTTTGGAGCATGTGTAATTTAAAGCACTTTCTCCTTGCTGGAGGTTTATACTGAAGAATAGCTACCATGACGTTCTAGCTCTCTGTCCTTTGTAGCTAACTTTGGCATGAGAGATGATGCACCAGTGGTGTCTTGAGGTTCGTGTCACACATCACATTCTACTTTATCATAAATGACTCAAAGAAGTGTAACAAAAAAAACAATGTGTGTCACAAACAGTGTCACTTTGCCAGTGTGCTGCGGCAGCTGCCATGATGCTGGATTCTGGGAAAAGGGAAATCTTGATGGTTCACATGATATATAGAGGCTGTATCACCTAAAAAAAATGGGCAGATATGTTGTTTGTACTGCTTATAAGACCTGTGTTAATATTTATGGTATGTGACTGTATTAATTAGGATGGCGGTCCAGGAGTAAGTGAGATTAAACTGTCTAAAAGTCAGACAGAACCAGAATACAGTATAAAGAACAGCAAAGTCAACTTAACTAGTGTGTGGGTTTATTTACTCTGTGTTTCATGTCGGAGGGCAAGAACAAACAACAGTTTGGCATACTTCTTGCAAACTGTGCTGTTTCCAAAAAAAATTGGACGCTGTGAAAAAAGCTCTAAAAACAGAATGCAATGATTTTTAGATCCTTTGTGATCTATATTCAGTTCAATAGATCACATATACAAGTCTGTAGGAGATAAGATGGATATGTATCCCAGGCATCCAGAGACTTGCTGTTTAGGTTGTCCTTGCACGCATTGTTTTACAATCCATATTAAAGTTTGTTGTTAAGTGATGAACTCAAATGGTCGTAGTAATTTTGAAAGAGGAAATAACAATGTTGGGTGACAAAGTGAAAGAGTTCAGAGGGCGAGAATGGGTCAAACAAAATCAGGATCTTAAACCAGGAGACAACTTAACCTATGGCATGGCTGATGTGATTTGCAATGAAAATGTTTTCATGACTTAAATTAATCTAACTCATTTTGAATCAGAAGTTAACTCCTTTTCAGCCTGAACTGGTATGCCTGGATTTTAAGTGAAACTCTATCTACTGGAGTATAAAAGCACAGAAGCTGTCCATTTAGCCACATTTTGGCAAAACTGTGACTGGAACATTCTGTGCAAACAGATGGACAATAGGGAAGTCATTTTGCTGCAGAATGAGTTTAAGATATTTCTATAGGCATTTTACTCCAACTCATAATCTCACTGTTGAATTTGGAATCTATTGTAAAGACTAAGCTCAGCATCTCAAAGTTTTTTAAGACACCAATAAAAGACAGATTTGAAAGGACTTTGAAAAGAACAGCCAGGGTGAAGATCTGGATGGACGTGATATGGAGCAGGATGTTTCTGAGCTCAATGGAAGACACTGGACAGCTGGTTGTGATGAAAAATGAAGATGTAGCAGTTGTTTTCATAATTATTTTTGTCATTTCTATTAAGGAAAAATATATCTTACTTTGATGGTACCGAACACTAATCTTTGAAAGCCAAGGACTACTTAAAAATAGTTCATTTTCCCTCCAATTTCCCTCCACATACTGACAAGGCAGTTTGCAGTATGAGACTATTAATTCAATTTCTTTCTGAGAATCCTGCACATTGTCTCAGCTTGTCTTGGAAATGCCTGATGCTGACATATTACCATGATAAAACCTTCAGCACAAGTAACAAAAAAAGACTCAAAAACTTTTGACCCAAGCTACATTTCGGTTGTGCTCCTATAATCTTAGTCAGCTCAGCATTTGAGAACAAAAACATCCTTTTCTCAGTAGTTGAAATGGAGAACATCTGCGATGGCACCTTGCGAAACATAAAAACAAAAGTACACAATGTAAGTTTAATAGGCTATAGCCAGCAGTGTTTTCAGTTTGATGTCTTTGCATCTGCTGTAAGCAGCAGAGAGGCTGTCTGTTCACAGGAGGTGTCTTCAACATCCTTCCACTACATAATACGCATCAAGCTGGGATCTGAGGCCCCAGGATCTGTGGGGTTTGGGTGCAAGTTTCACAAAGAATCTGAACTAATTCCTTAAAGAAGTAGTCTGAATTTGTTATTGCTTGGATATGTTTCAAGTGCCTTTTTACAGTATTCTGGTTCATCATTTGAATATGAACTACAGAAATCATTCTTCCACTCCAGCCAGCATTCGGCACAAGCCTCCCATCCTGTACGTCTCTTCAATCTGTATCATTTTTTATATTCCTGTCAAGCCCTTGCATGCTCTGACTAAAGCCTGAAAAGAAACTGCGTAATGCCCGGGTCATGACTGGGCTTCTCTGGCAACGTGACAAGACCGTGACAGCTTGGCCAGAGTAACCCTGATCCAAGGAAACACTGAATGAAGAAGCAACGGAGCGACAGCATGACCTTCAGACATAAAACTGGCAGGGGTCACTGGATGAAGCAGGCAGTCAGCACTTGGCCAGCAAGGTCAGTGTGTTGTAGGAAGGAGGAGGAGGCCGGAGAGTCTTTTTATAGGGCCGTGCATGGCTCAGAACACTCAGCCCCTGCAGGCTCCTCCAAAGAGTCAATTGAGCGACAGAGTTATGGAGGGTGTGGACAAGGGAGAGAGGGAGAGAGGGACAGCAAAGGACGGAGTGGGAGAGAAAGCGAGGGGGGACGGGGGATAACTTGATGTCTTAGCTCACAAGGGATAGGTTTTCAGGAGCATAACAGCCCATCTGTCCCCTTACATAAAGTGTTTCCCCTCAAGTGGGATTGTGAATTGAGAGGGAAATGCCCTAATCTGCGCCATTCAGTCTGGGGAAAGAAAAGCCATGTGAACTGTAAAAAAGCTGGGACCACCCTAAAGGGCATGTGATGACAGAGAGGTATCCTGCCTCCTTCACTTCCACCCCGCTGCTCTCTTTTTGTTCCCTTGGCTGCCGTCCTTTACTACAGTAGGTTTTAGTGGTGACGAAACGCTCTGGGATGGAGGGAGTAGTAGAGTGTTTTAATGCGAGGTAAAAAGGTCAGTGTTTCATATTTTTATTCATGTGTATACAAAAATAACAGAGGCACATCTATAACAGGACACATTTATGTCGTCATGTTTGTTTACACCCTTAGATGTGGATGTGCATACTTTCAAGAACAGGTTACAAAAATTGAAACCAGATAAACTACAATATTTAGATATTTTATATATATAGTCTGTAGAAAATAATTAAACTGTGAAGGCCATTTTTAAGAACAAAAAACTATGAAACAACTACATTTGGAGTTTTAAAAGTAATGCTGATAATGCATATTTAAAAGAAAACTTGGTTATGTTTGGGGAAAAAAGCATTGTCTGGGTTAAAATAAGTATATTTTTTTTATAAACTAAGTTATACTTTCACAGGTTAAGTTATCAACAGAAATAACTTAACGTTGACTTTCGGGTTTCAAAAAAGGCATGAACAGTGGTCTTATGGTTGTCATCTGTGGACCCACCCATCCACCCTGTCCTGTAAAATTGTAAAATTGATGTGTTACTCATGTGCCATTGGTGATATGAGGCTGCATCATCACGTCTGAACCACATCGACAAACCCTTACATCCAAAATAATAATAAATTCCCTTTTTATACAGGCTGTGCATATAAATGATGCTAATTAAACAAGCACTTTCCTCTCTATGGCTTCGAAGTTGAATTGCCACTTGAACAGTAGAATAAAGTAACTTCATTATTGTAAGTTCTGTAATGGCGGTTGCCTTATTATTATTTTTTTTTTTACTTTTAAATGGGATACACACAAACATCCTTGGAAGTTCACTGAAAGAAGCACGCTGAATCCTGAATTTAAAGATTCTTGACAATGGAACAGTCCGTTGGCATGTGTTGATGATGTAGTACATTTGAATTGTACTCTCTTTGAAGATCCTTCCTTGACTTTGTCTCTAGGTTTGGCTTGTCTGCTCTTCATTCTCAAAGCGTGATATAAGTAGTCCATCAGCGTCTCACTGACTCCCACTGTCCTTGATGCTATTACAACATCTCAGTCAGGTCATGTATTTCATTTTGTAGTCTCTGTCATCTCTGTTTCCCTTTTTTATTCCACTTTGTCTATTGTTTCAGGTCATTTCTTGCCCTCATGTGTTTTCCCACCTTGTGAGATTACCTGCCCCACCCCTGATTGGGTTGTGGCTGTGTTCAAATTCCTAACACACTGCCAACTACACATTTTATCAGTATTTACTGCCTACTAAACAAATGATTTAGTGTGATAGAAGCAACAGACCATTTCAGCTGAAGCATGCAGTGCAACAAATGCTTGTACATGCTTGACAGTCCAGGTCTGACCCGGCAGACTGCACCTGCATCTCCAAAATTGTTGCATCAAATTTCCAAGCAGGTGTCCTTTGAATAAACAGCTCACATTTTGGGACTCTGAAAGGTTATTTTCTTGCATGAGAAATATTTCAACTTCATAATGTAACATATCAACGGCAAAACCTCAGCCACTGTACAGTCTGAGGAGCTGCTTAATGTTGGGTACAGCTGAGTCTGTACGTGAAGCTCCTGCTACATACATAGATATTCTCTAAATGCAGTATGACATATGGGGATTTCTCGCTGTGTCAGTTTGTCTTGTCTGTTTACAAAGTTAGCGCTCTAGCCATCTTAGCTTCAGTACCTTTTGACTCTGATTTTGCTTCGTGTTTTTGTACCTCCGCCTGCATGAAAGCAAAGATTCTAGGCTCTTTTATCTTTACTCTGAGTTGTACTTTGGGGTCTATTTCCTACACCGTACCCGCCTGTGTGATAAATGGATGTGGAGTTTTGTCAGGGAACCTCAGCCAAATTGGTTATCTGAGATGGTGTTCCATTCACCAGCACAGTGGTTAGTCCTGCACGTACTGTAAAGGCAATTTCTCCTGGAACTTCAAAAGTGAAAATATAAACCGGAACAAAAGAGCACAAATCTATACTTACTGGGCTTTGTCTGTACAATGCAATATGAAAGTAATTGCTATTTATTTCTATTTCTTCTTCTTTCATAATCAGTGGGAATGATAACTTTTGCCTGGGACTCCAGCTTTGCTTTATACCCTCCTGTCCTGACCATGCTTGTGACCACCTATGTTCATTTGAGATTGCTTTTAGCCTGGATTTTGAGAGATCTGGGAAAAAACTGCATTTCCCTCATCCTATAAATACTGAGCATGGGATTCAATAATTGGATTCATTTATATGAGCTGATGAATCTTTGATGGAGTCATGCAGGGTTTTCTCTTAAGAGGCCACAAGGTTAAATAAATAGTTGCTCTTTTTTTTTCGCTCCTTTATTGTACATTCATGTTGTACAAGTTGTATTTTATTGTGTCAGGAATTTCACAGCTGCTACCTTTGCCAGGATTGTCTTTTACAAGATCTCAATGGGACATTCTGGGAAAGGTAAAACATGATAAATTAATCTTTGAAGCCATTTAGGAATAAAAAAGGAAAAGAAAAAAAAGGAAAAATAAACATGTGCAGTGCAAGACCAGAATGAAATTTTCCCTAATGTTAATTGCAACCTATTTTTTCAGAACACTACATTACTTTTACATCCACACTGTCCCATACACTCTACATTTGATTAGGATTTTTTGCAGCTATCATTACAATTGCATTTTTTGACATGTAAGCGAGTGCATTATTGCTTTAACCTCGAAGAAAAAGGAACAAAGGAACTTGATAAAATACAATTGAAAGGGGACGCTTAAGTTTATTTGGACTTACTTTGACTTTATTGAATTGTGCGATGCCCTATTTAGAATAATCATGAAGTGAGGGCCAGTGGGATGCCTGATTTTGGCGCGTGTCCTGAGGCTAGAGCCAATCTGTTGGGCAAACAGCCAAGGAGCAGCTGAGAAAAAGACAAAGCAGCGAGGCTGTATTCAGAAACAGAATGCATGCAGGAAAATATGCCCTCTGAAATGTTTAAATATAATTTATGACTCATCCAAATTAGTTTCTTTTAAATTTGGTTCTTTGACGCATCTAAGATTATTCTTTTTTTCAATCATATTGTGACAGCAGTGCATTATAAGTTTCTCCAAGCACATGTTACTTTTCTTATCATCAAAGAGAAAAAAGGGAGAAAGAGTGAAGAGTGGGTACGGGAGGGGGAGAGAGGGAGCTGCTCCCTCAGAAATTGCTTTCATAATGTGACCGCGATGTGAACTTTGTCATCAGCAGAGCATGTCAACAGTTCAGACACAGATATATGTAAAATGATCAGTCCGATAAAGCTTGTTGACCAGTTGCTGTCTGCCACATGTTTCGACGAAGGTTAGAGCGCTGTCTGTTTTATTGATAGGAACGGGTGAGGAGAGGGAAAGAAGATAAAAATGGGACAGTGTCAGAGGGAGGAGGGTGGTTCTGGCTGGTTACCATGGTACCTGAGCTCAGCGATGTTGCAGAAGTATTAAATATCACTGAGGGTCCTTTTCATCCAAGTCTTCCAGACGCAGGCTGCTCCCACCCCCTCCACATCCTGGCAGGACAGCACCTGTCTGGAGACAGACAGCCACCTGAGGTACATTCACGCACCGCAACACATGCAAACTGATATAATATATAACAGCGTGATGAAATACAGGCTCTCATTAGTCAAGTGCAGCGTTTGTGAATGACAACTTCCTTGTGAAATATTCATAAAATGATTTTTTTTCATCTCCTTTTGAAAGCATGGTGTCAGATTTTGTCAGTTGATCAGTCAGATAAATTTTCCATGAGAGCAATATTTCTTTTTGTTGTCATTGCTCACGATTTATAATGCCTTGCCAGCCCCTGCCATAAAATGAGCAACAAATGTGTTTAAGATTTCATACTATAGGGAATTTGCATGCATGGAGGTGCCACAGTTGTTGAAATACCATCATATATAAAATGAACGAGGATGTAAAGGTGACATGAAAGCATCTCTTTATCCAAGCAATTTAAAGCATGGTGCATTGACTCATACAGAACCCACATGTGCCATCATGTATCACCCCTGTCTGTATCAGTCATAATTTCACATTTGGAAATGTATATGTCAAAGGCAGAAGGCGGTAAACTCAATGAGCCAGGAGAAAATGCTGGCATGAAACAACATGAAACATATTTGACGTATTATTCAGTTGGCATCACTAATGAGTTTCTTTTTTTAAACTGTTGGGCTGCAGCTCCAGAAGAGTATGAGTCAGCTAATGCTGGATCACAAAATGTATACCAAAGCCATCAAGCACGAAAACATTTGGTTGGAAATCTAATAAATGATCATGCTGTTTACAAGAGGTCAACATGAACTGTTTCCCTTTTGTTCACTGCTCAGTTTTCAACAGCATTTCTCTGTAAGATTTACTAGTTGAAGTCTGTTTTACAAATCAATTTTGTGTTACATTGTTGTTTGACATCTAATGAGCCTTTCAGTGTTCTAGACAATATATATCAAGCTTTCCAACCAAAATGTATATCACGCTCTCCAACTTAAATTAAAGACGCACACACAGGGTGAGATTTCTCTTGGCTACGGGGGTCTGCATGGCTTACAATGTGGCCAGCTAGCTCCGTAGCTGAGCTAAGTCAGGGGTCAAACAGGACCTTCAACCAGGAGACGGGCTACCGAGTTCCATGTGAGAACAAAGAAAAACATTAAAGGAACTAAAATTATGTACAAAGTTGACGCTGTCACCACCACCTAGTGGTGACCCAGCTCTCCTCTGGGGCAGAGCTACACACCTGCTCCTCATCAGCCAATCACACACCTGATCTTCATCAGCCAATCACACACCTGCTCCTCACCAGCCAATCACACACCTGCTCCTCATCAGCTAATCACACACCTGCTCCTCACCAGCCAATCACACACCTGCTCCTCACCAGCCAATCACACACCTGCTCCTCATCAGCCAATCACACATCTGCTCTTCATCAGCTAATCACACACCTGCTCCTCATCAGCCAATCACAAACCTGCTCCTCATCAGCCAATCACACACCTGCTCCTCATCAGCCAATCACACACCTTTTTCTGCATTCTACTAATCACTCCCCAGCCATATAAGCTCCACCCACAGACAGTCACTGCCAGACTGTTTCTTTGCATTATGCAAGACTTTCCAGCGTTATTTCACGGATTACCTGCTACCTACCTCTTGCCTGTTTCCTGGTTTTCCCGTTTGCTAGACTTGTTCCCGGATTGAACTGCCTTTTGTTTGTCTGGCTATTCCTGCCTGCTGGTTTCCTGATTGTTTGCCTGCCCGCTTGGTTACTCGTCTACCTGGTCAGTCCCCGGATCGACTTCACTTCTCTGCCTGCCCCCTGGTAATCACTCTCCTGTCCGCCTGCGACCAGATTAGTGACTGCTTCCCTGAGCGGACTTCCCAAGCCCTGCTCATCCCGTTGTTTCGCACCAGGATCTTTGCCAGCTAACCGGAAAGCTTTTTGCCCTAACTTTTAGAAGTTTTGTAACTTAAATGCAAATTAAATTAAATCTTTTTTGCAACAGCGATCATTGATGAATGGCGATTGCGTATGTATGATGAGTTCTTATGTATCCTATGTATACAAAATTTGTAGTGTACATATTAAGTTCCCGTCTGTACAGTTACTTCAGTTTTATTTCCTTTGAGTTGCCAGCCAAACACGCCTCTGAAGCAGAAGTAAAAAACAGGGAAGTGACAAATCAGAATGTACCACATGTGACGTCAAATTTTTATTTTGATTGTAGGTAATAAAGTAGTTGTTGTCATGTTATAGGCCGTCGTTAAAATAATGTATCAATCAGCTTTTTCACCTTTGTGTTAAGTTTGTTAAATATTGTATTTGTAATTCTGTTTAGATTGACTCTTTTATGGTATTAGGTATGGGTTGTTTGTTTTTTGGGGGGGATAAATACAACCTCCTGAATATTTCAAATAGCAATCACCACATGTATGATAGCACACACCGCCATTGAGAGAGCAATAGGCTGTGGAGAATCACAACTCTTAAGGAACAGTCGTCTTGATGAGACGAGGCTAATGCACAGGCTACAGAACATTTATGTCAATGAGCATGAATGATAATCCCCGGGGCGAAGAGACTCAGGGTGCAGTTATGTCTGTGAATATGAGATGTGGTTTATGTTCAGGTCAAGCTGTACTCAAGCACTGTCAGGTGGCAGAAGATGGGTGGCAAAAGTGCAACCAGCGTGTGTCTTTAAGTGGTTTATTGATGCCTGTCAAGGGGAAACCATAGTGTGGCTAATCACAACTGACACCCTGTCTGTGCGCTGAGTGAATGGGTTGGAGATGGAGGTGTTGGCACCTCTTAACAAGATCAATCAGCCCGGCTGATCCTTCCAGCAAATCTAAATGGAAAAGACTTAGCAGCGTTGTGAGCCTGCAATAATCACTGCACATCAGAAAAGTTGATGGATAAAAAAAAAAAAATGAAGGGAACCCTTTGCTATTCTTAGAACACTTCAAGTATTCAAAAGATGTTATTTTATTTCCACAGATATCACTAGGCCCGAAGTGTTACATCTGTCTCACTATCCAACTTTCTACCTTTATGTAGCACAAAATTCAACAATATTTTCAGATCAGTGGCAAAAGAAAATGCAAAGAAAAGCATTCAATTGTAACTCCTTCCACTACTGTAATGCAAATAGGAGCAGTTGGTTGCTTAAACAGGTTAACCATGTAGAAAATGTAATGCACACATGGCATTATGTTAGCTTTATGAATTGGTTTGAAAAAAAGTATTCTAATGGGCCACGCTGATCTGATGTTTTGGTTGTAAATGGAAGTTTCACAGGATGTAAAAAGTAGTTAAATTGTTCAAAAGTCAATAATAAAATAGCCTGACTTGTCATGTGATTTATGACCTCAGCATACATTTTCTTCATGAGTTTAAAGTCTTCTTTAATTTAGAAGTGGTAAATGATTTTCCCTTTAAGCGTAAAAAATACATTTTTATTTGACTAGTGAGGTTAAGGTTAGGTTGCAGTACAGCTATTGAATATGTCTTTACAACAGATAAGTACCGGTACTTGTTTCAGAAGAAATAATTGCATACAAACCTGTAGCAAAATCATAATCCAAAAGCACATCAAATTGCACTGACATCAACAGAATTTTCTCTTCTTTCCCCCCAAAAGGGGGCGGGCCTTGTACAGGATATGCTGGTGTGATGTATTATATTAAGATGAACAGTGTCCATAGCATCAGGTTTAAAATGATATATTGACCATGCTAACATGATTACAGCAGCATGTACAAGGTCAACTAAAGTATTAAACAGAGAAAGCTTTATCCTTTGGGCATGCTACATCGTCCTACAAGAATTCATAAAATGTCATTTTATGGATGTATCAATCTGGTCCTGTGTATTAAACAACTGACTGACGGTCCCACCAAAATTGCAGTCCTGAGAGTCCTGCCTCAAGTGTGGCTCAAATTAAATCTGGTGAATAAATTATGTAATTTATCTTTCTTGAACGTCACAGTACAACTGATTAATCATTTCTCAATGGATCATCAACCTCCATCAGAGCCATTGGGGCATTTTAATCAGTCGGTTGAGCAATTGCTGCAAAGTTGAACACTCAAACTGTCTAGTGATGATTTAAAAGTGTTTTAGGGAAAGACCTTGCCCGAGCACACATTTTCATTTTTGCATGGATACAAGATAATTACACCATAAACAATAAGATAACCAGCAAGCACAATGCAATGCTTTGGATTCTTGTGCAGTGAAATGTGAAACAATAGACAACAGTGAAATTTCAAATTGCACACACTTTGTGAACTGTGTTTTACAGTACTAAAGCAATGACATAGTGTATGCATACATTACATCTATCTTAAAATACAAATGACAGTATGTATATGCATCGATACAGCTTGGGTGGAATACTTTGCTTCCCTTCAACTTAATATTAGGGACTAATCTCTATGGAGTGTAACCAAATCAGCAAATACATGCTGTGAAGGATTGGGCATCGTGTCAGTTATTGCTAAGTATGCATCCAGGGCGCCATCAAATCCAATCCCCACGCTGATGATGTTTAAACAAATCAGTGACATCCGTCATCTCCGATGCAAGCATGAGCAGTGAGTCAATACCCTCATTAGCTGCTTGAACACATGCTTGCGTAGATAAGAAACTGTCTGTCTGGCAGTCCGGCTCTGACAGGCCAGATTACTTTCAAATGTCGAATTGTTTAAACTTGCAGACTGGGGCCACGTCATCCCAAAAGCATGTCTGCCTATTGTGATGAAGTAGGGCATTTGAGGAGAATGCAACCGCATAAACTGTTAGGTGTAAATTTAGAGGACATGCAAAATTAACCTACTCAGTGTTAGAAAAATCGGATTACAAAAATCTTGAGGAGAAGCAAATGTCCAAGCAAAGAACCTGTAAATGATTTATTGCTCATGATGACTCAGTGTTATTTGGGGAGGGTGGCATTCTGCGCCAAAGCTGCTTTGAGGTGTAGCAAATGCATGCAAATGCTCCAAAGCAGCTTCACATCACTAATTACCTCTATCTAATAGAAAACCTCTTTCAAAGGGGAATTGAACATTAATATACACTGATATATGAATGAAAAGACACATCATAACTAACAATATATTTAACTACATTTCGGCTGGCCCAGTCAATGGATTCCAGGTTAATGACCAGCTGATTTATTGCCTGAAAGGATTTTAAATGGGCACTTGGGAGAAGGGCTCAGAATTTAGCCTGAGGCTCATTATTCAATAAATGATTGTTGTTATGTCTGTCGTTTTTAAAGGAAGAGGGCTTTGGTTCATGAGAAACTAATTATACTCAGCTCAACGTGGGCTTTCTCTGCAAAAACACACTGGATTTCCGATGCATTCATTTAAATTACTAACACCTACGTCTGTTTAAAATTCTCTGCTTGATTGAGTTATATCTTAAATGTGGGTGGTCCTGGTGATTAGTTGCAGACAACTCAGAGGTGCAGAAAGAACGCGTAGTTAACACTGCCTGCATGTGTGTTTTTTCATTTATTTTTGTTGTAGTTAGTCAAATTCCATATTGTTAAATGTGAAACTGAAAATAGAACCCAATCGTCATTTACAGGTAAATAGGTAAGAAGGCTAAAATTACAAGTTGGTAAGTAAAACTACATTCTTCCTTTTTGGATACTGAGTTGCATACAAGTTATGTAAGCTATTATAACAGATATGTATTTTTGCATTGGATTTTGGAGAAAATAAACTCATAGGTACACTTTTCTTTTTTTCAGCAGGACTTTTATATGCTATAGCAAAGTACATCACTGTTTATCACTTTAACGTCATACAGTTTATGCTACAGACAATTTCTGAAGAACTAACCAGCTGTTTTGATAAGCAAGAAAACCCTGGCCAATAAAATGTTTATTAATGTAATCTACAATCTACAAGAGTTGCCAGAGCTCTGAAAAGCATGA
>JAOWBC010000318.1:19670922-19682927 GCA_028566105.1 Hypoplectrus providencianus
TTCTCCACCAGTGGGCGTGATATTCAGAGTATGACGAGTGGCACTCTGTCTATATGCATCTCAATGGAAGTAAATTATTCCAGAACCTGCACTACTCAAATTAACTACTTAATAAACTAGAATGAGTCAAACCTTCCCTGCAGTTGCAACTGTAACAATCTTTCTGGACCTTTTAGTACATATACTATACATGTAAATATCAACTATTTTAAGAGTCTTTTGTGTTTTGTTTTAGAAACTGGAATCAGCATTGTAAGGTAACTTGTAAATTACCTTTCACACATAGATAGATCCATCACCTGCTACACCACCCTCTGCACCACCTATGTCACCAATTTAACTGCACCCACAAGCAGTTTTGACCCAAACCATGACAACCTAACAAAATGCAGAGCAGATCTTTTTTTTTTTTTCTTTTTTTTTTAAGGACACGTGTTAAGCTTTGCACTAACTTTAGATATGTTAATGAGCCCATCAGCAGATAAAACATATTAATTATTTGTGGTTATATGAGATCCTCTTATGAAAGACAGTTACTAAGTATTGCTCTCTATTGCAGTACAGTACTGCTGTCAAAGACTGTAGTATTTAGTAAACATACAGATAAAGAAATCTCTCTTTTCAATCATAGATGAAAGATAAAAGTTTTTTTTGGCTTGCAGTCCAAAAGGAAGGCATTTGGTACTGCTTTGTATATTCATATGGTAAAGTATAATGGGCTTTGCATGTATGTGGATAATCAACCACTCTGTATAATTTAGGTTGATTCAATTACTGTTTGGCTGCTGCCATTCTTGTGTATGTGGGCTTCACATGCAATTCTCTCAATTATTGATAACAGTTTGAGAGCTGATCAATAATTTATTTGATCCCACTGGTTTAACATCTTAAGGGTATGCTGGTATTATGGGGATTTTCAGAGATGTTTAAAGTTATCCCATCAGGGGGCCAGATAATGCAAAAGCGTTTATTCCACACAATGGCTTTGATTCATTATGAATGAGAGGAGGACTGTGCATGTGCGGAGCTTGACACAAACAAATATTTTTTATACAAAGGTTTAATATGTAAATGCCTGCTATCAAAGCATTAACAGTTTCATTTTTAACATCTGAAATTAAAAAAAATAAATTAAAAGAGCCACGTGACTGTTCTGTCTTGTTTATCAGAATGCATGTTTACAATAAGCTTTCCTGGTGTGAAGCACAGGAGGAACAGCCTTTTGGGTTTTTTCTTCTGTTCATCTCTGGGATATGTTGGGGTGATTAATGTGATTTCGCTGTTGGTGGTGCATTGTTTATCTTTGTTCTGCACCTTGGTGTGCATCAGTGCTTCTGACAAGATTGCGACACGTGGTTATATCCTCATTAAAACGTGGCTAGCGTCTGTGCACTGGGCCAAAGATAACTCGCAGACACGGCAAATGGATTATCACTTAATGGCATTTCAATTTCCCTTTTCATTTTACAAGAGACCACGACAAAAACATGCCGCGTTTCAGCAATAGCATTTATGATGGTGTGTAAACAGAAGCTAGAAGGGAGCAAAAGTCTGCTATTGAGCCCTGACTGGAGCTTAGCCTTTATTCATTGGATTGGACTTTAACTCTTTAGTTTGTTAAATTAAATTCTGAGAAGAACCCAGTCTTGTTTTTTTAAGTAATCCCAGACAGTTAAGTCTCTCTTTGTGAACTCGAGCCAATCCTGGGGCAGCTCCAGTGACACTGAATTAAAGTCAGATTTAGTGGACACTGAACTTTCCCATTTCCTGAGACATACTCTGTCATACATTATAACTGTTATTGCATCTATTTGAAAAAGCTAATTTTGGTCAACATCCTTTGTCAGTGAGGATTTACTTTCACATTAGATGTTAAAGCTTTGGTTCTAGGTTCTTTATGAATATCTTTATTCATTCTGACAGATGTTGATAGAGTTTTATGTAATTATAGCAATTTAGTCTACTAAATAAATTCTGTTTCATAGGATAACACAGGTGTAAAGATTCTTGTAAGCAATAAAGCAGGGCAGGTGTATTGTTGCAATTTACTGGATGACAGCTTGAACACACACATTTAGCATTTTTAGTGGCTATTCATCATCATATAGCACCATCTGTGTTGGCCAGATTGCCTGGCTACTGACATTGTGAAGCCAGCCACACCCTCGTCTGCTATGAATTAATTATAGCAGTAACATAAAACAAAACTATTTGTTGTGCAGTTTAATTTTAAATTTGCAGACTGTGCATGTCTGGCTTAATATGGACACTTATGGTTGTATTACTTATGTTTCCAATGATGCAGTGATACAAATTGCTAACTTCCTGCTTATGAGGCATTTTTTAAATACATATCTATATGAGTTAACCTTATTCAATCACTTTAGAAGACTCAATAACTGTGATTTGCTCATCCACTCTCTGAAATATGCATACCACATATATTGTAGGTGTTTCCTCTCTGTATTTCAACAGTGAAAACATAGTAAACTCACATTTATCAGCAAAAGCACTGCTGTGGCTTTGACAGTTGTGAAATTTTAAACAACAAATAAAAGCACCAACTCAAACCATTAAGTAGGTCAAGTGACAGAAGAAAAAATCTCTTCCAGTAAATAATTATATATTTCACATTTAAAGCAATCCCAAAGGGTGAATATTCTCTTTGTGTTTATATTTAGACAGATCCCACGATGAACTGCTTAACAAATTTGCTTAAGGCCCCACTGTGGAGCTATCGCTGCTGCTTTGAAATTCTGGCAGGTACTGTAATACATGATTCTGTCAATTAAACCTCAAACCATGAACTCTGAGTCCATTATAGGGAGAGCCACTGTAGTTTGCCTTGCCTTACTACTTTCTCTTCCCTTGTCACATCACAAGCCATATTTGGTTTGACCAAGTAAATTATATTTGCACAGTGAGTGGCCTGATTTGTAATGATGCACTTTGAAGTTACGATGCATAGGGACCACAAGCATGAAGAAGAGGTGCTTTTCTGTACCCTTACAGTATGTGTGTATGTATCTGTGTATGCATTACATTGTTTGTTATATATATGTATGCAATGTGCAATATAAAAACAATGTAATGCATACACAGATACTACAGATACAGATAATTGAACATTTTATTTGTAATCTATCTACACAGCATTTCCCTATCGTTTGTTGTAATGTTTGTATCAACAAAACACATTATCAAGGTATTTATTTAAATAGCTTGTTTTATTCGGTCCTTTATATTATATGTCATTTTATATAAAACAGTGTTGTTAACCGTAGATGTAACATCAATGATAATAATAATAATAATAAAAACACTTCTATTCGATTTAATTTCAGAGCCAACAGTAATTGTTAAAGTCTTGTTAGTAGTTATTGTAGTGAAATCAAACGCTCAACCAGTACCACAAATTCATGTGTTAATACTTTTTGTCCAATTCGCTTACCATAGTTTGCCCCCAGTCTCTGGTTGCTTAGTAACGCTCCCTAACTACAAACACGGATGCTGGGGTAGAAAAGGTAGAGCACTTTCGTCGAAACAGGGTCAGTTGTTCATTATAAACACTAATAATTGTCATATAATACCACGTATAAGGTTCGTATTGCTCGTTAATTCGTCTTAACTTGCTAGTATCACACACCTGTGCCGTTTTAATGGGTTGACGTTAGCGTGGTTGTCGTAATTAGTTTTCGCTTGCTAACAACTTTCTAGCTTTAGCAAACAAGGCGCATTGTTAGGATTAGACGAATAAGCTTAAACAAGTCAACTTTTTCTGACATGGAGCTGGATATTCGTCAGTATCTCACAAAGGCAAAGGGGCAACAAGGTCTGTAATATATTAACGTTCATTCAGGAGCAATTACAGTTTTACGCGTTGTTAAAGTGCCTTCACTGTGTTTAACCACGAGTATCATAAATGTATGTAGACTCCGGAGCTCTGCTGTCAGCTTACCATTTAATCAAGGACAACCGAGTAGCTGAGACCAGCGGAAGAACTCCACGCATTTCCACAGAGTTGTATGTTGTTTGTGCGGAAGTAGCCCTACAGGTAAGAATGAAGCAGGGCATATTCACTGTAATGTGGTGGGTGATAAATACGTACTGTAGTCCAGATTCATAACAAATGTATTTTGTCTCTGTTTTAGTACAATAACTTCAGTTAAGTAAACTATTTGTATGTATATATATTTTTTTCTTTTTTTTTTTCTGTGACACTGACTTTCTAAAAGATATATATATTCAAGATGTAGGCCAAATGTAATGTGTAAAATCATCCCTGAATTAGGATGATATAGTTAGTCACAGCAACAGCACAGAAAGTGATTTATTGTACTTACTGACCAGCCACTTTACTAGCTAGAAAGGTGTCTCTAATTAAGTGGCGGTGTGGTTGACTGCTGATTTAGCCCCTCTGCTTCAGAGTTGAGTGTTCAGAGATGATCAGCTGCATACCTTGGTTGTAATGAGTGGTTATTTAAGTAACTGTTACACCAGTCTAGCCATTCCCTTCTGGCATCAACAAGGCATTTTGAGAACTGCCTCGCACTGGATATTTTCTCTTTTTCAGACCATTCTCTGTCTGGCACCCACAACCATGCCATGTTCGGACACTCATAAATCACATAAATTCTCCATTTGAATGTTCATGTTGAACTTTGTGGGGGCATCTTGACCATGTCTAGATGCCTAAATGCATTGAGTTCCTGGCATGCTGATTAGATATTTGTGTAAAAAAAAAGACAAAGAAAAAATCCTATTTGATTTAGATGACACAAGTAAAGATCTAACTCAGATACCAAAATGTGCCAATGGCAATGCCAGTTAACTCTAAACTGCACCTAAGGTTGTTTTTGCCAATTATGACTGAATACTTGACTGAATCTCGTTAAACTACTACATATCTACAATATAAGTCATACTTATATTATCAGTCACCAAATTAATATAGAATCATGTATTACACATTGTTGGTGTACACATTGGTTTAGTGCTGATAAGCCAGCAGAATGATCACTAATGCTGAAATCATCTGTTTGAATGATTGATATGCAGGAACACATGCTCTGAATATGCCTGAAACCTTGCCTTCCAAAAGCTGTGAGTGTTTTCATGTTGTGAGGAGTTCATGACTGCTGCAATGTTGCATAAGACATGATGCTTCAAGGAGCCTCAAAGAATGAAAGATTCACTACTGACTGATTTTATTTTCATCTGTGGAAGTCACTGTATTATTACACACATTATTGGCATGCACAAATGACTAATTTGTTTGTTAGTTGATTATCACCAATATTTTGTTGATGGAGGTATAGCTGCTGAGATAGAAAATAAAAGATAAAAATATCTCCAGGACCCCCTGCTTAAGACTTTCATAACAAATGTATTATCTCAGTGTTTTAGTACAGTAACTTTAGTTAACTAAATCCAAGTATTCTCCCACTAGGGGATGATAATGAATATTCACTAATGTAGACTGAGCTGTCCTAGGGCAAAGGAACTATATTTGAATAATGAAACACAGTGATATTCCATAATGTTATTTGTTCTCTCCTCTTTATATTATACAGAAAGTTTTTTTAAGTGAAAATGCAACTTGCCTTGACGTCTTATTTGAATACTGAATTACTCCTCGTTCTCAACAGGAACACAGCAAAATATTCTAGTTTCTAGAGAAGCATGAATATTCCCAGTGCATGAAGACAGTTTCTAACATAATGATGCAATGTGTATTACTGTTAAATTTAACTTCACTTGTTTTGTGATATTCCAGCTTGATAACACGGTTTGATGATTACACGAAACAACTTTTCTATTACAGGATTGTCTCCAATGATTGTTCATCCATGCCCATTTATGTATTAATTTTGCAAGCAGTGACTTTAAAGGGCAGTGACCTGCAATTAGGGCAATATGTGTAATGTGTAAAAAATTTGCATCACATGATGCCATTTCTGAATTGCTTAAATAATGCATCAAACATAGAAAAGTGCTGGTGACACAATATAGCTGCAGATAAGGTTTAAATATTTATTTTGTTTGGCCTTTTTGCATCTCTTTTCTGTGTTTTCAGCTGGGCTGTTTGGAGATAAGCACAGCGTGTCTAAAGATGTACTTTGAAGAGAATCCGCCGGCTAATCAATTTTTGTGTCGAGCCTACCTCTGCCAGGGCCAGCTGAAGTCTCCGCCGGCCACTGGGACTGTGGTGAGGACAGTAGATTGGACACATCTCCTCAAGGGGCTTGTGTGTAGTTGTGTGTCTTTCCCAATGAGACACCCACACAATTACTGTAGAGATATACAGTATTTGCAATACGAAAGGAGAAGCTTCGTAAACAACCCAATTCTTCAAGGCATATTGCCCTTTGTTTTTTCACAGTTTAGTGCAGTTTCAAGTTTTTCTTGCTGTTTTATCACAGTGACCTTAATGGAATAGTTAGTTTGTCTGATCTTTGTATGATTGTGTGATGTGACAAGGTGTAACTTCCCATTTTGCGTGATATTCTATTTTAGGAAGACTTTGAGGAGGCTGTGCTGTATTTTCTTAAAGCTGTTGAAATTTCAAAGCATGATACAAGGTATGCAACCTCTCAGATGTGTGTTTGGCTTGTTCTAACAATTTTTTAAAAAGTTGACCAGTTTATACCATGTGCAGTTCATCATCTCGAATATTTCTTGGCAGTTGCCATTATAGTGTGAAGGTTCACTCAAAGATGAGCAATGAAAGTGAAATTTTCACAACAGGGAAGGTTTTTATTTAGCTGTGATGGGTTATGAGGGTTCAGTCTGCTGCATAAAAAATATTCTGGGACATGAAGGTTTGATTTACAAAGACACATTGTTAAAATATAACATGATTCTTCATGCTTCACCCCAGCCTCTTTTTTAAAAAGTGGTTGATATTCAGCATGTTTTCTTCTAAATTTTAGCAGCTGACTGTGAGCTGGGTGAAAATGATGATAAATATAGATGCCATAATAGAAATTTTAAAAGATATGTTCCCTTGTTCCCTATGCTCAAAGATGTTCTGCAAGCAATCACCACTGATCTCTTTGCTAATGAACTCATAACCTGTCCATAAAAAGGCTGAATGAGCAATCCCAATTACCACCAGTGGGAATACATATCTAATACATCTAGTCCAGACTAATGCACAACACACTCTCTGGTGAATAAATTAGCAGCACTCACACAGTCTGTTCACCAATTTCCTCTAAAACATTGCCTTGAATTCATAAATTTCCCTCATTTTACATAGAAAGGCTCATACAGGTTGCCCTCCTGAGGCTCATTGGACAATGGTTAAATCACACACATTTACAATTCACAAACTCTGCATACAGAGTTGACACTTGGCCTGAACTTAGCTGTACTAAGAGATGAAATGGCTTGCAAGTGCATCACATGAATAATAATATATTCAAATTATCTTCCATGTTGTTTGTATCTTACAGATCCCACTATATAGTGTTTGATGCATCAGTGCTGTACTTCCAGACAGTACGTCCTCTACTACAGCCAGGGCGGTGTCACCACCTTGTGCCTTCCCTCAGGCAGGTGGTCCAGAGTCTGGAGGAGGTAGCAGACCAAGACCACAGCTGGAGGGCTCAGCTCATGATGCAAGTGACCCTGCAATGCTCTCTTAATTCTCTTTCATGAATATGTCCATTCCTGATTCTGTCTGGTCTCATGTTTGGATTACACACAGAGCTGATTAACTAGCTGTTCATTTGTGGCCATGGCTCTCTCGTTGCCTCATTCTTTTTATAATGTACTCCCATGACACCTCAGGCTCAAATGTTAGTTATCTTTGTTCTGAGGACAAAATGTGCCGTTATGTACAGAGTTGGGTCAGTAATACTGGTAGCCGGGCTATTAATGGGATTGGGGAAAATTTTTCTGAAATTCGGTATCAGTCATATAAGATAGGGTGGCCACATATTGTACATGGCTTCCACCCAAAACTCACTATGCTGCTACAGTAATTCAGTGCATGGTTCTTGGAACATTTTGTTCACTCAATCTATTACTTTCACTGTCCAACACAGTGAGATAAGAGGTTTATAAGAGGAATGTTATTGTATTGAATTTACAGCAGGCACGTGTGCACACAGTAACAAACTGTAAAACTTGGTATGTAATGCTGAGGACACTGCTATAGTTAAACTCACATCACCACTAAGGTCAATTTATAGTGGAAGTATTCCAGTAATCATTGCAAGACATTGTTCTTTCATACTGCAATGGTATTATAACACAAATGAGAATGATCTGTTGTCTTTGAATCCAGGCATCTTATCATATGTCTTGTGGACACTGGGAGAATGGAAGATGCTGAAGGTTTTGCCATGGTTACAGAAGAATTCATCAAGTCACATACACCCCATCTTTATCCAAGATTCTATACGATACTGGTAAACAGCATTTCTTTGGGACTCACTCTTGTCATTGGTTAGATTTTCTAAAGCCTACAAAGCAGTTATAGGTGGTAAAGCCTAGTTTTCTCTCACAGCATTTGAATTACAAAATGTCTAAAACTATATTTAAAACTTTTTTTTTTTTTTTTTGCCAAAGGTGTACAAAAACAACCATAACCAGACTTTTGGTCTTTTATTAGTTCAGCCTTATTGCTTGAGTTTCTTTCTAGAACCGAATGATGAGAAAAACATTTTTTATTTACCATCATTCAAATAAACTTTCATGAACTTTACCGGGTCAAAGATCTGAAACGAAAACACAGACAATGCAGACAGTTTCACTGCTATTTAGATGTATACAGTTCCATTGCTTTGCATCTATCCTGATGACATTTCACTGTGTTAGGGACTTATCAATCAAAGGTAGCCATGCCCCCAAAAATACCCTGCTTTATCATACACTTTCTTCTATATGAAACTACTATTTCATTAACATAGTATTGTCTTGAAGAAGTTTTTAAAGAAGACCATAATGTTGCCACTAGATTTTTTTCCCAAGGTGATTAAACAAGTGAGAAGTCAACTACATTTTTCCACTGGTTGGATACTCCACATCCTATTTACTGTAGGATAACAATAATTATTTCATATTGCAGGATCTCCTGATTGTAAAAGGTGCTATGTTAAGTGTATGCTTGAGTTTTCACTCTCCAACTGCACAATATTGATGCATTTAACTGAAAAAAATTGCAAACATTTTCCCTGGGGTGCATGCCCTCAGACCCCCCTGGATGGTTTGTGCCGCCCACTATATCCTCATTTAATCCTGTGAGAAACAAAGAGTTTATTGAGTTTCTTTTAAAATACAGTAGACCTTTGAACAAAAGATTAAAACCAAAAAAAGTCTTCTACTATCTTTTCCCTTTCCCTTTTTAGGTACATTACAAGCTGAAAGAAGCTGATGTCCTCATTGAATCAAGCAGACTGTGTGCTCCCTTGGCAGTCATTTACAAAATACAAGACTTTAAAAAGTAAGGAAAGTTTCTTTGTTATATTTAAGTAGAGGTTTATATTTGCTACAGCATTTGTTTTGCTGAAACCATTGTTTTTGTGCTGTCAAGATGAAAGCAAATTCCATCTAGTAGAGATAAGAAAGTGGTACTGTAGCTGTCATTGCCCACCAAACAGTGTTTGATCTGCTGTAATTGTGAAGGCAAACTTACTTTTGAACAAATATACTTCATAAATTGATTGTATAATTGTTTTTCTCTGAAATGTTCCCTGCTAATACTATAAGAAAGTACGTTCTTATTAGTTATTACCAAGTTAATGGTCATACCAATGTTCAAAGTTTTGCCATTCTGCATTTGTAACCTGGAAACTCTTAAGACATTAAACTGGTTCCACTACCTCTGATCTTAGGCTATGACCTGGTATAGTGGGCATGTTTGTCTGACCGCCTGCATACCATAATGGTACAGTATCATGGATCTGGTGTGGCAGAGTATAGTCCCATCCCCCACCCCTCTCCTGCAGGCATGTACTCAACATGTCAGAGCTCCTTATGGCTCAACTATAAACATCATCAGCATGACTCAGTCTGACCCAGCCATCGTTAGCATCATATAGGTTATTTTGCCTAGGGGTTTTGCACTGTGTGGAAGGAGTATATTACAAATACAGATGCATGCTCTTGGAAGCATAAGTGTATGTAAATTAATCTTCACAGACAGGTTTTTCGTGTTGTTTGTAGCAGGTTGAGAGAATCAAATGAAAATGGATCAACAAAAGAGGAGCTTGAGCAGATTTTCCACCTTCTTTCGGACCGTACCAAAGCATCTGCTACGCCTGTGAACTCCAGTCCTCTTCAGAGCTCACCACCCATCCAACCAGCTGACAGGTCGGTCCTAAAATCTCGTAGCCAACAAGCTTACCTTTGTCGCTCCCTGTCCTCTTCTTAAACCTCCCACTACCATAAAACCACATATGGATATCCTCAGGCCAGTAAATGGCTCAGCTTACTGTACTCAAGTGTTGTGGATTGTATAAATTATGTTTTATCTGGGATTTGCAGAGTTTCCTTCCTCCTGGAGTTGGCTCTGCTGGCCTTGCAAGTGAAGCATCAGAACTTAGCTGTCGAGTGTTTGAAAGAGCTAAAGTCTGCAGGAGAAGCTGTAAGTGTCCGGTATTTTCTTCAGAGCTCAGGCTCTAGCTTGGCTACATGTAACTGTAAATATTTTAGAAACATACAAATGTATGTACACAATTTGACATCCCCTCTTAAGTCGGCACTTGAGATGAGATAGATGAGATTAATTAGCTGAGCTAATGCCTGGGAGTTAAACCGGTTGGTGTTTTTTCAGAACACCTGTTTTGAATATATTTAATAGAAGGCTGTGTACTTTTTTTTTTCCAGAATTTGCCATTTTGCAGTTTATGATATAAATAGAATTATAACATACCATGACATATGCAAGAAGTTTTGACAAGATTTAACTACTTATCTGTAGCTATGTCTTCCGCTGTTCCATTTAATGGTGAATGCAGACTCTTAAATCACATGTATTTGTCATTTCAGAGTGTTGGCCAACGCATAATAATAGAGTGTATCAGCTGTGAAAACAACCTCCTGAAGAGAGAGGCGAAGATGAATGACTACTCCAAAGCCAGTGTGGAGGTGCTCCATCATATGTCTGAATTATCATCCATGTGTTTCTGCTGCATGTTATGCAGGCAATGGACCCAATGGCAGAGTCCTGATTACTTGTTTAATAATATTTTCTTTAATCTCATTCTTTTTATTAAGAGGTACTCATTTTCACTCGATTTTCATTTAAATAAATATCTGTTAAGACAACATCTATCATCAAATGAGGAAACACAATCTGTGGCCCACTGATAAAAGCTCTGCTATTTGCAGTAAGTCTTGAACATATGAAATAGGTGTCTCTGGCAACTTTTCTCAAAATAATTACAATTACTGATGATTTTCCATCTACTGCAACAGACTTTTACTCACATGTGTGAGACGCGGCGACCTCTGCTATTATTGCTAGCATTACTGTGACTAGATGATGAAGCCTGATTATAAATGTTATGGCTTTTTACTGAAAAAAAGGAAGCAGTCTTATTGATTAAGGTTAAGCTGTGATCATGTGTTATCATGAATTGGATAACCAATCAGGTCAGGAGAAAGGACCTAAAAGGTACCCAGAAACCTGGTACAGTACCTCACACTAGCAAGTACACCCAGGCCTGACTGATCCTAGCAGTTGAATACTTTACAGGACAGGTCTTATCAAGAAAACCAGGGATTTATAACAACATGACATTAAAGCTCAGAAATGGCCCAAAATGCCTTCAATTACCTTTTAACAGATTATGTGCTCCCAAAGAACAGAACAGAGATCATTGAGGTTTTAAAGTACTTTAGAACTGATTACCCATCTAGAAGTGCTTCAGCAGAAAGAGTTTTAATGGAGAAGTTTAATAATCATATTAACCTCAGTATATTTCGGGTGTATTTTCTTTTTTGACAAAAAGAAAGTCTTGTTAGAAGTAGGACAACGTAATCTAATTCAGGAC
>JAOWBC010000318.1:19691349-19703735 GCA_028566105.1 Hypoplectrus providencianus
AAGTGTTTCATCAGCCCAGCAGTCATTTTCTCAACCCTCAGTGGACTGCAGAGCAAATAAAGGCATTCATTTCATTTGATAACAGCAATTTGTACACTTGAAAAAAATCATGTTAGGTATGGTCAAAGTAGACTTTTTGAAGATATTTTTTCATGTATTCTGGCATTTAAGCTCTTTCTGGAGAGAAAAAGAAGCAGTGTATGCTCATGAAAACAGACCACTGTCCTTCGGCATAGAAATAATTATGCGAAGTTTGGGATATAGTGATATTTTTGTGTAATGATGTCAGCCAGGAAGCATACATTTTGCTGTCCAAATTTGTGGTAGGGGGTTTACTCGCAGGAGAAGAACTAAAATGTTTAGCCTTCAAGCCCGACTTTGAGTCTTTGTTTTTCCAAATAATGTCAGTTTGGAGCATTCTTTCAATTGTGTTTCTCAGGAATCGTGCTCTGTTTGTGCTGCTGTGTGATACTGTGGCCCTGGGCTTGATCCAGCCTCTGTGTGGACAAGACAGCGTCGAGTCAGCCCCGCCAGGAGACAAGGGAAAAAGCAGAGCTGAGAAGGGGATGGAGAAGGCTGCCAGTGTCCATGGAGTTTTTTTAGACCCTGATGCTCTTCAGGATGTCCGCAAGGCATCAGAGGTATGTCAGTGTGTGTGTGTGTGTGTGTGTGTGTGTGTAATATTTTACATTGTTAGACATTGTAAGCCATTTCAAAATGAAATAGTAAAACAATGAATAGCTAAACAAACATAAAAACTTCAAAGTCAGTTTCTGTCTGAAATAAATAGAATAATGATAACATTTATAGCACATTACATTCAACGCTTAAAAACAGATCAGAATCTGAAAAGAGCTGAAAGAAATGTTTGAGTCTCTGAAAAGAGTAACGTTTAATCTGTGAATGGATTTTATGGAATATTTTAGAGCCGTGTTCAGAACCTCAATAATATCCATCTATTATGCAGATACAGATCCAAAAAATTAAAAAAATAATAAGAAAGAGAAGGCTTCAGAATTAGCTACAGTACATTTATACACGATTTATATGTAAAAGAAAATAAACGATCTGAGCTTCAAAGCACTTTAAGTGATAGAAAGATTCTATTTGAACAATTTACATTAAAGAATTAAAGGTTTGTAGTTAAGAGATTATAATTTAAACCTCTTCAGAGAGCTGATAAAACCAATTCATATCAAGGAATTGGGAGAACTCTTAAGTGAAAGTTCGGGGTTGACCCCATTGCTTTGGATGATATTTTTCATGAAACAACTTTGTGAATTAATGATAATATTGGTTTGGGAGGCCTGTTGCCTTATCCAAAAAAAGATTTTCAAGTAAAATGTAGGCTACATTTCACTGATTTATTTATGTGCAGATAATTCTCAGGCTCTTATGTTCTTATGTGTTTGGCAGCTTGTTAAAGTCCGAATAAAGCAAAAATAGATATGTGATCCAATTTTTCCACATGGCAGAAAATGTTATTCAACAAACCTACAAATCTGCATTAAAAAAAAACAAAACAAAAAATTATACTTGAAATAGTGCTCTGAAATGCTGTACACGCTGAATCCAGGCCTGTCTGATTTCCATCTTCTCCATTGACTTTCCACCGAGGTCAAACTGGCTCTTGTTGTTGGAAAAGCCTGCTTTTTGAAAGTTGTTGAGTGTTGAAATTACGACCAACTACAGACAATACTTATCATATTTGGTAATAATCTTAGATATTATGTGCAGATATGAGTTAAGATCAGCTTCAGCTTACATTATAGGTAAATGTAATAGCAGCTCCAGTGTGTCATTGAGTTTAGTCCCCCTTCTATGATAATAAACCCTCACGATTAAGTCGATACCTTTATAGAAGCTCAGTATGAGTAAAGGTTCCTTAAATGTTCATGATATCACAAATTGGATATCCAGCAGCAGCCATTTAAGAGTTGTTTGTGATTTGGTCTTTATGACTTATGAGCCATTTGACTACAGATCTAGAAGCTGATTTTAGCAATGCTTTAAGAAATAGATACTGCCATTCTTCTTTTACATATATACTGTATTTAAGAACCACAAGGCTCTTCAGAAGGTTCTGTTACTTGATATGATATCGTGACAGATGTTAGAGCATTTTAGGTGAAAGTTGAAGTACTCTCAGGATACATTGTATTATCTTGTTCATCCTTTGACACAAAACACTCTCGTGCACGCAACCACATACACACTGGCATGTAGCTTCCATGACTGCGTGTCTTTGTGCCAATGAGGTCTGATGTCTCTGTTCTCTCTCTGTGCTGCAGTTGCCAATTAAACACTTTCTCCCTTTCTATTCAAAGGATCCACCATGAATATCAGCTCTAACTCCAGATGAAAGGCATTTTATCAGTGAATTATTAACTAAATTTCATCGCGCCTGTTTCCTTTTTGAAGGAAAGATAAAAAATGATCCTTTTCAGTACATTTTTTATAAATAGTCGACAGTAAAGTAGGGTCAGATACAGATTCTCGCTTGAACAAAGTCTTACTGAATTCATAGTCTTTTGTTGAAGTGTGTCATGTCTGCCACTGACAGGCTGGCAGAGGGCCTTGGGCGAAAGATAGTGCAGGGTATGCAGAGTCTCAGATATGTATCATAATTTTTTAATATAATTTAGGATTAAGCATGATCCTGATTATGTTAAAGTCATGTTCTCCTTATTGAGCTTCTCAGTCCTAGCATACAGACTACTTGAATCTGAAAGAATGCGAACTCATTGTTTTTTCTACACTTCCTCCTAGCTTTGTGAGTCTGCCCTCTTGTTATCCACCTGCAACATCCCAGGGGAGATGGTTCCTATCGCAGCAAGGAAACAGGTTGTGGCCACATGGGTGAGGATCAAGAGGCTATTGCAACAGCAGATTGGTCCAAAGATGGAGACTAAAGATGAGGTACCATTCTTGCTTCTTTTTGCTTATCCGTGTTTAGGGCTTAAGAAGCATTTTTTAAATACAGTTTATTACACTATAGTTCAGGATTCTGTTGCACCAGCCACTAATAAACCAAGTACCTGGTTTCAATAAAAAGTCCTGACTAAGTCACTACTATCTAGTTTCATGCTGGTGGTTTACTAAACACCAATCTAATTTTAGTGTCTTATGTAGTAAAGATTTAAAGGTTAACCAGTTGCTAGGAAACAAAACAAGCTCTCTTCTAGTATAACCTCCTAAACTAGTATTTTTGGTAAGTGTAGGTATTTCTTTTTTTTTTGTTGTCTGCATACTTGGAGATTTGAGACCAAATAGTAGTCACACAGTTTAGAAAAGGTGATTCAAAGTTAACTGAAGTTACTTGCTAATTTGACAAAAAAAAAGAAAAAAAACACAAATAAAAACAACTAGCTCAGTGGGTCACCAACTTTATCTCAACCAGTGACAGATACTATATTTGCTCTGACAGATAAGATGGCCACTCTCCCATTCAGATTGATTTCTGTTTGACAAGATGTTCAGTGGAAATTACAAACTGAGACCAAACTGTCACACTATTGTATACTATAATAAAAAGAAAGCCTGACCTGACCATCATGTCCTTCTTGGCAATGAGCCAAGCGCCACCCTAATGTCTGTCACTCAGCACTGTGACCAATAGGTTAGGGTCAGGTTTCATTGCTCTGATTGGTTGCATGTGTAGAGACATTTTCTTCTGCACTTATCCTATAATGCAACTTGGAAATCAAATATAAGAAGTCCCAAATGAATGCATACATAATACACATTTGCAGATTAGACTGGCAAAAAGCATACCATCAAACACTGAAAAACAAACACAAAACAAAAGAGCAGATTCACACTTAATCAGACCGTAATGCAATCCTTACAAACACACACATAACATATATCTGCAGGCATTAAATCCAAAGAAAATAACAAAACTTTAAAGATGTGATAAAAGACAAAAGGAAAAAAAGTCAATAGAGTAAATAATAAAAAAAAAAAAACTTGATCCTACTTCATCAAATATTCTTTTTATTATCGTATGCAAAAACACATCGACTCTTCCTTAGGGTAATTACAAAAAGCAATCACTTTAAAGTCAACATCCAGTGTACTTTTTAATGAAATGCAAACTTCTTGCCAGCCTTCAGCTTCAATAAACTTCCAATATTTAAATTTTAATCCTGCTTCTAATAATGATAGAGATGTTGGTCTATTAGTTACACACTTGATGCTCTGTACACTACATTTAAAAGTTGAATGCTCTACAAATGAGTTTTATGCAAGACTTGTGTGAAGAAAACAGAAATAGAATGTAGCTAAACGTTAGGTAATCAAGAGTTGTGCATCTGAATCAGAAAAAAAAAATAAGCAAAAGCTGAAATAAGCATTGTTTAAAATTGAGAAAGAAACAACAACAAACTTTGGCAAATCGGCTAAGAAATATGTTATTTTTATACTTTCCTGTGCTATTATGTTTTATTTAATGGAGTGGCTGGTATCCTCTTACTTTAATATTTCTGATATAAAAAGCTTCCTTTTTTATTGCATTATAAAATATGTGGATTGACGTGCTGAATACCCACTAAGACTGAGAACTGCATAGCTCATTGTCATAACATAATCATGTCACATTTATAATGCATCCTGTATTATGGTCTCCTCACAGTTCTTCTGTAATATGCTTATGATATTGTGGGCTCATGCCTGACTATTCTAATAACTGTTTTGAAGTGGTAGGTGGTGTTTCTGCCTTACATCTGTATAGCAGCATTGTATCCACTTGTCTGTGATCATCCCAGGATGTTACATTCCCTGATTGTACTGCTTTACAGTGGGACAGAAAGGTGGGGAAAGCGCTTATACAATTTGTCAGTTGAACAGACCGTTTGATTAGTCACCATAATCCTACGACCGTTTGTCAGCCAAGGTTCTTTCTGCCCTACATTAGTCCCTTCAGCCTGATGTGCTTTGAGTCACAGCTAAATGAGGTTTGTTTCTTGCAGTGCAAATTAAGAAATGCAGTGTTAAAACAAATGGGGTTTGTCTCTAATCTCAATAAATCATTTATCAACTCATTTTCCACACAATAGCAAGTCATACATTATCGACGAGTTTATCTCTGCTGTATTTGGGACACATACACTATGATAATCATACTGCAGGGCCATGTATAATTTACAAGCAAATAGTAATACATGTATATGTATTTCTTGGAATTAAACTTAAGGGATTGTTATGTATATTTATCAGGAGAGGACTGCATTGCTCAGTATGTGTTGGTCTTTTTCCCTTATTTTCAGTGTGAGAATGCGGAAGTGTCAGCAATAACGCGAGTGCTGGTAGGGGTGGAGATGCTCCAGTGCAATAGGAACCCGAGGCATATGGAGTTCTCCGTTCCCAGTCTCTCGACAGTATGTACTTCTCTGTCCAAGTTTTCCTACAGTAGCTGATGCCCAGATGGTAACAACAGATGCCAAGATGGCCTAAGAGCCCTCAGACCCTGTCTGCTTCTCATCATGTGTCAATATTTTTAAAATACTGTAGCAGCCTTGATCATCATGCTCTGGTGGGATCAGAAATGCCCTTGTTATGAAATGTGCAGTGCAGATCTGTGGAGAATCCCTCTCTCTGACGCTCAAAGCCCTTTGGCCTTAATGTCTTTTTTCACTTAGTCTCTCACATTTTCCTCCACTCCTCCTTTCTGTTTTTCTTCCTTATTTTCCACCTCCTAATCAACCTTCCATCAGTCATTTTCTGTACTTCCAATCACACTTCCTTTGCTACTTTCCTCTACATCTCTGATTACTCATACATTTTCCTTGCACCTATACTCCATGCATTTTCTTTCTCCTGTGCCGTCTTTTTTCCTTTAATCTACCCCTCTGATTAGCAACTCCTGTCTTATCTCTCTAGATCTTTAGGTCTCTTTCTTTTCTCTTTTTTGGCTTCATTTTTTCCCCAGTTTCCATTTCAGCTCATGGTTTTCTCCATTCCATGCTTGCATTACTCCACCCCCCACTTCTACATCATCTCTCATTTGTTTTCATCCCCTCGCTGCTAGTAGCTTTCACTTTTCTCTCACTCAATCCTCCCTGTTTTCTCTCACCAACTCCATTTTTCTCTCCCCCCTCCCCCTCTCCTCTCTTTCCTCACCTAAAGCTGGTGAGCATGGCGTCTGAATGCAGCTGGACTGACGCTGTGGTGGAGCTGCAGGTGTGGTGCCAGCTGGCTGCCTTCTGCCATCGTGCCAACGACCACAGCTTAGTGTTGTGCTGCACCAAGAATGCTCTGCAGCTTGAAGAAGCAGCAGCAAAGAGCCTTAACAACAAGCCTTGTGTTCTGTAAGTGTAATTTGATGATTACAATTTCATGTAATCATCCAATTAAGGAGATATGCTGCAATTTTTGTGGTGTGAGTGCTCAGTCATGGAGAGCAGTACAGGTACAGTTGATTGTCAGAAGTGGGTGAGATTTCTGCATCTAAAGCTGCTCTGAGGAGCAGGTGACATCTGGTGCATATTCAGGAGTATTGCAGTTTTAATAAATAGGCAAGCATTTCTTTCCACATTTTGCATGATGCTGCAGAGTTGGATGTGCAATTACTGATTTTTCTAGTGCATATCCATTTTATATTTTATTTGACTGGTTGACTTAACTGACAGGTAATAAATTCCCTCATGTCCCTAGGTATGGCCTGACTGCAGTGAATGAGATGCTGAGCAGTGCAGCTTGTTTGAGGGGTTTAAGTTTAGTCCATGAGTCCAATGGAGACCTGCACACTTACAGAGAGGCTTTGAAAACACTTCTGTCCAGTGTCAGGTACTGTTTACACTCAGTGAATGTTTTGAAGAATGCCCTTGGCAAACTATTTTAAAATCATCCTCTTAATCTGGTTCTCGTCATTTAAACTTTTTACCTTATATATGCTTGCTATCCTCTCTCATCCATAGCTATGCGAAGAAGGCAGACAATCCAGCCCTGTGCGTTGCAGCTGCCCGGCATTACTGGAACACATGTCAACCCCTGACACAGAATCCCGAGGAAAGAAGGCAGCTCCAAAAGCCCCTGGAGAACATCCTGATTGCTCTGGTTCACACCAACACAAAACAAGTAAATGTATGGCGGCTTCTGTGGCCATAGTCACACAAGGGATGTCACGAGAACTGATACTTTGCCACCACTCAATCTCTAAATTGAAAAAGCTCTACTGCTAAAAGTCTGCTGAAAGACAGGCTTTTTTTCTTTAAACCCATCAGAGCCACCATGGTTAAATTTCAGCCTGCATTTTTGAAACCAGTACTTGTAGCAATGGTGACAAGTTAGCAGACTGCCAAGTTGTCATTGCATCTTTCTCACTGGTGTACAGCAAATAAAAAAAAAGGTTAAAAAGCAGAGAGTACAGAAACAGACAATGGAACAAAAGTTACTGTAGAAAACATTGGTATGACAATGATCCCTGGCCCTCAGGAAGTATGGAAGTTTTTGTTTTACTGTGGGATGGAAATGGATTATCCTGCTATGAACTATGAATTTTTTGGTATCGTGACATCCCTAAATCACATTTTTTTAATCATGACTATATTTTTCATATTGGTGTCATGTGTACCCGCAATAGGCAAAATCCACAAAGGAGTCAGCTTTATTTTTTACAATTATTATACAGTACAGCACTATAGAATGGAACCAACGATCAAACCTGTTTTCAGGCCCAAGCATTTGTTTAAGAAATAAAAATATAAACATTTTCTTACGAATAACTATGATATATTTTTTAGAAATACTGTAAAATAATAATTTAAACAATCAACCTACCAGGTTGGACACATTGTAACTCACGCGTATTTCACAGTGTGTCAAGTAGAATGTTAATGTGTTTCCAGAGGGACTGATTGAGGGAGACACCGGGCTCTTGACCGGGTCTAGAGCAGGCTGTCGTGATATAATTTTGCTTATACACAATCTGTAATAAAGTTCAGTTCAGAAACCTTATCGTCTATTCTGAATGGTTGAGTGAGTAATGCAGCAGAATTAAACACACAGTTCCTCTGACTGCCTCTTCATCCTGACTCCGCTCTGCTTTAGCATCTTTTTCTACTGAAGCAGAACACAAAGCGCGTTCATACACTGTTAAAAAGCATAAAAAACTGCACTAAAAAAAATCTGCGAAACATTATAGCGAGGGTTCACTGTACTTGCTAACTCTAAGCAAGATTTCCATAAATATTCCTCTTAGCATTTTCTTTGAAAAAAGTAAAGATAAAACCTGTTAAGGAAGTTTGTGATATTAGCTCTCCATCAGGCAAATGGCCAACATGACATTGGACTATAAACTATGTATACAGTCACTGTTGTAGTCCAGTCACCAATTTTTAATTTCTTGTCTTAAGTCCCCATTGTTAGACTTCAAATCTGAATCACCATAATGGAGTTTGAGTCCAAGTCGGGGCATGAATTCCTGTGTTTAAGTCTGAGTCGAGTCATCATTGCCTGAGTCTGAGTCAAGTTTTAAGACTGTCTAAAGCCCCCTATTGAAGCAACTTTAAAGAGTTGATATAGACTTTAAAAAAAATAGATTCAATGGAAACACAGCTATTTTCACATCTCAGAGTTTATTAAGTTATTCCAAAATCAACCAAAGGTTCCAAAAATAATTATATGCATTATATACATATAATAAGAAAGCCCTCTTTCAAATAATGCTTGAGTCAAAGTCAAAGCCCAAGTCTAAGTCCTCAGTGTGCAAGTTCAGGACATAATTTGCCGGAATGCACGAGTCAAGTCATCAGAGTGTGAGTCGACACAAGTCCCAAAAATCAGGCTGCAGATTCATTATTGTCCAAGTCATGTCACTAGTCCAAAAACTTTGGCCTTGAGTCAAACCTCTTTGAGTACTATATGAACAAAACTGATGACTGCTGTTGTTGTTAAATCCGTCTGTCAATGTTAAATTAGTTATCGCACAAACAATACAAAGGTGCACATGAAATGAAATGTAGGATTAGAAAGGTAATACACATTGCAAAACATGTAAAATGTATAGTATAATGTTATTATTTTTCAATAAAGTTAGTGGGATCAGTGTGTATTTCACCTTCACTGAACCTGTTATTCAGCTGGCACGCAGCAACCTTTTCGCATTTCTGTAATGTTAAATGACTGAACATTTTTAGTGGCGTGACTCAATATGACAGCACAGATTTCCGAGGAAAACCACAGAAACACAGAATGTGCCCACCCTGTTTTGGGACATGTTCCAGCCCCCTTTCAAGCCTCAGCGAGAGACAAGTCTTTCACAACACTTTCAATTTTCCGTCCTGCCAACTGCTGACAGGACAAAAGTTTCACCAAGACGTACCAGCAACAAAATGAAAAGCAACTGAGCAAAACAAGACTGACTGACAGCCAAACTGAGCTTTCATGTTATGCTATTTTTAACAACTTGACTTAAGTTGATATAAAACTGAGCTAAATAGGCAGCAGCATTCTTAAACTTGTTTAGTCATCTTTAATTGATGATAAAATCGATGTAATGTAATTTTTTCTTGAGGGTGTTACAGAGCAGGAGTCTGAGGAAACATCTCCCTAGAGCTGCCTGTGGACAGCAATCCAGCCAGGGGGATAAACACTCTTTCAAATCGAAAAACTTTAAATCCATAATTAAAGGCAGCTTATGTAAGACTTCAGGATGATCATCTGTGGTGTTCTTTCCAGTTTAACACTGTCAGCAGTGCTGGGACCCCTGCTATAATCAGGAAAATAAAAAGTTATCCAATACAGCTGTCTTTTTCTCAGATGTGATTTCTTTCTCCTTGGGATTCCCAAGTGTAAATGTCAAAATGACAACCTCACCCGTGTAAGTGAAGCGAGTACTGTTACAGGCTCTGGGTGTGGACAGGGATCGACAGATTAGGGGGACTGGGCAAGGTCAAATTGCAATTTATGTTATACTCTACATCAGTGAGCTTTTTGGAAGGAACAAGAGTGCCACTAGCAGCAAAACTCCACTCCCCTCCCTTGTAGCACTTTAAGTATTTATCGTTTCCCTTTATATTTCAGAAACGGGGCAAAGTGAAAGGCTCGCTGACCTTGACAGCGCTGCCACTTGGAAGTTCTAAACATCAAGCAACAGGTGAGCTGTAAGAACATCACAATGTGCTTGAAATTTGTTTTTAAACTTTAGGAGCCAGCTTCAAGTAAAGTTTGCTGTTGTGTATCTGTTGGTTGCCTTCAGTGTAAATAACAAAAATAATAAATATATATGGGCCACATGGTGGAGTATTGGTTGCGGGTTTAAGTTTGCATGTTCTCCCTGTCTTGGTGTGGGTTCTCTCTTATACTCCAACGGTCTAAAAACATGCAGCTCAGGTTGAAGGTTTAAGGTGAACCTCTTTTCTTCCCATATGCTCAGAACATTTTTTTTTACTGTTCAGCTGTTGAAAATAAGAATTAACCCCTTGTCCTCTACCACTGAAATTTTCCAATGCAATTCATTAAGCTATTGATTTGGCTGATTTGATGCCAGTACACTGTCAGTGTACCGGCAGTGTCTGCATGCCTGTTTGGGTGTAGCTTGGTTGCTCATGGTAGCATTGGGGGCTGACCAAGCTAGCTCCTGAGTGCTTTGGGTTGAGGTGATTTGTCAAACTTGAAATGTTCCTTTCTCTAGAAATTGCACTGGTAAGTTCTACTATATTTACAACGTGGTATCTTTTAAATGTCACTTTTTTTATCACTGGTTCAAGCAATGTCTTCCCCTTCTTCCATAATGTTTATGAAGCTATTGTGGATGCTTGTATGCTCACTGACACATCTGGTCAAGGTGCACCATATAATGGGATTAATATGTGCTATTTTTTTGTTTGAGATTAACACATTATTTTGACAGATCTAATTTGAAATTAAAAACACAAGCATAGATAGCATACATATGATTAAATATCAATGATATAAATATGCATTTTTGTGTTATTATGTGCCTCTGTGAATAGATGAAGACCTGACCCTGAGAGCAGCCATTTACAGTTTGTTGCTTCAGATCAACATTGATAAAACAGACTGGAAAAGTGCTCTGCAGCTGCTGGACAAAGCTATGACAGATATGCCTGGCACTATACAGCGGCTGTGAGTAAACCAAATCACACTGGGGCTGGGTGATAGATATGAAAATAAATCTAGTTGTCCTCTTTGTTTAACCAGGCCTCTGCTGAAACAGCGGATACTGATAAAAGCAAGACTCGGGGAAAGTGTGCTAATGGACATGCAGAAGTTAAAAGATGAAGGAGAGCAGTGCTGTTCTTTTATGTGGCACCAGGTGGCACTGTGTGCTGACAGTATATCCCAACAGCTCACCTGCTACCAGAAATCCATCACCTCTCTGGTAATACCTTTGCTCTGGCACCTCTTTTACATCATTATACAAACCTGATTCATCAGCAGGTTAATGCATTTAGATCATGGGTGTCAAACTCTGGCCCGCGGGCCAAATTTGGCCCGCTGTGTAATTTCATTTGGCCCTTGAGGCAATATCAAATTTTTAAAAAACTTACCCTGTTGGCTTTACTCTCTCTCGCAGCCATTGTTATCAAAGTTGTTGAAACTTTTCCCAGATTGACAGACGGTAAAACGTATCTGACAGATGACTTTCCCTCGAAAACACAAGTGTTCCTCAGTACGATCGGTGGGTCAATGAGCTGAGTGAGTTCTCTGGTTCTTTATAGGAACGTGCTGCATTCTAGAATGGAACCGGTCGTGACGATGTCATTAGAGCAGACGGAACACTGTAGAATTAGAAATAACACACACACACACACACACACACACACTCACACACAGACACACAATCACATTTTGGATAAAACCTAGAGGAAAGAGGTTCCTAGAGGAATCATTTTTCATTTTTGGCTTGTTAATTTTACACTGAATGCAAGAGACAGATGGAGGTGGATGATAACATCGGACACTGTCTGATCATATTGATAGGGTCAAGTTAATGGACAGCTTAGTGAAAATGTCCATGTCTCATGTTGGGAATACAAAGGGCTTAATTTAAAGAGAAAAAAAGCATCTAAAGACGCATTAATTCCAGTATTGGTAGTGTAATAAACATTTTTTGATCATAAGTAAAGCTTTTACACACACAAACATATATATATTCAAATAAAAAAAGTATATTTTCACTTAGTCACTTAGCCTTGAAGGATGTTGCCCTTTGTGAGCTTTAACTCAAACCTCTAACTCATGGGTGTCAAACTCTGGCCCGCGGGCCAAATTTGGCCCGCCGTGTAATTTCATTTGGCCCTTGAGGCAATATCAAATTAAGGGCCGACGCGGGGATTGCACCTGGGTCGCTGGCTCGGTAGGCTGGTTAGTTAACCACTGAGCTAAAGTTCAGGTAGATTGAATAGACCCAAACTGGGCCA
>JAOWBC010000318.1:19703972-19717305 GCA_028566105.1 Hypoplectrus providencianus
TAATTTTTTCAACCTTGGCCCGCGGCTTTGTTCAGTTTTAAATTTTGGCCCAGTCTGTATTTGAGTTTGACACCCCTTATTTAGATCATCTTGGCATCCGACATATAATACAAATCTATTATCAAAGTCCATTATGTTTATCCTGGGAAGTCTTCATGCACTGAGCAAAGGCAATATTTCTAGCAAAGTCTCTAGCACCAGCATGTGGTGCCATTGTGTCATTGCAACTGTGTTTCCAAAGGTACACTGCTATGGCCTGGACATACAGGAGGAGAGGCTCTTAGCCTGATAGATTTATTTTTGGCAGTAGTAGAATAAGAGGAATAGAAGGAATACTCATATTCTGTTTTAGTAATTTAGTCATATAAAACTGTAGAAATACTCAAGAAATGCCGTTCATTTATAATGTTACTTCAGGAAAAGTACAAATAGTAATTATATACATAATAATTATTATTCATACATTAATGTTTTTTGCCTTTATGTTGCAGCTGGTTATGAAAATTGCATATTTGTACTCCACATACTACTCAAGGGACTTAAATGATGTAAATGTAATATTTATTCTTGTTTTGTTATTAACCTTAATTTTCGAAGTAGCCAGTAGTTTTCAGATAAATGTAGTGTGGATGGATAACTATTTGATGTCAGTTTTTGAAACAAAATAAAGCATAAAAGATGTTTGATTGACTTTTGTTGTTGTGATGCTGTTTCTGAACAGAGCACTGACGCTCATTGGCAGAAGGTAACACTTCTGCTGGAGTTTGGGGAGTGGCTGTATTGTAACAACTTCCCCAAAGCTGATGCCAAACACCAGGTTCAGTGGGCCATTGACATACTTCTACACTTGGAAAGTGACCAGGCAGAAGCAAAAGGTAAAACTCATCTTATTCATAATAACATGACACAACCGTGTCAATGAATAGTTCTTTTTGTTAACTATGCCAGTCTGTGTCCTTTCAAGTGGAGAAGTTAACAGATTTTACGATTTACCCGCGGTGGACTCGTGGACATGAAACACAGATATCTTAGGAGTGTTTTCCCTTACGGATTTAGTGTGTGTGTGGTCGCACATGAACATAATTTGGCTGTGTACTTTTATTTTGGGGAATCCCTGAGGTTTTACACTGTGTTTTTCTTAGGAGAATAAAGCGATGTCTGATCTGTCTAATCCAGAAAAGAGCCACAGCTTTTTGATAGTTGCATCATCTTCTTGGTTCTGTGTTTATTATTTTACCTCAATTGTCACCCTGTGTAAACAATAAACTAAGCAATTAATGTTCAGAGGAAAAAGAACTGACCAGACAAAAACACCAATTTCTCAACATCCCACATGGATACCTACTGAGAATAGCAGCAGGCTATTTAAAAGACTGCTTGAGAGTCTTTTTAGCCTCCTGCTATGAGCCCTATTAACTATTCCCTGTGAGACTAACTTTACACTCAAAACAAAGAAGTGGGAAATAATTACAGAGATGTGTGCCTCTGCATTATTTGCTCCTTTTAAATTGTTAAAGGTAGTGTATATGACTGCTCTATTGTACTTGAACAGTGTCATTTCCTGTCAAACTCTGTGTCACAGTAGATGTTAAATGTTGTCTTTCTTCTAGAGGATGGGTCCAAAAAAAGGGATTTGAGCTCAGTGAAATGCCAGTCCCTGTTTGGAGTGCAGGGCTTGTTATTGACGCAAAGTTTGTCGAATCTGAAGGAGGTGCGGCGTCTTGACAGCTTGGTACGAGCGCACACTCTGCTAGCTGTCATGTCAGACAGGACTTCACCTGATCACCAGCTTAACCTTCTTAGAGCCTACGTCTTTGTACTTCAAATATGGCAGGTACTGCGTCTTTACTGCATCATTCTCCCATGAAAATGTGGATGACTCTGTGGATGCAATATTATGTTCAGGATGAGTATGGAACATGGGTTTTTGTTGTTTGTCACTCAGATGTCCATCGCAGTGGTTTGTGAAATTTCCAGTGAGATGTCACAGAGCCAGCTGCCCCAGCCTCCTCCCTCTGCTGGATCCAAAAAAGACAAAGACAAGGGCAAAGGAAAGAAAGGGAAAGATGTATGTCCAAAAGTTTAAATTTGATTTAGAATTTTAGTGATTTACATGGTTTCAAGTAGATTGTATAACAAGCAGTACAAGGCAGAAGAAAATACAGTTATCTGACTTGTTTGTCAATGACTTATTTACATGAGATTATTTGCATTGGTGGAAGAAGTATTTGGATCCTAAGATTACTATTTCCACACTGTGAAATTACTCCACTACAAGTAAAATTCCAGCATTCAAAACGGTACTTCAGTGAAAATAGTATCAGCATCAAAATGTATCAAATTTTAAGCAGAATATCCCCACCTACATAGTGTTATTGGATATTTATTATTGATGCATTTATAAAATATTTTGCTGTTGTCAGGGTTGGGTCAGTTTTAACTACTTAATATATTGTTATTAAGTTTAATTAAAAGAATAGTAATAGTTTGGAATTAATCATATGGTTTTATGTTAAATCTTGACTAGAAAAACTAACTCAAACTGGCAGCTAAGTGTAAAAAAACTGATTTCTTGCCTTCAAAATGTAATGAAGTAGAAGTATAAAGTTACATAAATGGAAATACCTAATTAAAGTACAGGTAATTAGGTACATTCCACCACTGATCATTTGCCACAGTAAAAGTATTGTCAGCAGCCATTTCCTGAACTTTTAATTTACTTTTATTAATTGTACTTTATGCAGACACCTATTACAGTAGTAGTAACAAGAAAATATAAATTCTGTGTCTAATCTGTTTAAGCAGCCTCCTCCTGTAGAAGAGAGACCTAAACCAGTAGTCTTGGATCAGGCACTTCCTTCCACCACAAAGGAATGGGCTGGCTTTGACTGTCCTGACCAGGCCAGGCAGATCTTCAGGACCAACAGTAACCCCAGTTGTATCAATACATACAGCATTGCAAAGCAGGCAAGTCTTTATACATCTCTGTTAGAAGTCTTTCATGGTGTCATCATGTAACCTCTGTGGTATTGTCTCTGATTTAAGTCTTGCGTTCAACAGGGATTGTATCTGCTTGGTTATATTAGATCAGTGTCTCTGCTGCTGTAACCATAGACTTGATTACAGTGCTGCAATCTTTAGTCAGTCTGGAAAATATGCATTTATTTATCTGTGTGGGTCAAGTAAAGATGTTGTAAGAGGATGAAAATGATTTGTAACTCCTTATTGGTTTGGCCGTAGAATCAAAGCCTGTACTATCTCAACCTGCTGGAAAAAGAGCTTCACTCACTTTCACTCGACCACCTGACCCTTCCCATAATGCATCTCGCTGAGACCATTGCTCATGACCTTTTGGACAGGAGTAGCCTTTCCAGCCTCTACCGTCTGAGGTAAGAACAACGATTAATCAAACAAGGAAACTCCACAGGAGGATTACTTCACAGAAGATAAGATGTAGCATGAAGCTTTTGGTGGTGCTCTAGAGATTTGATATAGATCCATTTAAGTGTGTTAAAAAGCATGTTAGTGTGGAATTTCGTATGGATTTCTGATATACTCCTTATAATTAATTATAATTGTATAATTACAATTTATGTAGTATTATTATATTAATCAATTTTCTCTAATTAGAATTGTGAGAACCTGTTGTCAGCTGGGTTTGGAGATACATTCACCGTACCAGGACAAGCTCCTAAATCTGAGTGGAATCCAAGAACAAGAGCAGATGGGGTCTGTAAACTCAGCTATAAAGATCTTAATGTTTGCATTTTTGCTATATATGGATGGACAGACGGATGAACAGACAGACAAACAGACAGATAGATCCATTCATACCCATGTAGAAATTCAAAGTATATGATAGACCTACAGCATGACAATATGCGTATGTTTCCAGGTGCCACAAAGCGATTACTATTTCAAAGGAGAGGAGAGGCTTTCACAAAGCTTACTATCAGGTCTGTGTTTAAATTTGATATCCATTTTCAAATCTGTTGTTCTCATCCCATAAAATATGTAGACGATATCACAGAGACAAAACCCTAGCAGGGCACATATTTTTATTGCACCCATTGATTCCCATGGTTTGTGTATTTGTGTCTTTCTCCACTGTATATGCATACAGTCATGTATCTTGCATGTATTGAACCTGTTGTCAAAATCTCATATCTTGTTGATATTTCAGAAAGTTGGGGTGGATGAAAAGGCTTGGTCTGGACGACAGACTATGGATGTGTGTGCTCAGGACATCTGGTTGGATAAGGCTGAGGTTTGCCTCAGCATGGGGCTCTGTCAACCAGCCAGGCAGCTCTTGGCAGACGCTCACTTTGTGGCTACGGTATGTTGAAACAGAATAAGACCACAGTGTCAGACAGAATCTGAAGCCAATCAGTCTTGCTTACATTTAAAAAAAGTTGAGGCTTGATATTTTGGCATACCAGACTGAAGTATTTTATTCATCTGTCACTCTGACAAATACATTCTAAATTCAAACCTACAATTTATTGGTGATACCGACACCAATTCAATTGGCTGACAATCTATGCCGACTAAGTAGAGTTATAATCATTCTCCAGATGCATGATTCAGTTCAGGTCTTGCTTTTTTGGGTGGCAGGTAAATAAATAACAAGCAGTGAAAACATTTCTTGTTCTTATTAAATCAACCACAGTAACATTTCAGAGACACTATAAAGCAGTCAGGTAGATACACTTCAGCCATTAACTTCACATAAATTAGCATACATTGCTCTGTCAGCAGCTGATGATGCGATGTTAATGGTAACAAAGACAGCATAATATATAATGCATATAAGACTGCATATGAACTCTGGACACAGGCTCCATGTTCTAGAAACTTTCTTTCGATAATAGTCATGTGCCAGGGGTTACAACACCTGTTGTTAACAAGCATCACAAGCACCCTTCTTTCTTCTAACCGCTTTCCCTGAAGTCAGCTTTTGGACAGGCTGTGTCTGTGCAACCATGTATTAGGCATGCAGAACTACATTCACAAGACCACAAAACAGAAGACAGGAAATCCATTAACACTGTGTTGCACTTTATAATCTTGGTTCCAACCCTGAAATAAACCCCTCAATACTAGAACCATTGTTGCTTTGCGGGTTTTCTGCTCAATTAAAACTGATTTTTTTATTTCCCCTTCATTTTTTCCTGTTCAGGAGCTTGGAGACCAGAGAGCTATGGCTAGAAGTTTACTCAGTTTGGCCATTCTGGCTTGTGAAGAGCAGAACTATGCTCAGGCTTTGATCCTGCTGGACAGAACCCAAGACCGGGGTGGAGATGAGGAGTTCTGGTACCAGCTCACCCTCACCAAGGTCAAAGCTACAGTAGGCCAGAGAGACCAAGAAACACACATCAAGGTACTGAATCACTGCATTTTAACCTTTACCGTACAGTTACATGATTTTTTGAATAATTACTTTTACCAGCATGCCCTCTCTCTTGAACAGATTGATCAGATTACAAAATATATAAAGCAAGGCTGTGAGGCTCTGAAGCTGGTTCTGGAACAGCGGGAAAACCGAGTCCCAGAGATCACATTCATGATCACCTCATTGGAGATGAGGTAATACCAAACTTGTTCAAAACTGCCAAACATACATTTTACTTAAGATGCCCTGTATTGCTGTATTGTCTTTGTTTAGTTTCTGGATATGTTGATTCCGTATTTAAATGTTACCCTTTTAAAACTAAACTGTAAACTCAAGAGGATGCACATTAACCTTAACCTACATATTTTAATGGTTTCAATGTCTTCTTGAAACCTACATTTGTCAGCTAATGCATGTATAAACAGGTGACATAGTAAAAAGAGCAACAGATTTGGGGTGGATGGACGGGTCAGCACAGGACTTCCAATCAGAGGATAGCTCTTTGTGTCAGACTCTCCTGTCAAACCAAAAGTCAGCTTTGCCTTATTATAACTTATAACGTACATCACATACATAAGTGAAGTTCCATAATGCAGCCAATTTACATCACATCTCAAAACTGCATGTTTCAAAACACAACAAAACTGAAAAAAAGAAGAAGTTAAAACAGCTGATAACAGCCAACTAATGGATTGATATCAGTTAAAGAGTAGAGTAGTAAAGAGTACTGTATACATATGCAGCCATTAAGGTACTAAATAGTCATATAGCATTAGCCCTTTTTTACCTAAGGACCAGCTCACAGCTTTTGATAACAGGAATAAATAACAGGAAAGCTGTATTACTAAAAAGTGGAATAAATGGGAAAATGGGATGGAAAATCTTATGTGAGTAAACTGGCCTTCAGCATGCAATTGAAACATCTATTTCATATCATATTTTATATGTATAGCCAGATAAGTTATGACTTTTAACTGCAGTTCATGTAATCCTGTTCATTGTGTTCCAGAGGTGGCGCTGAATGTATACGTGCCCTGGGTGGAGGTGAACCTGGAGAGACAGCCAGCACTGAGGTTGTCCAAACGCTAACAGCCGCCTGTGAGAAACTTACAGAGTGTGCCAGTGTTTTCACTAAACTCAGCTACAGAGAAAATGCAGCAGAGGCACATGTAGAGTGCGCACATGGTCTGAGGTGAGCAAGTCAATAAATAACAAACACCAACTTTAAAGTTGGCACAAAAAATGATTTGGTAATACTTTTACCCTTGAATTAGACCCAACCACAATGGGCCTCATGCAAAAACATATCCTGGTAGTCCTAGTTTTTCTGTCTCTCTTTATTTCTGTTCTGTTTTCTGAGAGTATGCCAGGTGGTATTCATTTAACTCTCCTAACTGGGCACACTAAAAAAGTTTTATCATCCTGGTCATGTGAAAGTGTGGAATTTGTTGTGGAAGTTGATCATTTGCATAAATAGTCAACACCCCTACAACTCCTATAAAAGGCTTACTGTTATGCTCTGTTTGTGGGCAAGTTTAGTTTACAGCAGTTCTACCAAATATTAATGGGAGAATTTGGATTTGTGAGTTTTTTTTGGTACTTGTCCACAGTCAGTATATTACATTATCATTTCATGATCCTATGGTGCTTAACTGAACCGGTGCTGTGGCCAGTCAACACTAAGCATGAGGTAGGGTTAGGGTTAGGGTTACTATACACTAAACACTAAAATGGGGAGAACATGCAAATTCTACATAGTAGATGCCAGATTTGAACCTGGTATCCTCTTTTGCCCTACATTTAAAATATTTCCATGTTGCTGTCAAACAGCCCTCTCTGGCAGGGAACTGCTACCTTTATATCTTTATATGTTCTCTTCAAAGCCACCAGATTGCTTTGACAAAAACAGTGATTTTACCTCCAAAACACAGGAAGAGCTGATGTTCTGCTGCTTCTATTGCACGGTTTGTTTTTCTGGTGACTTTGAAGAGAACATAGATAATGGCTGCACCTCTTCTGAATACGGTCCCTGACAGCAATATAAAGCAATGAAAGTATTCTTAATATAGTGACAAATTGTTATCGGCTTTTGCATGTGGGCCTCTTTTAGAGAGCTCATCTACCTGTCTCTCAAACTGTCATGCCAATCTACTGTCTGGAGGGGTACCCTATAAAATCCAGATTCAAAATGTCCAAACTGTCCCTTTAAAATGAAATTTTCTCACTGTGGAGCTTCAAATCCCTCTGTCAGAATTTGAAGATAGAAGATAACAAGTTTAGCAGTGTCAGTAGTCGTATGAAGGGAACTGAAACAATTATAGTACAGCTGCCAGCAGTGTAGCATCAGAGCATCACTGTACTGTGACTCAAATGAAGAGGGAATGGTTTGACACAAAGTGAGATGCTTAGAAAATGTCTTTCTGAAACAAAGCAGTTCTTGGCTGATATGTACAAGTTCTTGCACAAGTTTACTCCCACATACTTGATTTGACTGAGGCACATTTGTTGTGTTGCTTTCGCAACCATATTTTTTATTTCTCTGTTTTTGTTCTCCCTTATTATTCCTCTACAGAATCCTAGCCAACCATACTTCCAACACAGCAGACAAGCAGCGCTTCCTGCTTGATGGCCTCTCCCAAATGCAGCTCGCTGTTACCGATCAGGAACATGTGGCACTGAATGCTCAGAGCCTGCTCTACGCACAGGGGGAGGTAAATAAAGTGCAAGTGAATCCCAAAACAAATCCATCTTTCATTATGATGGTGCTCTATCAAATACCTTGGGGAGGAATTCCATCTCTTAAATGGGAAACACTGAGTGTCAGGCAGCAACATTCTTTTAAATCTCTCTGATGTTTTCCCCTAATTTTCTGTTTAGAGAAAAAATAATAATAAAGGTCAACCAAAGATGCACAAAATGTACTTAACCATCCAGATCTGCTCTAAACCCACATGGGTTAAATGATCAGAAACCCATTTTACAACAACAATGTATAAGATGTTGGTATTTTGCTGTGTGCAAATGCTCTGGAACAGGACTTGGAGAGATTTACTGTGTTGGAAAAACACTTTGTGGAATGTGAAAAGCAATTGGTAGATCTCTGCAAAGGATTCAGAGAAAATAGAAACAATTAAACACATATAAAGGGAACATTTGCTCCCATATTGCTTCCCGTATGAGGCCCATTGTGTCCTCTAGTTACCACACTTTTAACCATTCATAGCTATTGTACTTTCTTTTAAGGACACTGATCAGCCTGAAAAAAAAAGGTCAGAGGAAAAGGCATTACTTATTATAAAACAAACAAAAAATGCTTTGAACAAATGCGGACATGCATTTGCTCAGCTTTAAACTCTAGCTTAGTAGCTGAGTTCTGGCTAAAATTGCTGTGCAGATGGCAAAATGTTTGGTCCTATTTCAAGAAGTATCTGAGCATGTTTTTCAGTGTGAGAAGAAAGGATTTTCCTGTGAAAAGCCATATTATGGCTTAATGATAGAAGAAGAGGCTTTGTTTGTGCCATCCCCATCTCATTTTCTAAATAGTCTAATTGACCACAATTAAGCTGCTGCACGAGGTTATTAAGGCCCTGTTGTACCACTGTTGTATTCTGGGGTTCTTGGCTGTGTGATATCCTAGCTAAATTTTTGTGTGTGTGCATGTGTGTGTTGCTCAAAGATGTTCTGACACAAACAGATAAAGCCTCCATTACTGTTACTTGTCACCAGCAGATGGGTGTTAGAATCCTATTTTATCCAGAACACTATACAAGCTGTCATCCAGATGAGGTTATCTCAGGGCTTCAGTGCCAGACATGGCCTGGCATAACACTGCTGCAGCCTTCATTTACATGCTGATGGAATCATGGAAGAAAGATTGATTGAACAACTCTCACACCTGCTGAGAAATCTTGTTCTATTGAGTTTGTGATTGGATCGTGAGAGGATGTTTGACTCAGCCTCTGGAGGCTGGATTGTAGCAGTGAGCTTTCAGCAGATGGTGCTGCTGCCTTAGTAAGTTTGACTTCATGGAAACGAGGCACCTGCTGCAACAGCTGTAATCCCTGAAAATGTGCTCATTTATTCATCATAGTGAGCTGGGTTAACATTTGTTCCCTATTCAGTTCTTTCTTATTTAAATGAGCAATTTTCAGTCTCATTCAGAAGTTTCTCATTTGCCACCACAAAATTAGATTCGATAGACTGAGTTGCTATTTGTCTGGAAACTCATCATCACAGTCCACTCATGCACCTTAACACACCACTTGAGAGCAATTGTTTCCAAATTACCATTTTAATAAGGTCAGAATTTTTATATTATAAAGAGGAAGTTCAGATTTAAGGTTTGCAGCTGATTTCAATAAGAGAGCTTTATTATTGAAACTTCTCCTCATTGAGTTTGTCTTTTGCTTTAAACATAATGACGTATTCGAGTGTATGTTACATTTTCCATTATTCTTTACTGCCTGTGTGTGCTTACAATTTACTTTTTACCCTTGTGCTGTCCTCCTTGCTAGAGTGAAGACCTTTCACTGGCAGCACTGCGGAGACTGCTGCGCCTGCGACTGGCCCTGGCAGAATTTTGTCTGGCTATGCTGGAGGAGCACTGTGCCGAGGAGAAACGCCATGCTCTGGCCCGCGAGAGAAAAACCGCTGCTGAGATAGCACTGGCAGAGTTTACACGCTGCTCTCCTGAGCCCGGCTCCTTAGAACAGGTGAGACACTGGCAAGCACCTCAGACCTGGGTTGGGCTGGGTATCCTGTAAAGAAAAATAGCAGTACCTACCTTAAAGTGATGGCAGGATATGTAGCTGCTGCTGCAGTGGCCCAAAGATCTATTCAATTAAATAGAGGAATGCTTAAAGTATACTTCTACTTTACTACATTTTTGAGGTAGATATTGCATTTTTAACTCCAATACATTTAGCTTCCAGCCTTAGTTATATTTCGGGTCAAGATAAAAAAAATAAAAAAAAGATCAATTTAAAATGATTATGCATGTTTATATATAACATAAAAAGACCAACAATCACTTTATCCTACTCAGAAGTTCTGATTTTACTCCATTGTTGTACAAAACTAAAATGGTTCTTCATTATAAATTACTCTCATATATTAGGTCAACACATAATGCGGAACAAAAAGTCACGTTTTGACTTTCCCCGTTTTGTCCTTAGGGCACAGGAAGTGACACATTTACACTTCAAAGAGTACAAAATATTACTCTCAACATCAACAAGTTAAACACCCATGGTGATCACGTCTGGCTATGTAGGTCAGAGGGTTAGTTGCGCATCATTGCCACCTGGGGATGCTAACATGCAAAGTAACACCAGGCTGTTTTGTATTGTATAGCCCTCATCTGTAACCACTCTTAAGAGCCAATCTCTTTTGGCTAACAACAAATTACAGTGATTATTTAGCCTCTCTGTAAGATCAACGGGCTCTATTGGCAGGTAGTGTGTATTGTTATCATTGGCAATAGCAAATAAGTGCATCAGACCATAGCTCCAAGGTGATGTTCATTGGGACACCAAGACCCAGGATGTGTGTGAGTGTTTTGCCTTTGTTTAGAATATTTATGTAAGATTTCTTACTCGAGCGCTGGATTTAGGAGAGAGCTCTCATAAATTATGTGCATAACAAGTCTGAAAAGATGCCAAGGTTTAAGGGTCAGCATACACTCAGTAAAATCCTTTAAGATAATTCTGCTCAGATAAACAGAGCCAGATTTGGATATGTTGTATATAATTTATTTATGATGTAATACAACCTGCATGGTTACTAATAAATACATCTCCTATTGAAACAAACCAAAGACCCAATTTGTAGAACTGTAACATGTCCAAATTAGACAACCTTAAGGTCAAGTCACAAGCCAGAAGAAAAGCATCTATTTAGAATGAACTTGTCCTAGGTTTGGAAATAGAAAATAAGATGCAAGCTATTACATTATACCCAGATTGCTAAATATGACATTTCTCATTTAATATTAATAGTTAATATTTGTCAGCTTCCAGAGACGTGTGCATGACTATTACTAGTTATATTGTATATGCATAAGAAGACATATTTTATAAATTTCCTTGCTGGCAAATTCAATATTTTCACTTTGTCGTTATTATTTTACACATGCAGGCCAAAACAGGACTTTAGGGCTGTCCATGCAAAAAGCAATAACAATAAATTATTCATTATAAAAATTGTTGTCACGAAAGTGAATCGTTGAATTCACACCCCAATTATAATAACATCCACTGTGGCAAATTATGCTGAATTTACAGGGCACCATGTTCAGCACATCCGTCTCCCTTTCTGTCTTTTTTCTCTTTCATTCAACTGTTAAACCCTTGTCATTTATATCCTTCTTATGAGGACTAAATAAAACAAATAAATCCCAAATCAAGTGATGTGTAAATGCTGTATCAGCCATTTCTTACTATTTCCAGAGTTAATTAATGATGTTTATGTAGATAATCCAATTGTTATTATTATAGTTATCATTCTTGTTGTGGACAATCCTATATATGCAGACTGAGTTAATCAGAGCAACGGCGCTGTCTCAAGAAAGCAACCTAAGCAGGGAGTATCCATGAGGTCAGCTGGGACCTCTGCAGCCATCTCTCCACACTCCCTACTTGGTCTGAGGTGGACTTGAACCAGCACCTCATCAGTCCTAAGTCAAATCCCTACTGACTGAGCTACTTTGTGATCAGCTTAAAAACAAAATTCCCATTAAATGTTTTCTCTACAGACACTAAGCCTCTTTCACTCCTGCTAGTTTTGCTTCTGAAAAGCTTCTATCATAGATTTTCTTGGTGAGAAATAAAAAAGTTAATTAAACATATGTTCGAATTTTCATCCAAAATGTGTTCCTAGTCAGCCAAGTCCTGAACATCAATCAGTGCTTCTACTTATATTTAGAGAGGTTTGTGAATCCAAATGCATATTTGTCAGATGATAATACAAGTGAGTACATTGCTCGCCTCCTTCTGTCTCCTCATCATATGACCTTAACTTCATTGTGCCTTGTCCAGGAATGGGCTGTTGTGGGCAGTACCTTGGGGCAGGTGGCTCTAGGCCAGCTGGCTACAGTCTCTTCTCACTCCCTGAACACCATGGAAACAAGAGCTCGCTGTCTGAGTCTGATGGGAAAGTATCTTAGACTGCTAGCTGTGCAGGAGGATCCCATCTATATGTCTGATCTCTGGGACAGGCCAAAACAGGTATGCAATTTCAAAAGGTATAAACTGGTCCAGGTATATATCAAGAAATACAATGAAAATATTTAAATTGGAAACCAAACTGTTGGGGACAAAAAAATCCCTTGTCCCTGTCTGGGGCCAAATTGCTTAATCTTTACAAAAAGCTAATCTTATAATTGATGAATGTGGCCTACTTTTGACATTTAATCAATCCCTTCAGAGTTAAAATCATGAAAAGATAATAATATTCCCTGGAGAGGCACAGTATAATGACTCATGTGGCTCTGGAGTGGAACATACAGGGCCTCATGAAGTATGCTGTAGTAATGTAGATAAAGGGATCCAGTGTTTTTGTAGCTTGACTAATGCCAGGAACTATTAACCATGTCCATAGTATTATTATGATGTCAGAGCATTTAGTGCTGATATGTAATGTTCTATTCAAGCAGTGTAAACATGTGACATAAGGACGCTAGAGCAATGAGTTCTTAAACCAGGAAGTAAGTTAGCATGTTAGCACCCTGGGGTTTCTCCTCTGAGACTCAAGAAGAATTTAAATGGGTTCATAGTTAAATGCCTGAAATAGGCCTGTGGTGAATACAACCTTAAGAGATTGTAAGCGTTTTGAGGTACAACATAAAATGCGCCAATTAACCCTCACTTGTTTGTGTTAGGGGTTAATTTGTCAATAAAACACATAATCATCAGAAACGTGTTTTTATCACAGAGATCATTTTCT
>JAOWBC010000318.1:19767142-19777425 GCA_028566105.1 Hypoplectrus providencianus
ATTCAAAAAGAGGCCGTGCCCTTTTATGTCAAAACAAGTGCTGCAACATGGATTGGACCTGTGAGGAAAGATTTTGGATATCCTACAAGGTATGAGTCTTTGTAGAAATATTTATAGGAGTGCAGTGGATCACGTATAAGGGTTTGGACTCAGTCATTCTTTCAATCTGCAAAAATGAAGGAAACAGAGACAAATTTAACATTTAAAAGAAGAGCTCGTCAGTTTCTTTTTTTAAGGTGTGAGGCTTACTAGGTTTATCTAAACTCCACCTGTAGCAGAAAGATGAAGCAAGAAGCTAACGATTTTATTCTGTAGTATTGTATTAAAAAAAGCTTAATGGCAATGACAAATTTGATAAAACTCACTTACATTGGTTGCCTTGTGGAGCTGCATGGCTCTGAGGGATTACTCATACTGCTGATTTTGTCGTATGATCAGGAAGGCAGGCCCGTTTTTTGTGTGTGTGTATGTGTGTGCAGAGACACTGGTGAAGACAAAGACATTCTCTTACAGCTCAAACTTTTTCTGTGAAGTATAATATTAAAAAAAAAATTAAGAAACTTTATAAAGCAAATCATTTATTATTTATAAGTATTCAAAACAATAGCCATTAATATAATTGAATTTGGTGCTAAAGCTATGTCCACCTCCCAGCAAGACAGGTGAAAGAGAATGTCCAGGTAATCTCCCCAAGGCTAATTATTTTACAGCCCAATTTAGCAAGTATTTAAATCCATTACCTATTCCAGCCAAAATCTATCACTGACATTTGGATTTATTTTTAGTTTCCATCTGAATCACCCAAAGGTACCAACACAACACAGAACCTTTTCATTCAGGCCTGTTCATCAGGATTCACAATTTTCTTGCCTTCTCCTTTTTTCCCGGGATAAAATATTAACACCGAAGATGTGACAAAATGATGACATCTTATCAATTAATGATGGGTTTAAAAGTGCAGGGGAAATAGAGGGTCCTAATGTCCTTTTTCATCTCATGAGGAAAAAAGATGTTGTGGAATATTTATACACCACCAATTAGATTTCTGACAAATCACTCAATATGTCGACATTAATAATGTTGTTTACAGTTGGGTTGCCTCTATTTTCTGACTGATGAGAATTGCGTTATTTGTAGAGATGAGGAAGGCAGCTAATTAAAAAAAAGAACTAAGATTCAGGACTTTAGTCAAATAAGGTGATAAACTATTTGGTTTGTGTGTCAACATGAGTTATGTAACAACTTGGATTCTCTTGCAGTGGGGTTTTTATTTGTCTTTGTTAAGCACGTCGACATGGAGCTGTGCCAGCCAATTTGATGGCTGTTATGTTTAATGGTATATGTTGATGTGAATTCTAGAAGGGTTTTAGCTGAAATAGAAAGCCACATTTTTAATTGAGCTACTCTTGCTTTAAAACCTATTATCCTCTCCCATTATACATACTGACTAAATTGTGCATGTTTAGTGTCCACAGATTTGAATGAAAGCGTCACTACCTGATTGCATCATCAGTGTAGTGACTTGAAGTCCATGGCACCTGTTCAACAGAATAACTTATGTAATTAATGTATTACCCTCACAATGAATATTATAACTGATGCGTTATGATTCAACTGAGTTCAGTTTTTCAAGTGATATTCAAGTGACTTTGTTTGGAGGCATTTAATGTGAAAAGTGACCTATAAAGACATATGGTTGACTGTACTGCAGTGGCTTTGTTCTATGCTTATATCAAGTACCTTTCTAAATATTCGTAGTGCAACCATAGACTGTATAAAATGTGGACATAGTTTCATGACGTCACCATCGTTCTGGATCTTGGCAGTGACTAACTCCTCCTATCTCCAAACCAATCCAAAAATGGTCAGAGGTGAGTGAGGGCAATGACAGAAGCTTAGTTACACAGACTGAAAAAACAAACAAACTGCTCATTAAAGTCATACAGTTCCTGAACAGATGTGAGGAGTAAAACTCACCTCTTCAAACCGTCTACAACCACTGAAACCACTGTTTTTCTTCTCCCTTTTTTGGACTTATATTTTGTATATTGCTCTTTTGTTATTGTTCTGATATACTGTTGATTTAAAGGATCATTGAATATCTAGGAAAGCACTATACAAATTGAATGTATTATTAGTATTATTATTGTCCAAATTATTTTGAAGCTGGAATTAAATGGAAAAATAGTTAAATAGCTAATCAAAATATTGAAATCATTGTGGTGCTGAACAAAGCTACTATGATTGATCATGAAACGTCTACAAAGCTTTATTACAACCTAGAGGAACAAAACCGGACCATTTAAAACATTAGGGTTTATCTTCTGGGCACAATAATGATCTTTTCCATAGCTGATAGCTATGAGGTATTTCAGTCTGGAGCCAAGTGGTGGACCAACACATTGAGTTTGTCATCCCTATAGCCACACAATATCATGGAAAAAAAAAACTGCTGACCAGAGTCAAGTCCAACTAAATACATTGCTCTTTTTTTCTTAACTGAATTCAACTTCTTTTCATGACATGTTTGAGTGGGAGATCGGGCCTGCCATTAGTATTACCATTTATTTCTGCATTCATTTGTATAGAAATGTTATTTGCAAGACGTATCATGTCTGTACGAGCTGTTATACACTCACAACCATTTCAATACATGCCGACTTAGAGACTAGAATACCAATGAGGTACAAAGAGGACTGTGGGAAATGGAACCATCCCTGCTATATATCACTCATGCACTTGACAAGTACAGAATTGCTTTCCACCATGACAAACTTTGTTAGCACCTGGGGATAAAATTGATTTCACCTTGGAGTGAAGTATGATCGATTTTCTGCAGATGAATATTGCTACTAAAGTGAAGGCAGCAACCTGGAGAAAGTTGAAAACATACATGAAAATCTACAATTACAAAGATTACCATGACACTGTCGTCCCATTTCACCATTATAGGCTTTCCTGTAAATTGCAGATAATTTGGAATCCAGCCTTTAAGACCAGTGTAATCTTTGTAATTTAAACCCAGATTAGGACATACCATTTTCTGTGCATGCTAAAGCTCAGACACAGATACATCTTCGTGAAACAGGTTTGTACAAAGCACTTACAGTAAAAGCTGATGTCATAAATGTGCTTACAGTGGGAATCTCACATTGAATCAATGATGTTGCATGAATATGTGAGCGATTTGTCAGGCACAGTTCTGCTGATGACGCCCCCATTGACACATGAGAGACACTTGTCACTTCCATAAGTGCCACAAGTGAAAAAGAAAGAGCAAAGTGCTTTCAGTGCACTCTACAAGGCCATACAATTTGTCCCCTGTCAATATTTAGAGAATGAGTCTGAAGCATCAGGCACAAAAGGGATCCTAAAGCACCTATTAAGTGTAGGTGAACAAAAAGGGCAAAGCATACAGTTTATATCAGTAGAAAAGTGCTCCGTTAGATCTTTGAGCCCCTGCTGAGAGCAAAATCACAAAGTCTTTAAATGCAGCTAATAGTCCATTGTTAAAGGAGAGCCCCTGTTTCTTTTGAGATATCTCCCTTCCACTTATGCTCTCACTGTAAATGTCCTTCTCTGCCTAAAATCGCTGTCCTACTTTTACAGATTGATTCCACTGATTAGTGTCCAAGTTTTACGGCATCATGTTTTAACCATGGCTGGATTTTGTCAATGTTTGTCTTTTTCTCTTCTTCTTCTGTGCAATTAGGTCTTGAGACCAAGTTCTGGTGTTAGATAATAAATCACAAAGTAGGTAGTTGCTTGTATGCAGTGGGAGTCCTCTTGATAAACGATGAGGTATCTGATTTTTATGTCTAGACAGCCCCAGGAGTGCTTCAGAGGCAGGCAGTGATTCTTGCATGTGTGCAAGAAATTAGATCAATTGTGTGTCAAAATTTTTGACCATTCTTTATTTATTCCCCAACAGTAAAACACAGATGGTAGTTAGCTGGTCTGTGCAAGACCTTTGAATAATGGGAGGGCATTGCTGGTCCAAACTGCCTCAACAGCCATTTGATGGATTACTATTAACAATCAGTAAGAAAAAACATGGTTCACTAAAAAAAGTGATTCCTCAAGAGGTGTAAATGTAGTAGTATGTATCTCAACATCTACTTGATGGTTTGACTTAAGCGTAAAAGGTATTCATTGTCAACATGACGAATACTACGTACTTTGATGGACCACTAACTTTTCCTTTGCACCATCATAAGGCTGACATTAAGTGAAAAGTCTTGACAACCAGTTAATGCATTGGCATGACATTTGGTACAGATTTATATGCTAACAGACTGTTCTCAATCTGGGATTGTCAAATACTGACACTTGGAACAGCAACATTTAAAATGCTCGTTATTGTGAGCAAGTTTGCATGACGACATTAGCATTTAGCACAAACCACATCAGGTTTCAGGATTTGTTACTAGCTATGAAAAGCAAGAAGAGAATTCTAATTTGCATGTTGTGTTAGCCCAGCAAACTGAAGTTGTTCTAAGCCAGTGTGATATTTCAGCATCTCAAGTAGAGGAGACAGATTAGTTCAGGGTGCTGTCCAGAGCTTTCACCTGTATTCTACCCACTTCTTGTCACTGTATTCACTTTGATGATGGACGGCTCCTGTCAGTGTTCTGACTAGAGGAGAGTATGAACACTTATAATGATTTATGAGAGGGTTAACAAAGTTCCCTAAAGGTGAATTTTAAAGAGCGGAGTAGAGGATGACTCTGACATTTGACTATCAACATAGAAGAAATTATATTTACGTATAAAGCTTTGTTTTAATATTTATTCATATCATTGTAATTGTCGCTGCTTATGTTATCTTAATTTCCTGTCTGAGTAGCCATAACTTGCTACTTCTCAGCACACTGACAAAATTAGAAACTAGCTGGAGAATATAGTGCATTATTTAACAGCTTAAAAGCCACATATTTCCCTTAGGATTTGGTGGACACCAAACAAAATTGAAGTGGTCCATTGATCAGCCACCATCTGCTTCATATGAGAGTCCAATGCTAACCTTACTGAATAACCCCCTAACAAGTGGAAAGCCCTATGATGGTTGATTAAACCTCAGTTATTGGGCTTCAGCCCCCTTTACCTATGGGACTGACTTCTAAATTCTGCTATATTGCTTGTCATCCTCTTCTTCCCACTGCTCTATCTTTGCCGGCACAAACACTTTCATCTCAGCTGTCATCCATGGCTCGTGGTTTGACAATCTTTGTAAATATTTCTTCTGCATGATGCATATGGAGTCACTGGTGTCAGTATTGCTTCAAAGGATGGATTGAAATCTTTCAGTGGGTAGCAGTGGGAGGAAGAGCAGCAGAGACGCTGATCAACAAAGACCCTTGAGCAAGGCACTGAATCTCAACTAGCCTTGAGTAGCTCATGCTGGGTTCCCACAGCGAAGGCCCTTTCATCTGTGTACCAGTCCAGAAAACAGAAAGAGGCTCAATCAACAATTACTTGAAAAAACCTGTGGCTCTAAGAAATGGAACAGAATTACTGGTGTGTTTACCATGAGAAAACCGAAACAATTACTTAATTATAGAACAGTGTCATTGGTCAATGTCATTAATCAGTCCTTTTTTTAAAGGTTGACATTCTATCAATTCAATAGGAAAATATGATTTTTGATGGTTAATGCAAAGAAAAAAAAAAACAAAAAAAACATTGGTCGAATATCCAAAAAATGCATTCTGATCTCAGGGTGAATTTATGTTCAGCAGATCAAAATATTGCTCCAGCCACGAGTTCTTTGTATGGAAGCCCACTTTTGCCAATGAAAAAATTAAATAGAAAGTTGCTCATGATAAGATTAAAATTAAATAATGGAAGGTCAAATGATTGACTTGCTCCTTATAATCATGAGACAGCAAGTAGAAAATGTGACATAACACAGACTTCTGAGATTGGAAATCAGAAGTATAAGATTATATGTCAAATTTGAATGTTTTGTGAAGAAAAATTGAAAATTATAATTTTTTGTGATTCAATCTGAACAAGTGATACGCCAGAGTCTAACGTATCTAAGATTCTGCTGACACAACAAATCGACAACTATAAATGTGTAGTTATGACATCTTAAAAGGTGCTAAACAAGGGCAAAAGATGAATGCTGTGAAAATCAACAGAAGTATAAATACTGGTACAGTCAAATGTATCATAGTCACAGTAAAACGTATAGTTTGACTTTTGTCTAATTTTTTTTCTTTCACTACAGAAAAATTCTCTATAAAGATAAAGCCCTTGAAATGGGAATTTTGATTAGCAGCCAGGTGTCCCAGCGTAAATAAATGCCTCTCGAAATTTTCCCCTTAACGGTATATTTAAGACCCAAGAAGGTCACATGTCAATTGGTGCAGTCTGGATTTGTATTGGCTAAGGACCCAGGGGAGGGAGAGAACAGGGAGGGGATATTGTGAGGGTGGACACGCCTGCCTGCGCATCAGTAGTGATTATAACCATCTTTAATCTACAACCTTTTGGACATGGTATTAAGTACATTTCCTAATAATGTCACCATAATCGGCCGTATAATGGTGCCTGGAAAGATTCCTGTAGTTCCTCAATACCCTGAGTATGACGGGCTCTGTTATTACAGTTCATGATTGGTGATACTAGCTGGGGAGCATACATGTGGTCGAACATCCATCATTACAAGTAGGTTTCAAGTATTGATCGTATCAGTGTGGGAGCTGGATAGGACCTTGAAAAAAACCTATTTGGGAGATAGGATGAAGAAAGAAAGTCTTGGAGAGGTTTTCAAAGCTGCTTATTTTGTTCTTATTTAAGCTAGACTACATATTACATCGGACAACTATGCTCCTATTTTGATTTTCTTTCTTTCTCAGTCCCTAATCCTTGCTTTCAAACCCTGTGATGCACAAGTTTATAGTGCACAATTGAGCACAGTGAAGTAATCCGCTGTGTGAGTAAATTAAATATTTCATAAAACCAACATAATCAAAAATATATTCACATAGCCTGATTGTTTCTTCTACTCTCTCCCACAAATATTTAAATTTTTATTTTAAACTGTACCATGCTTAATGGAATGTAGCAAGAGGAGGAGGGAATCCTTTCAGAACCTCTAATCACGCCATCAATCAAGGCCGTTAGCATTTTCATTATTATGATTTAATTTCTGTACCAATAGAACAACACAGTACATAATTGCTTTTCCAAAAATATACTTTAATACAGACATTTTTATACCCAGCGTGCATCTATGACTTGTAAACCCATTTAAATCGAGACAAAAGTACTCATGACACAAAAAACATACAACAGAACAAGTCTTGACATGCCTTTTGCAAGAACAACACAACAAACAAGTGGAGTTGCTTCATATTAAGGGCTGGGAGGTGAGAAATAGGAGTTTTTAGCTATCTATACATGTTAGACGTTTCCCTCCCCTTATCAGCATGCAGTGCAGTCTGTACCCCTTGCACCAAAATACAACACTGGCAAGTTTGTTTGATTTATATCCTGTCTGATGTTCAAGGTGAAGTCAGTACTTTCAAAAGCCTCTGCACACCTACTGTATCTACGCCCGTAAATTGGTCCGTGTGTGTATACTTGTACCCTCCATAGTGTGGACTGTAACTAGTTTTTAACCAACAAAGTGAGGACATTTTTGTGAAATGAGGACATTTCAGCCAGTCCTCACTTCTTATAAGGCCTGTTTGTGGATGTCGACTTGGTTTTAGGTTTAAGGGTTGAGGTTATATTTTTTTCTTTAGGTTAGGGTTATAATAGGGGTTGCATCTAGGAATATGAGATGGTCAATGTTAGGTTAAGGGGCTAGGGCATGCATTATTTAATAAAGGGTCTCCACAAAAGTAGAAATTCAAGGTGTGTGTGTGTCGCTAATATGCACTGGCACTGACTGGCTGTGAATAAAGATAGTATTAGTCACTCTCCAGCTGTTGATGCATGGATGTTACCATGTGTTGGCAGTACTGCAGAAAGAGACTTTCCACTAAGATGTGGCCTTGTCATCTAGGTTTGAGCAAACAAACATTTTAAGGCAACAATAATACAAGAAAAAAAAAATCCCCAAAATTCATTAGGTTCTTCTGGCAGGTATCCTGGAACTTTATTACCACACATGAATGGGAAGTTTGGAACATGTTTTCTGGTTGTGTGACACTGTTTGTTTTTATGTATAGGGCATTGACCAAACTGTTTCATATCAACTACTAATGATGACAACAGCACAATATGGCAGTAACAATATCCAAGATTTTCAAGGAAATTTGGAAGTCGTTAAATGTAATCCTGATCATGGCAAAATAAAAAAAAATAATAAAATAATAAAATAAAATAAATTGCAGGCATTGTCAGATAACAAGGGTATACTGCATTTTTTTCTTTTTGCAAACAGTAACAGACTGACAGTGACAGACTAATATAAAAATAATAAATCCACATCACGATTAATCAGGTAGTTATTGTTGAAATATTGGTAATAGAGGCCATCCAGTAAATATCTACTTGCAAGATGACTACATTTTACTTTTTTTTTTCCTTGAGTTTTCATGAATTTATATAGCTATGCTTAACATTTGCTGATGTTTTGGTATGGGTGGTCAAGGGTGAAATTATTGGGAAAAAAGAAACACTTTGAACTGCATTAATCACTTTTGTTCACTTTTGGGTGAAAAATGACCAAAACAAGCTAGCATATATACAGCAACCACAATGTCATAATGCATTAATGTGAACAGTTTGTTTTTCCATCTTATTAACATACGTCTATAATTCTCTCTACTTTCATGGCAGTTTTACTCGATTTAGCTAGAACAAAATATATGGGCCTGCTAGCTGGTCGCTAACTATGTCTACCAATTGTTCCTAGGCAAGTGGCTTACAATTGATTTATTGAAGCCTTTTTCTTTACAGCCACAGGCTGTGGAAATATGATTGAAGTAGCGCTTAGACTGAACAACACAGCATAGTGTCCCACTGTAAAACCAAAGCCATTAGCAAAAGAAGCTAAAATAGCTGCTGTGCTGCATGAATGTTCTCTAGCTGTGTCTCAATTTTTATTCTTCTGTTAGTAGGTACACTCACATGTAGTACACTATGTATACTCTATGTACTTACTTGGCTCATTCAATTTCAACTGTTGTCTCAAATCACACACAGCCATTTTTTACTGACTTTACTGACTTGGTAGATCAGCTGCTGATAATCAGCCATAGACATTATTGACAGCAATTCAAGTCAGACTGATAACCAATAATGGCTTATGTCCTACAACAAGTTATTAGTATTCAATTAAATAAATTCACGTCACAAATATTTTGACAGCAGCCCTTTCATTGCCTAATTACTGTCACACGTTTGAAATAGGTTGATGGTGTTGACCCTTCCACTATTTAGCATAGATGGTCACCACTGAGAGTAAAACATTTCCAGTTTGCCCTGCACAACTTTTGACAGTTATGAGTGCAGCATCCAGAAAATCATAGGGCACTACATTTTGTAAGATGTTAGTATTAATGCACTTATTCAGGCAAAATAGCAAACGTGGCTACAGAAGTATGCAAATTGAGACACAGCACAACAACAATCCTTGTGCTAATTATACCAAGGCATCACAGTAAATTTGGCACAGATGCATTGATTCTTATAATGCTACGTTTTACTCCAAGCAGATTGGCCAAACATGATTGGAACACACACTGTACATTGCAAACTGACACTGACTGTTACTTTTTAAAAAACATGGTGAATCACTGTGTAGCATGGAGAATACACGTTTTTTGACAAATATCCAGTAAAAGTGAACAAACATGCACCACAAAGTCAGGTAGAAGACACAACATTGCTACATCTACTGTAGCCCACGCTCAAGTGTTCAACTGTGTGACAGTATTTAGCTTTAATATTGCTGTTGACCTGTGCTTATGATGGCAGTAGTCATTGCTTTTGTACATACTTGCTCATCTTAGCCATTCTTGAGCCAGGTTAGTTATTTGTGCATTGTACCATCACAGTGCCTATAGAGAGGGTATCATAATACAGGCAGTGAACTGCAATCCATGTGTCGCACACGCATGTGTGGTGTACATGTGCTGTATATTGGCTGCCTGTAGTAGTGTGTTGTTGATCCCCTGTTGGCACTTCATAAATATTCTGTCCTACTTCTGCAAAAGAAGCAACAGGAGACAGGCATCTCCGAGTTCCATTGACCATCTTCACTAAAGATGAAAGCTTTGACCCAAACTATAAACTAGAGTAAAAAGTATCCAAATTCAGAAGAC
>JAOWBC010000318.1:19828694-19839693 GCA_028566105.1 Hypoplectrus providencianus
CCCACAGTCCAAAAACCTGCACATTAGGTGAACTGGTCACTCTAAATTGTCCGTAGGTGTGAATGAGTGAGTGAGTGTGATTGTTTGTCAGTCAGCCCTGCGATAGGCTGGCCACCTGTCCTGGGTGTACCCTTCCTCTGGCCCAGAGCCGGCTGGGATAGGCACAGCCTCCCCGTGACCCGGGATTACCTGGATGAAGCGGTTCAGACATTGAATGAATGAATGAATGAAAATGATCATAATGTGAGGAAATGTTTTTGTTCTAACTGTGTTTGTTTAAACACTGTGACTCACCAAAAGGACACAGACATCATTTGTTGGAAATCGTTGACAAATGAACTTTCAGAATACTCTAAGCCATGTTTTTTTCCAAAGCATTAACATTTTAGGAAAGGTTAATATTTCATGATTGACAGATAATATATCTCCATTCTCAACACCCAATAAAAGCCAAATCAAAACACCCTGATTCCAGACGCCTCGAGGGAAGCTGTGTTGTGATCATCTGACTAAATCATTGCTGCCTCGTGGCTGCAAAAACATTTAAATAGTGGCTGCGTAAATATTACCCTGCCTCGACATTGGCCATGTTTGCCAAAATGTACAGAAACAGTGTGGAACCACATTTCCATTATCATGAATGATGTTATGTGCCAAGAGGTTTGCTTGTTTAAACTATAAATTTCTCTTTTAAATTTCTCAGAAATGACTGGCTTGCAACTTCTGTGCATTTATTTCAGGGAACACATCTAAACTCCCAGTCACTGTTGGCCATGACCACGCTGTAACTTCAGCCGCACAACTTCCCCGAACACGTCCTGCTCTATTCCAGCCTCAACCACTCAAACTTACATTCATCAGGTGAACATACACACAACTCTAATTTACTGCTAATGTTGCTCCATCACTCTTGAATAGGCAATTATTTGCCAAACATTAGTCTTAATGAGTCAAGTCTTGCTGCCCATTGGACCATGGTTAGTTCAGATGGGGCAGACAGGGCCCGCCTGTACACCATGTACTCATTTTACACCTATCTGATATGAAATTCACTGTGTGAGTATCTAAAACACCAAAGTGAATGTAAGGCTTGGTTCCTGGCTCATGATCATTTTTCATCCTGATGTTATATTTTGGGTCATATTTACAATGACCAAAGTAATCTTCACTGAAAAACACCAGAGACAACACACAACTAAAAAAAAAAAAAGAGTCCTCCTGTGATGTTCATGAGGTGCAACATTTAGTTTTGAACCAGTTCAATCTGTTTTCCTCCGCTGCCACAGATAGCACTGATGAGTCAGTGCTGCTGGGACCTGACGGTAAAAGACTGCTATCAGATCATGTTCAGTCTGTGCTCGCTCCCTGTGTGAGTGTGTATATTGCCAAAGGTGCGTGACTTTCTTTGCACAACCGTGTGTGTGTGAGAGAGGAAGAGAGAGACACAGGAAGATTTTAGATGTGGGATCTTTGTTGCAGTGGCGCCCCCTGCAGATGACTCCTCTGTGCTTTAACTCACTGTAACAGTCCATGTTTACTGTTCTGGCTGCTACAGGAAAGGCATTTCTCTATGAATCAGCCAATCTAAGATTTCATTTTGTTTCTGCTGTAAGGCAACAAACAGCCTCACAGGTGCATTCAGTTACTGCCACTAATTAGATCTCAAGTCATTAGGAATTATGTGATATGATCAAACTCTATGAACCAATAATAATGATAACGGCATAGTCACACATCTGCAAATGCAGGTTGACACCAAGGCAAATTTTGTACATTTTCAAAGTTCACCAAAGTCAATGTATACAAATGCTGAAATGCAAATGTGCAAATGTGCGCCAGTGTAATTTCATGCATGTGTGATCATGCTGCAGTTATGTACAGTGTCCTGCCTACACATGTGCAGCAAACAGGAGAGTGAGGGAGCCGTCAATCATCCCAGTCTGTATACATCCAGTCTGTATACATCCAGTCTGTATACATCCATGTGTCTGAGGAGACACAACGGGTAAAAAGGCTTTTTGTAGGTTTAATGTTCCAGCTCTGATTTTCTCCTGGCTGAGCATGTGTTTCTCACACCATAGTTAACCAAACAATTTTACAAACAAACAATTCTTTTTTTTTTTTTTTTTAATTTACATTTTATTTATGGCATTGCCTTCATGTAAATGAGATTTAAAGCAAATATATTTTCACCAATGCATGTTGCAATCAGTCATTGCATTCCAGTCCAGTTCCAGCTTTTGCAATTTGACTATATTACTCCAGTTTTTGCTTCTCTTCATTGGATATTCTTCCACACAATGTCTCTTGCATGCCTGTCTGTCCTGTTAGCGGGATCTATCCTCAGTTGCTCTCCCTGCGGTTTTCCATTTATTCCCCATTTAAGCGATTTTCTTAGGATGGAGTTTCTCTGATCAGTTAGGGTTAGGGTCGAAAAGCCATACAGATTGTAAAAGCCCCCTGAGGCACATTTGTGATTTGTAATTTTGGGTTGTATAAATAAATTCACTTGACCTGTTTGTGTTGTACACTCACACAAAGCAATAAAGCGACCATGTAGCCTTTATTAAACCAGCGTTCATGAGGTATTCATAGGATATTTAGGGGGATTATATTCCATTATCCCAAAGTACCCGTGAAGGTATGGTTCTCTGCTGTCCAGCTGTGCCTGAGCACAACAAATAGGCTGCCTGAGAGCTTGGCCAAAAACACTGTTGTTTTAGTTACACTCTATCAAAGCTGAGATGCACCACCCAGCGCTTTAATTTCCCTCAAGCCTTAAAAAAGTTATTGCTCCCTGATCTGCTGTAATGCAGCTTTCGCTCTCTGGGTTCCAAATGGCCAAATAACATGAAAACATACACACTGAATGAGAAACTTTTGCCATGACCACGTGAAGATTGTCAGTCATAATATGGCAAATTGAACCAGCAGGTAGGTTAATGGTCTGTTCACAGTGTTTTCCTGTCTTTTGCTCCAGTGTATGATTTATAAAGGAGTAGAGGAAGTCAGTAATGTAAATGTTTACTACAATAATACCATGACACTGGCCTGGTAAAATGTGTATAAGAGATTTAGATGAACAAATATGTTTGCAGCACACACTGAGGTGTTATGGCATGTTCAAGGCATAGAAGTAACTTATTAGCACATTGGAGGTGTTATAAATTAGATTTGACACAAACTCAGGTCTGGACCATGAGCAGGTCTTTATCATGTTCTCTCTCCTCCAATCAATCCATCATCCAGGGAGTTGCTATTTTTACCAATGCATTGTGGGAATCATTGAACCCACTTAAAATGATGCAATAGACCTCATCATACATTCAGACAGCAGTAGAAATTGGCAAGTTCACCATATAGTGTTTTTTTTTTTTTTTTTTTTTTACAGCCCATAAGTTCTTTTTGTGATGCAACCACTGAGGGGTGCTCAAGTCACTTTTGAATTTGACACAAATTTGCTTTATTTCCTAAAATGAAATCATGATTTCAACTCCACAACTGATTCATGTGTACCACCCCCACATAATCCATAAACTATAAAGTCCTGCTTTATTGTACTGCATTACATATATAATCTACATCATTATAATACACTAGATATCTGAGGACTGAATTTCAAATGATGTTATGATTTCTTTACTGTGACTTCATCAAAGGTAAACACTGGAGTATCCATGAACATGAACACACATAGCTGCAACCAAATGGTGTTTTTCTTCTTTTTTTTCTCTCTCTTTTTTTTTTTTTAAATCTTAAATCAAGATGTACTCCTGTAAATAATCTACCTGTCCTCATTTACAGCCTCAGTTCACTTGAGTCTGGCTGATATGTGACCTCAGGGTGTCATCCGCTCAGGTCCACATCACACAACAGGAGGCTCCACAGTTTCTTGTCCTCCTTCTTGAAGCAGGCGCCATCTAGTGGTTTAACTGAGTCCACACCCTTTCTCCAGGGTGTTAAATGTCTTATTAGAGAAGTTTCACAGCACTGATTTGATCTAGGCCATGTTGCTCTGGAGTGACTACAGCAGGAGAGTCCTTTTTTACATATGTTATAAGTGCATTGAGAAATTAAATCAACTCACCTAGAAGAAAAAGTGACAAAGTTAAATGATCTTGCACAACTTTTTTTTCACTAATTTCAAAGATGAAATGCCCAAGTTTAAGCTGTAGCCACAGACAGGAGACAAAACTATTTCGATCAGACTTAGAAATGGGTCTGATGACCCATATTTGCAAAGGGTTAGGGTTAATTTAAAGGTAAATAAAACAGATTTAACAATACATATTTGTTTTGCTAAACTTCTTCAAAACAAAAAGTGACAAAAGTTAAATGTACTCATTTATATTAATTGCAGCAAGATGAAGACACTTTGTTGTGTGTTTGAATACTAATGACAGGCCCTACACCAGCAAGTGCTTCATGCTGACCAATGATTGCAGCAGGATTTAAAGCGTAGAATGAAGAATCAAATTTGATGTATTTAGAGCTCTAGGATCACATGACTCGCCTTGTTTACGCCAACATTTATGAAGGAAATGGGTTAGAAAAACTAGGGGATACTTTGGTGGAAATCAGTCGTTTCTACCATAAGGCATCATCTATTCATCTAGTCTGACTGAAACCTGCGACCGACTGACTGTGAGGCGAACATGGAGTTCATAATGTTTGAATAAATTGTCAAACCAGTGTCAAAAGTTTCATATTAAGAATAGTTTTAAGTTGTTGGTAAAGATACATTTTTGTTTCTGATTTGATTCTCATGCACACCTGGGTACAGATCACTGTACGGTGATCAGACATCATCTCTGTGTGTAAAGTAAAGCTTGGCCAATCAGCAGTCAGAGCCAGCATGGAGACTCATGTCTTTAGGGGATAAGAACAAGAAGTGGATGATTTCCTGACAGTAACATGAACTCACATTTTCTAGCCATAGCGTATCTCTGAGGATGCACTGTGGGCCAACACACTGACATGTAATGATCATAACACTCTGCAATGTGCATGAAGATGTATTATTGCTTTCATATTTAGTGTTTTTATCAGATTTCCAAGACACAAAGGCCAGAGGTGACAGCACGCACTCAACAGTTGGGCTGTGAGCGCCCCCTGGTGGATACTTTGAGTTTTCTGCTGTTCTTCCACCACTACAGAATAAACTGAGCAACACTCGGATGTTTGGGGTCAAATGCTGAGTTTATCTGATTTTTGTTCATTCGGCTCTCAAGTGTAAAAACAGGTCACATAAGTGCTTGTGACTCGCAGCTTGTTGCGGTAACTTCAGTGTCACAGACAGGAAATGTGAGTCCGTCTTTTAGAGAAGGTTAATCCTCATAGATGAAAATACTGCGCGTGCGTTTTTATTATACATACACAAAATAGTTCTACAGCTACAGAAAGCCTTTATACTGTAGCTGCAGAATATTCATGTCCGAAAAATCTTATTTCTACATTCAGTTCATTGCTTCATACATTTAAAAAGTATTTCTACTGCTGCGAAAGAGAGAAATCATATGTATATTAGATACCACCAAGAAACTTCCAGCAGATTACCTGAATTCTTTTGATTCATTTCATTTGTGCTGATTTGCTCATCTTAAACGTTTATTATGTTATTATCCAATCTATTTATAAATGTTTACACTTCACCATGCATTATTATTAAAGTGTTCTCTGATGTCAGAATATAGATGAAACTGGATCGTTTGAAGCTACTGAAGTTGTTTGTTTGTTTGTTTTTTAATCATATTAAGAAATGAAAACCAAAATTCCTCAGCATTGATGCTCTAGAATAATTAACCCTCACGTGTTTTCTGAATTCACTGAGGACATTGCAGACCTTTGCATCCTCTCAGTGTGTAAACGTGTGTGTTCCGTGTGGACTGGACCTCCATAAGGCCCGTCAGTTCAGTGTGTGTGCCAGCAGAGGGCGCTCCTGGACAAATGATACAGGCTGCTACTGGCTGTCCTGTGTCAGGACTTATTTACTAGTAATCACGCTTGAAAAGGTCCCAGTCCAATTTCCTCCGTTTCACTTCCTACTAGCTGTTTAAAATGAAGCACTGCGGATGGACTCACCAGTGAAAATACATATTTTACATTTTCCTATGTATGTATTTTTTCCTTATTCTATGATGATTACATCCAACATAATATATACTTTTATTGAATTGCTTTATTTATTTTTTTTAACATTTTCACTGCGTGTATTTGTAAGCTTTATTTCTTATTGTCCATAATGACTGCGCTCAGCATTTAAAGGCCAGAGAGGCTGTGACTGCTGACTTCAACAAGCGTCTTTTTGTCCAAACATCTGCTTATCTTCCCTGTCACTGCTCTGTCTGTTCCCATTCGTGTCGAGGTTACACTCAGATAAGATTATCTTTACGCTGTTTAATAACCTATTTCCCCTCAATGGCAGGACAAAGGCCTGCGGTGTGCGCCTCATCAGCGGGCCAAGCAGCCATTATTACAGCCCACAATAGATTGAACGCATTCATGAGGATGCAGTTACAGCTGCGAGCAACAGGTTCACGTTTTATTACCAACCAAGAAAATTAAGAATTATAAAATCAACCTTTTTTTTTCTTTGTAATTTTTATCGTTTCGTTATACGTTTTATTATTAATGATAATGGTATAATTATTATTATTTTATTACATTATTTTTTTTATTGTTCACTTATAAATTTCCATTGAATTCTAATAACATTTAATAATGCAGGTATGATTTACTCCCAGTCTGTTCCTTATTCCATGGAATTAAATGCTATTTTTTTGGTTTTTTTTTTTTTTTTTTTTTTTTTTTTTCAATAATTATCTGTCAATTTTTTTTTTCGTTCACCGAGCGCCAAGTCTATTTCTGTAACAGATCTGAGTTTAAGAGTTTAAACTTTAAATTACTTGTGAATTTAGGAGATAAAAATTCAAATCATTCATTATGTTAAATCGCGATTATGGTTGAGGCTGACGGGCTGTTTGGCAGCTCTGCTCTCTGGCTGCAGATGAAGTGGAAAAAGTGCCAATCTTTCTGTCATTGATCTCACACTGGGTCAGCTGCTTTATTTAACTCACTCTCATTCCACAAAACCAACACATTGAGCCACGGTTGTTTAAAAAATAATAAAACTATATTTATTTTTTCCCCCCAAAGCTTCTCCTATGATCAGTTTAGAAGGACTTTAAAACAAGCTAATAAAACCAATGTATATGATCAGGGGGGGGGAATATGAGGCTATGAATTAGAAATAGAGGGCCATTTACAGAATTAGAAATCGTGTGTACTGCATGCCTTCAACTTGAAGAAATACAGGCAAAATTGTGAATCACCTCGCGTTGAAAAACCTTTTAAAATCCACAATCTTTCCCCGGTGAGCAAATGGGCAGCAAGGTGCATTTGCTGAAGCCTTTCAAATGCTAACGTGGCCATATTTCACTCTTACAACCTTCTCACATCTCCATAAAATATTACAGCACTCACAGTGATGACTGGAGCCGAGCTGGCGCTTTTTCTCACACACTTTCTCCCTAATAACGCAGTTTGTCTGGAAAACACTGATTATCTCACTCTTATAAACTCAGCTCTGCGTTTTTAAAGAGTTTACGCTCTGTAATGATCCCACTCTGTTCATCTGCTGCTTTCAAAGACTCGATGAAAAACGTGGAGTTATGGGAAATAATGGCGATGTTAAAGTTGGGGTAAAGTGAGTGAAACCGTAATGTTTTACGAAGGGAAATGACAACACGCGCTGAAATAACTCAGTTTATTCCGACCTCATTCTCCAAAGTACCGGAATCAATCACAGTAGTGTGCAAAGGGAATAAAAAAGCATGCGGTGAAAACTCTTAACCGCAATTCATGACAAAAAAATATTTTTTAAATTAGCAAATAAAAAAAAATACATAATGATACAGAAAAAAAATAAGTTGAATTTGTTTTGTTTTGCCGTAGACTTATCTTTAAAATTCAATCTTCAGCCTGGAAACATTAGGAGTCTGTCCTCACCCTGCCCGGTCCCGTTTTTACTTTAATATACTCTTACTGTCTGCGGTAACAGCTTATAATGTAAATGTATATTCTTTGTCATATGTGGAAACAATGATTTCCGCGGCGTGAGACGCGTCATTAACAGCACCGCTAAAGATCTTAATAGAGTGTGGCTGCTGATGCATTCATGGTCTCCTCCGACACCCTGACCTCCACTATTTCAAAGTCATGATTTCAGTTGAAATGTTTTATTTAATAAAGTTTCTATCCACTTTTCTATGGTGGGGCTATTTTCTGCTGAGTATAAAAGTTTGGCGCATTTACATCAAATGAGTAATTAGAACTTATTCAGTGTCGAGTACAAAATACAAAAAAAATGTATTTAATAATAAAAATATATGCATAAAACGTCTGTTTAGGTTCTTTAAATTATACTTTAGCCATGCTATATCAGCCTACTTTTTTAGGTTGTGCACCCGCTCGGAAACGTCACTTCTCCGGAACATGTCTCATCATTTATCATAAATAAATCCAGTCCGAAGTATCGTTCATATGCAGTTCAACTGGAAGCTACTATTTCCGACAGCACGTCAAGGCAGCAGCCGTCCAGCGAAGACGCACGTGTGAAGTAGCGGAGTTTCTGTCTCCTCCAATCAGGGCGCTGTCTCACTCAGCCCCCGTCCAATGGGAATAGCGCGCGTGCAGGTGGCTGCGCTATTATCAGCGGGTCCCGCTTCAGTCCCAAGCTAGAGCGAGTCAATTTATGGAAAGACAAGTCGAGCCCTTAATGGTTCCCATCAAAACCACTAAAAACATCATCAGACCGGCCGACTTCCGCGAGGATTCCTGTGGCGGACGCATGCAGCCTTCTCCCAGCTGACACTCCGACCAAAACATACACGCGGAGAGACATTTTTGGGGGGAGTTTGACCGAGCTGCCTCTCTCCACTTCCCAAGAGAGAAGAGAAGTTCGCTTTTGCTCAAGTTTTCAGCCTTCAGCAGTCTGCTTCTTCCTCCTCCTCCAGGATACTTTTGCAGAAGGCGGCAGAAGTGGCCTGGCTCCCGAGTCCCAGCAGCCCGCTCTGCGCCTTTATTTCCTCCTGCTAGGTTGGTTTTATTTCCCGTTTTTTTTTATCCAAGCGAGTTTGGTGGTTCATGTCCACAAATGTTAGCGGTGGGGCAAATGGAGGCTAACCGGCAGAGTGCTTTCGTCCTGGGCAGCACCCCGCTGGCGGCGTTGCACAACATGACCGAGATGAAGACGTCCCTCTTCCCGTACGCGCTGCAGCAGAGCCCGGCGGGCTTCAAGGCGCCCTCGCTCTCCAGTCTGAATTCCCAGATGGCCGGCGGGACCCCGCACGGAATAAGCGACATCCTGGGGAGACCCATCACCACGGCCGGGCAGCTGCTCTCCGGGTTCCCCAGGATAAACGGCCTGACCACCACCGCGGCCGCCGCCGCCGCAGCGGGGATGTACTTCAGCCCGGCGATGTCTCGGTACCCGAAGCCCCTGGCCGAGCTGCCGGGGAGGGCGCCCATCTTCTGGCCCGGGGTGATGCAGGGTTCTCCCTGGAGGGACCCGCGGGTTCCTTGTCCCAGTAAGTCCTCTCCCCTCTGTCTGTCTCAACCACGTTAGGCTGGTTTTTGAATTGTGTCTTCCAGAAAACGCCTTGGCGCTTTCTGAGGAGTGTTTTTGTGGAACTACGTTGAATTTTTGGTGATTTTTTTTTTTTAAAACATTATTCGGCCTTAGAGAGGCCTGTCACTGGGCAGAGCAGACACACACAACAACAATAAATACACTCTATTTTACACAGCTATCACAATCAATGTAAAGCTATTATTATGAATAGTGAAGCCAAACAAAAGAGCAATACTACTTAGAGCATTAAAAACACATGGCGTCCCTACAACAACAATAATATTTATTATGACGCTTGACAGGACTTTCAAACTTGTGAAAACAAAAATAAAAGGAAACTACATTGATTCGTCAGTGAACCAGTAATGTAACTCTCTCTCTCACACATACACACACTTTGATGCTTTTTAGGAATATTTTACGCTCATTTTGACCTTCACATTGTGGGCTTTATTTAGAGAAACAGCTGTCCTCACCTAACCATGTCCCCTGTGTCTATTTTTCCAGCTCAAGCGAATATAATGTTGGACAAGGACGGAAAGAAGAAACACTCCAGACCCACTTTTTCAGGACAGCAGATTTTTGCACTGGAAAAAACTTTCGAGCAGACGAAATACCTGGCCGGCCCAGAGAGAGCCCGGCTGGCTTATTCTTTAGGAATGACTGAGAGTCAAGTCAAGGTAAAAACCTGCCTGTTATTATTATTATTATTATTATTATTATTATTATTATTATTATTATTATTATTATAAATGTGGGAAATATTTTTTTTTTCGACTTTCACCTTTTACACTCCGTTACATCATTATCAGCTACATAAATCTATATTATTATAACAATTATTTGTTTTGCAATTATTGTTAATTAAGCTCTTATTAATTTAGCATGCAGGACTATTTACACCTGTTGTGATTCTGTGACTGGCTCCTTTGCTGCGGACCTGTTGAGCATGTGTGCGCGCCTCTCCACAGGTCTGGTTCCAGAACAGAAGAACCAAGTGGCGGAAGAGACACGCGGCAGAAATGGCCACGGCCAAAAAGAAGCACGACTCCGAGACGGAGAAGATGAAGGAGAGCTCGGATAACGAGGACGACGACGAGTACAACAAACCACTGGACCCAAATTCAGACGACGAGAAAATCACGAGACTGTTGAAAAAGCACAAGGCCACCAACCTGGCGCTGATCAGCCCCTGCAGTAACAGCTCGGACACCTTGTGATGCGCACAGCTGGGTGGGTGGGGGGGCAAAGTGTGTGTGGGTGTGTGGGGGTCCAGCAGAGCCATGTCGCGCTCTTTTCTGACCCCCTTTTCCACCTGACACTAAGAACATGCGCCTGAGGGGATCGCGTTGCGCTCAGACAGAGAGC
>JAOWBC010000318.1:19849255-19860100 GCA_028566105.1 Hypoplectrus providencianus
ATACACTAATAGTAAAAATTCAACCATTGTTCTTGCCCTTGTCACACATGGAATGGATATGTGAAAAAAGACAGGGACTCACATTGCATCCTGTCATTCATAACAGCATCTGTAACTGTACTATCTGTACTACTACTACTACTAACTGTTTTTTTTTCCAAATTCACCCTCTTTGGGACTGAGAGGAGGTCCCATTTTCACAATTCTGCACCATTTAACCTTCCAAAATACAGCTAGAAGTGTCCAGGGCAACATAGGTTATTCCATGTTTTCCAGGTTTTCTAGGCCACATGGATACCCTCATGGCAGCTTTTTAGCAAATCAAAATGGGAACAACAAATCTGGGAAAACTTTGCAGAGCTGCACGGCGGATCTCTAAGTAATCCAGCAAACAGAGTGGGAGCAGCGGATAGAGGTGGCAGATTGGCTTCAGTTTACAATGCTGGGATGGATTTGAAGCTGAGCGGGGCTCTGCTGGGCTCCACTCTCTGAGGAAAGAACACATCTGTGGCTTTATGAAGAAGATAGGGCCCGCTGGAACTCTATAAGTGCTGGGATATATAAACTGTCTGGGTGGACCCATGGCTTAGCGCTCCAAATTAACATTCACAGACACCTCATCCTTCCATCTGCGTCGTGACACAGGGCGGGGAGGGTAATGTGGATCAAGGACGATAGAGTGGTAGAAATAAAGGGCGAGACGTTTTTAAAGACACCTGTATTTCAGCTGAGGGAGGAGTGGAGACATACGGGTTAAGGATATAAAGAATCTGACTTCCAAAGCAATCAAACCTCATGAAGTTGATGAAAAGGGCAGTTGAGGCTCACCTTTAAGACCAGCTCTCTGGCAGAGGGAGACAAGAGGATTCGGTCGCACCAGGCGGGGCATCTGGTGTTCATGTACTGCTTGCCCTGGCTGCTGTCTTCACTGTACGGATAACTGAAGAGACACACAACAAAAACACAATCAGAAAAAAGAAAGATGTAATTTATAGACTTTTGTATTCCAGTAACTTTATTTTCTAGTAGAGTGCTGCACAAGACAAGAGGGGAAAGCCAATAAGGAAGGCCATAAATATGATTTGTATGAGTAATAAATATGAGACGTCACGTCATCTGCCTCCTCTGAGACAGAGATCAAAGAAAACAGGAGGCTCATAAGTATGACCAATCATCTGAGTCAAGTCTTGTATCAACACACATGGATGGCTCAATCAAAGCAATCCTTCTCTGCCAACTGTACAGGTTGTGAGAGAGGGGAGTGAAAAAAAAAAGAGAAAGAATAAGAACGATTTAGTCGGAGCGAGGCAGAGGGAGATTCAGTTGCCCATATGTATAGCTACATCCCTACAGGGTCATCAAAAAGAGATTAGGTGCCGCAGCAAATGGCCATGAGAGATTGTATCTTGGAACAGCAGGGAACAATCGCATGATTTAAGCGCCGGCAGGGCTGGAGTTGGGCGGAGAGCCACGGAGCTGATACAGATTTACATTGTTGAGAATTCAATTTGCGCCTCCGGCTCATCAAACTGCTTCAGATTTACACGCCACCAATCCAATTTGTTTGTCGGCGCTCATCAGGATGTAAGACCGGGCTTACGTACTGTAATACCAATCCAATTTGCTCCTTCAGTGGCACACGTGCTAACCGTAGCATAACACAAAGAGCCTCTTCTCCAAGGATGGTGATATCCTAATGATAAAATAAACACACACATCGGGCCTTTGATTCATCACACTTGCCAAGCTCTGATAGCTTAATTGGACTTTGTGCAAAGGCAGAATGCATTTTATAAGCATTCAGTTGTGGTTGTTTTGTATGTATATGCGTGCATTGAAATATCTATTTAATTACCGCTGCTGCAGCTGCAGCTACAACTGTTACTGATAACCTTATACCACCAAAATGACTGCACATATGCAGCTTTTTAAACACCGACTAAAAAAGCCTTTCTGTGTTTTTTTTTTCTAGTGTGCTGGGTTCAATGTCACAAACTGGAAGTAAACAGTAAGGAATGGATGACAGCGTGGATGCCAGTGAAAATGTTAGTGGTTACTGTTTACTAATTGAGTCCCTTTTTGGACTAATTTGGGACATTGTTTGAGTGTTGCTTGGACGAAGATGAACGGCCGCCAAAGATACTGACGGATGATCCAACTGATGAAACATTTCCTACTAAAAAATAAAAAGTCAGAGGCGATTTTTGTCCATTTGGGAAAATAACTTAATGCTGCAGTAGCTTCTGGTGCTGCTTGTGCCATTTCACTGTGCCCACAGCCAGTCCACATGTTTTCAACCAAAAGTGTACCTCATCTGGTGAGACTTGCAAATGGCAAAAATCCAACAATACTGCCAGACTTTAATGTTTCATCTTAACGGAAATGATAAAGACTTGGGTTTAGATGTGCCCCAGTGACCCAGAGGTTAAGGCGCAGACCATGAACCGCAACGCCCCCAGTTTGTATGCAACTGGGGATCTTTGTCTGGCTGTCTTCATGTCAGCCTTCTCTACTCCTAAATCTTACACTGACACAGCAGCTCAGACAGAAGCACCATCAGTTCTATAACAGCGCTGAATCTATTTAATCTGAATTTACTCTGAGTTAATGTTACATACCATTCTATCAGTGGCAAGAAACATGTGAACATCAGGATGTTAATGCTCTTCTCTGCTGCTCCTTTTTGTAGTTGTATTTCTGTCTCTTTGAGGTGTTTTGCACCTTTTTACAGCTGGTGTGAGTCTCTATCTCTTTGAAGCTGTTTTCCATTTCTTTGTCGTTACTTTGGTCGCTTTAAAGTTCAATTGTATTTCTTTGTAGTTGTTTTGCTTCACGTCATAGTCATTTTGAGTCTGTATCTCTGCAGCCATGTGGTATATCTACATTAGTGGTTGTTAAAATATTCTGTGTTGTTTTGTGCATACTTTGTCTTGTTTGTAGTTTTTATGGAATATGAAATTTTAGTCTATTTTTTGGACCACATTTCCCACATCAGGCAAAGGACTATAAATTAGAATTACCGGTAGCTTTCTCATGACCTAGAGCCCTTGTGTATATCAGTTATTCAACTGTCCCTGTCAAATACACCAATAAATTAGAAAACTAATGTTAATAATCAAATAGACTAGACTTAATGATTTCACTGGGGATTCATCATTAAAAATCTGAACTTGCTTGCTTTTGTTTCAACATAAAGCCAACGATGGCCTCAATCACCCTACAGTGCTTTCTTCACAATGACTGCACATATGAAGACACAACATCCTCACTCAAGTGATACAGTGATACTTTTTAAGATTCAAGTGATACTTTGTGTGAGAGTGTGTGGGTGGTGTATGGGGTTAAGGCTGGGGCATGAGATGTGGTGCCTGCATCTGGCTCTCACGCACACACACACAGGCACACGAACGCACACACACACACTCGCAGCCCCCCACCAGGTGTACAAACAGACCTGCAGAGAGCTACTTAGAGAAGTTCCCTGCCTCCAATTAGCATTAATAGCACTTAAACCATGGGGGAAATGCATGGGGGTTTTGGTATGCTAATCAGAGAGCTAAAGAAGTGATCCTGGGATAAAAGAGAGCATGAAGAATGGGATGAGTGAAACAGAGATAGACAGGGAGGCAGAAGAGAAGGGATAAAGACGGATCAGACAGAAAGAGCCAAAGTGAGGGTGGAAAAGAGCAAAGTCTTCAAAGGGCTTGTGGAGCTGCTCCACTTCAGGGTGGCCTGAATGCTCCTGCTTCCTGAGGGACGGTCCCTGGCCTTAAACAGCCTGTGAACAATCCTCCTATCAGGGACTCTGTTATAGCTTTATTGACTAACAAGCCTGGGGTCATTTTGGTGTTAAATAGATTGAGAGAAAATCAAGTTTCCCCCTCACCTCCTTCAAACAATGAACTCCTTGCCTGATAGCAAACTTCCTCGAGCACTTCAACAACAAAAACTTTGCTATCGTTCAGTCATTTTTGATGACAGCCTGCCATTGTAAAAGCTGATTAAAAATACTCAACAATGGCCATTAAAGAGCTATTCTGCGTCCCTGTGTGTGCAGGTATAGGTTGTTCCCCTCTCTGTTTCACCGCACCCTCCGTTGGCTCCGATAGAGATAACAAGTCTTAATGCAACAGCAAACATTGGAATGGCGCGCTGGGGCCAAAGTGATTAATGTGTCCGATTAGCGAGCTCACAAACTTATCGGGGAAGGTAAACGGTCCGAGAGGGCGTGTGGGCTGGAGGCCGTCAGCTCATATCAGACCCTTATTGCCCACAGCAAGACTAATTACACTAATTAATGGGCCAAGCTGATAACTCAACAATTGTGTACCTGTAAAGGAGGGGGAGCTGCACTTCAAGGTATCCACAGACATATATACAACATGCAGGAAGCCACAAACACACACTGTGTTCACCTCTGGTCCAAATATGTTGTAACCCTTAGTCCAAAAGGTTTGGATGATGTGGTAAACATTTAAAACAGCACAACTATTTTTTTTATTACATACACTTGTTCTAGTTTGATGCATTCTGCATTTTTCATGTTTTACAAAATCATGGTTGTGCACCACTACTAATGACATTTTGATTACTGAGAGTTGAAAAATATAAGAGAAAGAAGAAAAATAATGACAACATAGAGCCATGAAGCATGGGACTGTTCATTCAAAGAAAAATTAGGTGACAATTGTTGTGCCATTACAGGTGAGACGGCTGACATATTGTCACTTATTCCAGAATGGGATGCTCCAAATGTGCTTTATTTCAATTTAACATCCCATGCAGGCATTAAGCAATTACATGTGCATCTCACTTCCTGCGCATAAATAATGCAATTGACAGTGTGCCTCACCCTTAAAAATGGGAAATGTACAGTGCAGTAAGTGCCTTTGAAGGGATAATAAGCAGGATTTTTGATTTGTAAACATTCAACAACATTAAAGCTTTGTCCATGCACCCAAGTTAGTAACAAGCTTTAACTGCTTATCAATTTTGCTGTTTTTATGGCTTTGCATCCAAAGAAACATCACATAAGATAAGATACATTCAAGAAAAGAAGAAGGTCAAGACGTGGTACTTTACGCAGTGAAAAATTGACAAGAGAAAAGTTTGAGCCTTCGGTGCTCTGATGAAATATTGGTCTTGGCCATTGGTGTTTACAATTTTTACACCAATCACCTCTTGTGTAAAGTTGACATAAGAATACTGCTTTCCTGCTTGTTCCACTTTTCTTTTGTGCTGCTGACCACGTCTGAGATGATACATGTGTGTGCGGTCGCACATTGAGACCCTCCAGCACCCATTGAGAGCTCATTCATTCATGCTTGGTTTGGGGTTTAATGTTTGACTTGGCTGCTGACACATTACTCACATGTGTTCCGGCCGCTGTCAGCTTGTTTGTCTTGCAACAGTAAAAACTGCCGAGGTGAGCGTGGGCCCTACCTTTAGTGTGTCACCCAGCACAGGGAGAGGCTGCTGTGACATGTTCTATTGTACTGTACAAGCCACTGGATCCATCACACTTTATCCCAAGAAAAATTGCATAAAATGTGTGTTCAGTTTTTGTTGGTAGGCCAAACTACCAACCCAAACAAACTCTGACCTGGATTACTCCAGCCCAGAATTCCATGTCCCACATTGTCCTTATCTTGTCATCACAAGCTATTACATTTTTCTACATAATGACAATTAAGTGATACGCCAAACAGAAGCCTATTCACAGGCTTAGTATTTAATGAGGGCAATACAAACTTGGGAATATAGGTAGGGCAGGAAGCCAAAGATAAAAGTCACAGTAATAGTGGCTGTAATTCAAGAGTGGTAAAAAGCATCATGGGATGTTTAAGTGGCTACTGCTCGGCTGGGATTGGCTAAAAAGTCAGAAACCGTGGGTTTCGAATGACTCGCTTGCCTCTACAGCTATGTTTGTTTGCCGTTGTCAGGGGAGGCTTGGCAAAACACAACACACACACACACACACACACACACACACACACACACACACACACACACACACACACACACACACACACACAGATTCAAAAAGATCAGCCAAATGCTATCAATAAAGCTGAATGTTTGCTTCAGTTTGTCGAGCTGGGAGGCTCACAGGCACAACATTGGCATAGTGCAGTACAAACAGAGTGAAATGCCATCAGTAGCTCATGGCTGTCAGCCTGCTGGGTTCAGCTATGACATGTTTTGCCTTTAGCCGCTCTAAATGAAGACAAGAAGACACAGATGGCATCCATTTCATCCTCTCCGTGTAAGATTGTTTTGGAACAAAGCCTCCCTCTCAGTGGCATCATCTCAGACAAGAGGCAATGACACATGACAGTGGACAATCTTCGGCTATTATCGCCACAATGGCCCCTCATCATTTTCACAGGCTCTCTAGTAGTTAGAATGATGGATGCGCTGATGGTTGTAAAACAATGTTCCTGTTCAGTACATCAGCCTGTAGCCCTCCATCCTGTGGTTGCACTGAGCCCGCACACTTACAGTGGCCTCAGACACAGTGCCTTAACCAAACATTGTCGTTAAAGTACGTCTGTGGTGCTACTTAAATGGAGTCACACGCCTCGGCTCCAGTATAGCGCTTCTGTTCACAGAGCAGAGAACAAGAAGCCTGTTCATGTAGGATGATGGGCTATAGGACTAATGTATGCACAGTCGAACACACAAATACACACGCAGAGAGAGTGACATCACTGGTCCAGGCTTCAGAGACCAGTGGTGTTAATGTGAAGAGTGTTGTCCACAGAACAAAGACAGTAACTGTCTACAGGAGAGCCATCTGTGCAAGCACTTCCTATGAGCTCAAAACAAGTCTCGAGGAATTCTCCACTGCCCTGACAATTCTCTCATATGTACTTATTAGCAGTTATTGAGCAACTGGCAGGGAGCCATTTGTGTCACTTGAGCAGAATTTTCTCCCTCATCTGAAGGGCAAAGTCATTCTGCCTGGCACCAGCTCCCAAACCTCCCCCTTCCTCTTTCAGGAACCTGTGAATGTTGTAGCTTTCCCCAGCAGGCTTGTCCTCACAGCAGCTTTGGGAAATGTATGCTAACATGCCAAGGTTGGTCCCTGGGTGCTTCCCAAACAGTGAAGGCACAACTATTTATTAGTTTCTGCCTCCTCACTGGCCTCACCTACTGACCCCTGGGCCACACTCTGCTCCTCCGCTTCTTTCTATGTCTAGACTTAACAAACATAGAAACATGGGACTGGAGCCATGCTGTCCTCTCCAACACCTTCTCATCGTTCTCTCATCGGGTACTTAAGAGGGTTTGAGAGGTTTGGCAGACAATTGCTATAAATGGAAAAATAGTACAAGAGAGAGAGAGAAACATATTTTTGTGACGTGTAAGATAATTCCCAGGTTATTGGCAGCCAAACTTTTAAAAGTTTTGCTGGACTGTTTTTTGTTGCACAAGTGCATTGGTGTAGATTTTTACTTATAGTCAAACAAGCAACTTTGTGCTGATAAATCAACCCCCTTGGTCCAGACTGAAATACTCCAACAGGCTTTATTATTCTCCACAATTTTCCTCTAATGTAACATAAGGTCAGAATAGCTAGCATGGGCAAAATTTGTTAGCATGCTAACACACGGTCACAAACTTTTGGTTACATGCAAACATTCACATGAGGACCCTCTTGGACATGAGTAGCTGACGACATGCAAGTCAAGCATACCAAAGCTGACCTTTGCAGACGTGGGTTAAATTGACCCCGCACGGAAAGTTTAGTTTGTTAAATTTGCATTGATGTAGTTCTAGTTTTAAGAGGCTACTGTTCTATCCAATCTCTTATGTTATTATGGGTCAATGTACCTAATTTCATTTTAACATGGTATGTTCCAATGGTGTGTTTAAAGATCCATAAATATATGTGAATTTCAGCATTTGATCTGGAATCACTGATTCACTGGAGCAGTAATGTAAGACTGCATCAACACTGCAGTAGTTGCTGAGGATGGGAGACAATCTTGTGCCAAGACTTTCTTTTTCTCCCTTACAAACATGACTATAGTGTTTTTTATGACACAAGCTGTACCTCCTAGTACCCAGGCATTATGTCTTTCCCACTTTCCAAACACACCCAAGGGACAGCAGCCATCTTTTCTACCCCTGACTTCTTCCCTTTATCCTCCCTCCAACGTCCCACAACTTCCTCACCACCTCCCAGCTCTAGAATCATTCATGATTTGTCCATTGATGGAGTTGTACCGCTGCTCTGATGTCACTCAAAATCTCCCTCAAAGCCCATTCCCAGTAACCGTGTTACAGGCAGAATACATTCTTCCACTGCTCCCTCATTGTCCACTGCATTTCCTCCTGAAGCTGGGGCCCCGATTTAATTTTTGCATCGATCTCGTGCAAAAAAAGGGTACAGAAATCAGATCAGAGGAGTACTAAAAGCTTTCCTCTAAATCAATCAAAATACATGAATAAGTTACTGGTGCTTTAGTATGTTTTAGGGGATATTACTTTAGTTATGCCATTTCAAATATGAAATCAAAAGTACCATAATGTAGAATAAAACTTACCATTATTTTCAGTTAAACGGCCATGCTGCAGCCCATGCAAAGATAATGACCTAATGGCTTGTTGCAGCCCATGCATAAACACAGTAAAAACTGTGTCTAAATAAACCATTGGTTTCTTAATAAAATACTTTTCTTTTCCTTCCCAGTACACTGACTGAGAAAAGTAGTTCCAATGCAGAAGCTGCATCCTTTCAATATGATTGTCTAATTTTTTTTTTTATTGTGAAAAACTGTAAGTAAAAAAGATTTCTTTGAGCATTTCCTAGTGCATTTCCATCCATCAAAGTTAACTGTGACATTTTTCATCCTTGAAAATGCCTTTTCCACTTAGATTTTGATTTCCCCATTAACTGAGCTAGTTAGCTAGCTCTAGCATTAGCATACATGTGGGCATCATTCTGGCGACAGCCATAATGTGGAACTTGAGCCAGATCCCATAGAGACCAGTGTGTGAGGTCACAATGATAACGCCCATTGCAGTCTATGACTTGTACTCATACATGGGCTCCTGTGCATTAGTGTGTTTGAGCAGCCGACTGGCTCCAGGTCCAACTGTGACAGGGCCCGGGCAAATTCCTCACCCTGGTGCCCAAGTACTTAGACTTGTCAGGGCCAATTTTGACAGACGACTTTTTGAAAGTAAAGAGATATGCATTTTATTGCCTGCAGCGACATGGGGAAGAATTTATGTGCGGGGACTGGGATGTTTGTCTGCCAAAACTGGGTGCCCATTCCAAAAAAAAAGAGAGTAACTCTATAAGTATATTTAAGCTATAGTTACCTGGTAAAAATAGAAATAAGGAGACATGAATGTGTGCATGGTTGCTGTTGCTACATCACATTGTCTAATCCTTAGCTCAACCTTGACAGCAAATATCATTCCGTTACAACTTCTTATCCACCACCAGACAACAGACAGAATTCACTTGCAGATTAAATGTTTGTGACTAGTATTGATTTATAGATCTGAACAAAAGTGAGCCGTGTGCATGCACGAGTGTGTGTCAGCGAGGGTGTGTTCTGGTGGCCTGCATTAAAAAGAGTAATAACCTCACAGATGGCGAGGGGCTGGTCCGGAGCAGGCTATGTGATGGAGAACAATCGTTGAGGCTTGATTGCTCAAGGAGCACAAGGCAGACCTGACAGGGGGGAGGGGTACCAGTATATGCGTGTGTATGTGTGAAGTGGGTGGAGGGGGTTGTTTAAGTTTAACTAGGCCACTGCTACCCATTACAAGGCTGACAATGATGTGGTTTGTCGCGCGCACAGAGTAGATCAAATCAAATTTCATATGCTGCTCCCCGGTTTCATCTATTTGATTCATCATCACCTCAAGTATGTGGAAATCATTTGTATTCTTCCACAGCAGCACATTCATTCCTCCCTGTGGAGAGATGATTCAGTATTATATGGATAGGTGCAAAAGTCAGCCAGTGTAAAAGGACAATAAATCCACCTGTCACTTATGCAAAGTGATGTAAATGGGGTCCCTGATTAAGACACAGAGTCATTTAAAAAACAGGGACTGGCAGAACCTTGACACATGCACTCACACACACACAGTCTGAAGCTTTTACACATTTACGAACACACACACAATCTCAACTCACATTCAAAGCCACTCACACATACGCCTTGATAGCTCTATGTATCTCAAGTCCACTCTCTCTCTCTCTCACACACACACACACACACACTAAAATCCCCCGCCGCCCTGCGCCTGCCACTAGAGCAGTTTATCAAGTAATTATTGTTTGATTACAGCGTTTCATTATCTGCACTGATTGAGTCACAACCGACGGCAAAGGTCAAGCGCCATTAACGCGCTGCTCCCGAAACATATTTCCACGCCGGCCGCGTGTTTGCCCTCCCTCTCCTCTGAAAGGGCTAATTGCAAATGCATTTGTTTGAGGAAGAGGAGAGGAGACCACCCGCTCCAGTCTCCCCCAAGTCCCACTGAGACAGAATATCAATGCTGCCCAAAGCGAGTGCTCGGCTACGCACACACATACACACCCGTATGAGGAAACATACACATGGGAGCAGTTTGGGACCATATCCAATCATGCTTAACAACTGATACCCATCAAACACAGATCCAACAGCTTTCATAAAACCATTTTGGACAATAAGGGGCTGATTGACTCCTTCTGATTTAACATATTAATAATGAGTCCTTATGGCCTGGATCTGGTGAGCTTCACTGCGTTTATCAACATGTGAAAAGTCAGGATTCACTCTGTTGATGCTGCTGTTTTGTTCTGTCATTGTGAGAAAACCTTCATTGAATCTG
>JAOWBC010000318.1:19865765-19876868 GCA_028566105.1 Hypoplectrus providencianus
TGAGGGGAAAAAATATTTTTATTTAACTCGATTTTTGCCAGCAGAAATATTATTATAACGCATTATTTTTTTCCTACTGATGTCATACCTCATGGTCATATTACATAGCTAGCTCGCTGCCAAAACAGGGGAACATGCTCTTAATTTGGTTTCTTACAGGCCTAAATTAATAATGGCAATGAAGATGTTTATGCACCTGATGTTAAATACACAATACACAAATTAATCAGACCCCTAATTTAATGCCAATGCTAGGTGTTGTGGTTAGCTCTGTTCTGTGACCAATATGTAACGTTAGCACCAGCTACAACATCATCTTCATTACATCCCAGGATCTTTTTTCTGTTTTGTTTTTAGAAATGAGAATATTTCCAAATACATTTCAAGATTTCCGAGGGCTGCATTCAGTATGCAAGTTTAATACAGAGTAATGCTTGATCTGGTAATTAATTACGTTTAGAGATACATAATCCTGAAAGACCAGTCTAATTCTGGGCATAGTCATGGGCAAAAGTAAAATTAATCTTCATATATAGTAGATACATGGTATAAAAAGTTTGTCATATTACAGTATAAACTATAATGATTTAACAACAATTTTAACTTCCAATCTCCAATTGAAGTAGATTAATTGGACATTTATTATGTTTTCTATTATGTAGCTAACAACATAAATAAACTCCATGCTTCCACACCCGCAGCTTCACAGTCACACATTCTGCTGTGTGTGTGTCCTTCATGGGATTTTTAACAAGGTACAACTTTGAACTGCTTAATGTAATATAGAGCCATATAAAAGTGGCAGTGTGTACTGGTTGTTTTTCTTCCGTGGACATTTAACACATCAACACTCAGGCTCATTTTAATGTTATTTCAAAAACATTTGGCCCCGCAGTGGGGACAGAGAGAGTTTGTGGTGATGTGAGGGCATCAACTAAAGCATCTGAATGACTGAGGTCAGCAGCTGCAGCGATGACTTGTTTGCACAAAAGCTTATCTACCTTCACACTACCATTTCTGTACCTACTATCCAAATATGGAAAAGCCCTCACATCAAAATGTGTTGCTGCAATTAAACTTTTGACTTTCACTCTGTTGTGCTCTGCCCTTTCACAGTTTGACATGTATTAAATGGCAGCTGTTGCTATTATGCAAAGGAGAAAGAATGTCGAAAGAGCCGGTTAAGCGCATTAAATCTATAATAAACAACTAGAAGTGGAGAAATGAGAGACTAGATGGATATATAAAGGGTTAGGAAGTGAAGGGGTGACTTACTGAGGTCCCATTGTTTTCCCGGAAAACGTCCTGGTTGACATAATTAAAAAGCTTCTTTTCAAGTTGAAGAACAACCTGAATCAGTGGAAGAGAGAAACGGTGCTCTGATTAATATCAATACTAATGTGAGCTGCACTTTGTAATTAGAACACTAATGAACAGCAGTGTGCTGCAGTGGCAGACAGCACGGTTAATTCTACACGTGTCTCACTGAGGCATCGCACCACTTTACACTGCATGTTAACACAACCTGTAATAACTCAGGCTGAGCTTTATGACATATATAGAACTAGAAAATAATTAGATTTTCAAGGTTTAATTACAAGATCACAAGCACAATTATGGGTAAATTCCTATTAAAGGGAAAGGTCAGATTTTTTTTAAGTATGGTTGTATAAAGTACTTATCCAGAGTCAGTATATTACCTAGTAGTAGATGCCAGATAGCACCCCCCAGTATGGAGAAGCAGCGAAGTGCAACAGCACAGTTAGCTTAGCAATATACTGCTGCGGATGGGGGCAGCAGCAAAACATACTTAAACCAGCCATAAAAAGAATTTATTTGTATTTAATAACTGAGATGTGGCTGTTTTTACTTAAAAAAAAAAATGCTGTTATTCAATTTGCCAGAAAAAAAAAAGTGTGATAATGGCATTATTATTTAAAATCCAGCATTAACGCATCACAGACATCGTCATTTATCTTACCTTTCGGTCATTGTCACTTTCTCGGAATATTAGCTTGTCGACTTCATTGGTGTCTGCGGCTCTGACTGTCTGCATGGTGGCAGTGGAGCACAGACTCTGCAGGGGAGAGGAGAGGAAGAAACGCGTGAGCAAAGAAACAAGAAGGAAAATAATATAAAAGGATGTTAAATCTTGTTAGGAATATACACTGTTTTTTTTCATTAATTTGTAGGAAAAAAAGGATGTTAGTAAATGGAAAAGTCTTTTATGAATTTATATTTTATTTCTTTGTTGACAATCACACATGCACACACACACGTTGTACAGTGGATTATAATGCTCTAGAATAAAGTATTACTGCAGCCTTTGTTCTTAACACCTTGCACTACACTGCAGCGCATTTGAATGATTTTCAAGAACCATCCCACAAACTACCACCTCACTGTCCCTTCTCTTTATCTGGGTCTATGTACTGACCCCACGGACTGTGTGCATGGTTAAATTCCCCTTTGTGGACTCTTTTAACAATTAGTTAAACATTCGACCATCTGTGTTTGAAGACAGTTGAATGAGGTAATCCCTCAGCCAGTGGTTCCCATACCACACGGCAGCGACTGGGTGACCTGATTGAAATTCAAAGCACAGATTAGATAATCGGGTCAAGCCAATATAGCGAGCAGAAAAAGGCCCTTTAGACTGAAATGTCACAAATCAGTCCTGCTTCGGCCACGAAGAAACGGCACACCAGATTAGAACAAACACCATGCACGGAGAGAAAGTGGAACAACTCTCTGCAGCCCCCCCACCGCTCCCTCAACCCCATTCCTTCATGCTCACCCCCCTCCCCAAAAGCAACTTTCTAAAGCCCTAACAAATCGCTCCATCTTTCACTCATTTAGGCCATCCAAATGCAGGGTCAATATGGTCCCCTGGCAGCCAAATGCTAATGCGCTTAAGTGCGCTTAAGCAGCTTTGTGCAATGAATAGGCCAAAGAAGGAGCTAGTGAGAAGTGCAAGAGATACTTTCCCTGTCAAAAAGTCATTGTAACCCCGACTAGCAAAGACAACCACAGAAAATCAGATTTGACCATCTCTGATTAGCGCCAGTGGCACGAAATGTGCTCATGTGATCAGTTTAATGCAATTTATTTATTTTGGATATGAGTGGCAAAAACTAGTCATGTAGACAGTACAGAGAAGGTGGGGCGTTATAAATATATTAAGATTTTCTTTTCTTCTAATGGATCTTATTGATTTTAATTCTACAAGCATCAGGGTTTTGTAATTCTTCCAAGCGAACCCCTTCTGTCATCCGCTTTGCAAATCCAGAAGTCAGTCAAGCAGAAATCTCTGGCCACTTCACAGCTATTACTGAGGCCAGAAGCTCCACTGCTTACTGGCACAATCAGCATCAATATCCAAAGGACAAAAATAGACCCTCTTTTCACGTTCAGCTGATTTGGTGATCCAGTAAACAGGGGTTGGATGAAAACAGGATACACTTTGCAGTGCTACACCTGCATAAGTGAATACATGCATGAGGATATGAACGAATAGAAGAGCACAGCATGAAGAAGACTGAGATGACATCATTCTCAGGGACATAATTGAACCACAGGTTTTTGTATGTTAGCCTAAAACGTGTGCCAAGAGTGTCGCTGCAAGGAAGACTCAATTAGAAGAAAAATACAATTAGCTAATGCTGCCTTTTCTAGTGGGGAAACTGTCTTTTTCCCAGAACAATTACATTCTAGGTTAAAGTATTTTAGCTTCAGGGAATCTAATGGTTCCGATTGCAGGTTTTTGGCCCAGAAGTGACAAAGAAGCTATTACCTCAACAAGGCGGTTTTTTTTTTTTTTTTTTTTTTAGTGTGGTTTGAGGGTTTATCGCTCAGTAGGATTAAATAAAAAATACTGGATTGATTTTCAGGAAACAATACATTAAGGAATACATTCATTTTCAATTTACTGAACACTGCAAGATGAGGCATATGTATTGCATTCATTTGGTGGTGGTGGTGGTGGTGGTGGTGGTGGTGGAATCATCTTAAATTAAAAAAAAAAAAAAATTCCCAATCACATTTCATGGCTTTTTCTTTGTTGCCACACAAATATTGGACGCAACATGTTTTTGAAACAATTGCAAATCAAATACAACGCATTACAACCTAAAGCCTCAATTATGCTAATTTTATGTAAGAATATGGATATGTCCATTTGAAACAATATAACCCTTTGGAGTCAAAAATATGGACAGAGATTTTATTTTGCCAATATCTTGAAAACATATTGAAAGAACAACTTCCCAACCTGGGCAAATGGATCTATACAAGGAGCATGTGAATGCACCATTAGCAGAGGTCTGTGCTGTCTCTTTGAGTTCAACTCGTGTGTAATAGAATGGGACAGGGCTTTTGTTTTTTCGTGTATATATTTCATAAGCGAAAGCCTTTATTAGACTCTGCATGGCTGCACTGTCACAGAACGTTGCATGCTCCATGTGGCTGATTGATCCATTCATGAGCTCATTGACTGACCAATCAGTGTGTCAGTGCAGTTGGTGGTGGCTGATTGCACTCGATTGATCACAGATCCCCTACTGTCACCCTTTGTGAAAAACACCCCCTCATCCAACACACACAAACACACACACACACGAACACACACTCACACACAGCCTCCAAGCCACGCTCATCCCACTGCCTCTTTCATAAGATCTGCTCACCAAACAGCAAGTTTGAGAAAATGAGAATCCCATGCTGTCACTTAGGACCATATCAATGCAGCGATGTGTCCTTCTAGCTGCCAGCATAGTCAAGGTGCTTGTGCAGAACAGATCTTCCCCTTCAAAGGCCTACAGGCGTGCTCTCCCTGACCACCCAAAATGATATTATCAGAATTCATTTGGCTGGAATTGGCTCCTTATTTAATACAAGGCAATTAGTGTGAGGGAGGGAGAAGGGAAATACAGCGATGGGAACATATTAACAGACAGCTGTCAGGAAACGCAGCTGTAGTCCAGGGGACAGTAAGGATGTCTTTACTTCTCCGGGCTCTTTAAGTGATCCTGCAAAGTGACTTGGCATCACATCTCTGCATTATGGGTCAAAGGTCAACTGTGAGTGTTTGCGGAGGGCCAGGGGCCGGGGGGCTGGGATGAGAGGTTGCCGAGGAAGGCGCTGCCTTTGTGCATCAATGGAGGATAATCTCATGACTGTCGAAGGAGGAAGCGGCTGTTTAAAGGAGCTCTCTATTCCAGCTGCTCTCCTTAGAAGAGAGGTTAAAGCAATCTGTCCCACTTCAAAGACCAAAGACACACACACACACACACACACACACACACACACACACACACACACACACACACACACACACACACACACACACATTCAAGCCTTCTGTCTCTGGTGCTGCCAACAGATGGAGGCGAGCCACTGGGCCAAACTTAAACAGTAAGAAACACACCCACAGCACCACGGCAGTCCTGACAACCCACACAGGGGGGTTCTCATGTCCACATTTAGAAAAAGAAACAGGCCAAAAATACAGTTTGTATAGTTGTAGTTTGTCTTTCAATATTTTCCTACAATCTGCAATCATGTTAAGATTGTTTGGAACTATTTTTCTGCTGTGGTTTAATATACATTTGGTGAATGTGGGATTAAGTCATAAATAAACTGCAGTTGAAATTTCATGCTAATAAAAGTAGATGTCACCAGTTCATGAGTGTGGGTCATTTATATGTCTTTATTTTTTCTTGGACACAGAGTTTTAAGATATATTAGATTTAAATAAAGACAAACCCACAATACTTAGATAGTAGGATTTTTTTAGTGTATTAGTTTACTTGTAACTATTTTAGTTCAGTATATATTACAGTGTCTTTCTTTATCATGCATGGCTTATTGCACTTGAGTATTGTCTTAGGCTGATTTATTTAAAAAAAATAGCAAATTGAGATTATTTTGACGAATACAATTGCAATTTTATTCACTATATTGGAGAAAAATTGCTTACATTTTCAATTAATAAAATGATCATGGCGTAATGTTGTATGAGAGGTATACCACAAAACTCGATTCAGAATGAAAATTTTGACTAATATTGTGCCTGTAAAAATAATGTCTCCCATGCAATATGGATGTTGTACTGTTGTCCATATCACAAGTTCAATATAATTCCAAATAGGTGTTTCTGAACCATGAACCATTTGAGATCGTGTTTAACTTAATATCTGCTGACATATTCTTGGTTATATACATATATGTTTTTGCTTTATGACCCTGTCTTCACTGAGCCAGATAAACATGCAGTAGTGTTAAAATGTTAGTAGATGCATATAAAGTTTGTATATTCAGTGTGAACATGAAGCGATAATGTGTGACATAACAGGGTGCCAGCCAAAGCTCAGTTCCTCCTAACTCCTCTGGAGTTTATGTTCCCTCCTCCCTCACCCCCTGCAATGATTCACACTAAACTGTCGTTCCACCAATATAATAATCCATTGAGTGCATTTAGAACTCAGTGATTAAACCTCAATTAGGTGGAGAGAGTATGAGGCGGTGTGCAGGGAGAGACAGAGGATGAGTGGACAATGATCTAACTATTCATTCTTCATTACCAGAGGCAGGGGACAGGGCCTCCCCTTTGTGTCAGCAGGGGCAGTGGCATTGTCAGAACGCGCCATTATTTTCTCGCTGCCACGCAACGCGGGCCTGCCAGCTGAGTTAAGGTGTGCCAGCGGGGCTGGCAGGTTCAGCGTGAATTGCTTAGCACTCTGATCACTTTTCTTCCGCTCGCCGCCGTTCATCACGGCCATCCCGCATGCATGATTGCGACATCTGCCCGGGCCGGGTAGAAGGGGGCATCCAAAGAAGGCAACAACAAACTCGGCCTCCTGCTTTCCTGCCAGCTATTACACAGGGAAGATAGTAAATCAGCTGTGACCCTCCCCACCCGATCTGACTGGACACAAGCCAGAGTTATCCACTCCTCTCTCCCTGCGGCCGGCTAATTTAATGCTTCCAAACACTGTGGATTCATCATTGACACACATGGCAGGATAGAGGACTGGAGGAGAGGTGAGAGTGGCCGCATTATCGCCTGCAAAGTTAGCCTGTGTGTGACCCGCTGGTCAACAGTTGACCCTAGTAAACCTGGCCTGTGTCACCCCCTAACATCGGCTCACACGCACAAACCCTCACCCCTTCCCATGAACTCGATGAGCTGTGTGAGAGCTGACAGCGAGGTTTGATGGCAGTGTGTGCGTCGTAGGAGGTCTCCAAAACCGGCCACGCCCTCGCCAAGAAACGAGCTTGGAGAGGTAAGAGGGGCGTGCAAGGTGGTGATAATGTGCCCTATTTATCTTGTGCATTATAACATCTGGGAAACTTCTCTTAAAAACAATGGCGCGCATTGAGGGCTGCCATTCTGGCTTTACCTTCAGAAACCGGCCAAAAGCATTTGTCCCCTCCTCGGAATGGATAATGGACAGGCCACAAATCATTCAGGACAACAGGACGGAGGGGTGTGTGAGAGAGAGAAACTGTATTTATGTGTATGTTTTGTGTGTGTGTGTGTGTGTGTGTGTGTGTGTGTGTGTGTGTGTGTGTGTGTGTGTGTGTTCCCCCCTGGTATTTAACTTCTCTGCTGGCCCATTCTGCTGGGCCCCGCAGGACAAATTGCCCTGCATGGTTGTCTTTGAGAGGCAGTGCAGCGCGTAGAGAAAGGGACAGGGCTGAAACACAGGGAACAGGCCTATAAAAATTCATCACTTTGACCCTGGTGACCTCCCACTATTGGGGGGTTGCACACACACACACACACAGATGCACAAGCACGCCCCTGCCCACCCACCCAAACTCCCCATCAGAGCTGGGAGCAAATGTTCTGAAAGCATCTCCAAACATTTAAAGTAAAGATTCATACTATTTAACACACTGTAAGTTAAACAAGATAGGTTGAGCAGCAGAAATGCACTAAGCCTGCTGTCTCTGTCTCTCACACATACACACTCTCAGACACAATGGCCATGACAAAAAAAGCCTTCTCCACAGGAAAAGGCCACCAGATGCTTCATTGTGGCTGTGTCTCTGTGTAAAGTCGTGGCAGTAAAAGGAGGGTGGGCTCTCCTGAGGCGTATTAGTCCCAGAAAGAGGAGGACATTGTCTCAGGCCGGGCTCTTGACACATTACTGCCACCTGTACAAAGAAAACCTAATGAGAGATTTAATCTGAGAAACCTCCCCTGCCACTTTTAGTCAGCACTTTGAAACCAACCGCGGCAGATGTCCGCAAGACTGTTTAACGCACCAGCTTCTCTTAACCTCTCAATAAGGCCGTGCATGCTTAAATTGCTCAATAGCCATCTTAATGTGGCATTCGATGTAGCATTTGAATGTTGTTAGCTGCAGTTGTTATGTTTCCAAAAGAAGGCTTTTGTGATGTGAAGGAGTAGCCGGCAGCACTGCAGCCATTCATGTTTCCCTTTTCCAACGCCTCTGACTTAAAAAGAGCATTTATCCTGTTAATGAGGAAACAAATTCACTTCCAACCGTGAAGCAATCATTGTAGCACATTTAAACATGGCCAACAGAAGAGCTATTGATATAGAGTATAAACACTTACTAAGCACCTGAAAGCATTTCATTTACCTATTCCACCGTGGCTGTAGCCGGGAATCAATTAAAGGAAACAGCCAGTGAGGTAATTTGTCGTTGCTGAGTCAATTAAAGAATATTGAAGACCCAATCACTGATTGGTGATTAGGGATGGTCCAATAGGAACGCAGAGTCTGTCGAGTTCATTACTCCGGTGTTCGATAAGAGATCAGGACCTAACAATTAATGAAAGTCTAATTCTGTAGCCTTTCAAGAGAGCTGGAGCTTGGTTAGCACTATCAACAAGACTACAAATACCACAGATATGCAACCTAGTTAAGATCCAATCAATGTACACTGATGAGTATTAAGGCTCTTTCCGACTGGACAAAAAAAACCACTAACACCATTAACATCTGGCTGCTGTCTTGATTTGGAAAGGATACAAGTGGCGTTTAAAATTTAGAAATGGCTCCATCACGGGAGTTCTTTCAGCTAAATATGGCATCGGGTTCCACTCAATAGAACTCTAACTTAATGAAAAAAGTGTAAACTGCATCATTACGTTAGATGAGCATTATCAAGGCAGCGTATCCTCATGAAAGGGTTCATATCTGTGAAAAGTTCTGCAGTGCAGGGTTAGGAGGGATATTATAATGCAGGTAATACAGTGCAGTTACAAAATGTCTTTAATGACAAAAATATGAGTACAAAGTTGTAAACTAACTCAAGGTCACTCAGCCCACCTGCTTCCCTCCATGACCCCTAACTACTCAATTCACATATTGACACATAGTTGCCAAATAGCAACACTAAGATTTAAAAATCATTTTATAAAAAATAGATCACATCTAAACTATTTTTACTGATGCAAATTAAAGGTTAATCCAGACTGCTTGTTATGTTCTTGAAAGAATTATAGCCCAACTACTGGAAAAATGTTGGGACCCCTCTCAGTGCCACATGTTGATGAAAAACAGGATTTCCTGATCATGTATGTGTTTAATTATCTGTCATGTAAAACTAGAAGTACTCCTTTTTCAGAATAAAACAGTTAAATTGCAATTTTATATTACCATAATTCTGAAAAATTGAGAAAAAAGTAATTGTAATCATATGATAACACCATGCAATGAAGGGCTTATTATCAACTGCAATGAAATGTTTCTAATGCAGTGTTATGTGATAAATCATATGTTGGAACCCACTTCTCTTAAATTAGTCTATTTTTAAAGGAAGTCTGAAAAGTACTTGGGCCAGTGGAAAAAGGCATTATATCTTTTTTTCCTACTCTCTGGCAACAGTTGAGCTACCACGGCGGTTGATGGCTCTTTCAGGCAGGCAGGTGACCAGCCATCTTCCTTCCAGGGTGCATGGGGAGGAGAAGACCCCAGTGAGGCACAAAACCCTCCTCACACACAAAGAACATTGATTCATTTGAAGCACCACCCTTTAATTTGTTTGCACCATTTCATCTAAATGATGTGCTTGTCCACCAGGGTGAGAGAGAGAGGTGTAATTCAGCCGAGGAAAGGGGAAAGAGGAAGGTACAGAGGGGGGAGGAGGGGTCTTGACACCCCACCACAGGGCGCTAGGCAACCATCTAGTGGGTGGGCTTTGTGATACATTTTACCAATTTTTCATGCCCATCCCTCTTGATGTGACCCCACTCAGGGCCTTTTATGCCCCTGACAGCTCTGCGCAGGAAAACATGCTGCCGCTCTGATAGCATGAAATCGGGAACAAAGACCCCCAGGGAGAGGAGAAGGGGGCCACCGAGGCACGCTGTGCTCCGGTCCCGCCTGGCTCTGGACACAAACAGATGTTAGGCCAGCCCCGGCTCTCTCTACCCCCTGAAAGAGGAGGCCCTGTCGGAGAAATGGGCCTGAAACGCATTGTTTTGGGCCTCCTCTAAGACAAAAAGTGGAGCCACTCCTTCTGAAAAGGCCCGGCAATATGGCCGTCACAGATAAATCACACAAGGGGGAGTGAGAGAAAGGGCCATGAATTCTCAATGTGGCCCTTAATGGGCCCTCTTAAATATGATGGGATATTTGTGCGCGGATAGGAATGGAGCCCAGCGACTTTTAATGTCAGAGGGCAGAGTTGTTTAAAAGCCCATGGTGCCAACAGTGGGTTTACAGCTTTGTTACAATGAGCCATTCTGGAGCAGCATCACTCTGCAGCAGACAGTAAACATTCACACTGAAAACCTGGAGGCCAACCTGTTTAAATAATCCCTGCACTTCTTCTGGCTTCCTTAACAACAGCACAACACTTCATCATCACTCATCTGTTGTTTGTATCTGTTTTACAAGACTATGAGGGAAGCTACTGCCTGGTTTAAAATAGAGCCTTTCTGATTTATCAGTTCACTGATATCAGTTTACTGAAATCATTTCAGTATCTATTGGAATCAGCATTTTCTATACAATATGTGCAGGTAGAAATGCTGTTTGATATTAATGTTTTATTTAAATGATCAACAATTGACTTATATTGTACATACACAGAGGGTTATTCAGTTATTTAGATTATTTTAAAT
>JAOWBC010000318.1:19892501-19905569 GCA_028566105.1 Hypoplectrus providencianus
GTGTGTGTGTGTGTGTGTGTGTGTGTGTGTGTGTGTGTGTGTGTGTGTGTGTGTGTGTGTGTGTGTGTGTGAAATAAACAGGTCCACTATGAGCAGAGAGACACTGGGGAAGATTAACCTCTGCTCCTGCAGGCCTCCCAGGGTGAGAAGGCAGTTCAGAGTCACACAAAGTCACATGTACACACACACACACCCACACACACATCCACGAGGTAACCTTGTTATAATTTGAATATAGCTGCCGTAACTTGGATGTGTAGCCTTTGCTAATTCTAATTTAAAATGGACATATAAGACATGGATACACAGCCACTGGTCTTGTTAATAAATTCATGCTGGTTTATGGAGGATCTCCCTGTGATTATCCAGTCCTCCCTCTTGCAGCTCAACATGTCTATTGGCTGGAAACTAGCCGGCCATTCTCTGCTCTTTCAGCCTGTTGTTCTGGGAAAAGCCTAAAGGGAAACATTTAGATTGGAGGGCTCTTTGAGACGCTCTGACAGTTGACTGATGACCGTCCATAAAATGACAAAGCATCGCTGTGTGGTGGCCAGTGCGGCCCACTGCCTCCCCATGGGAAACTAATTGCTTTGAATTGTTAACGGCAACATTATTTTTCTGCCAATCATTGCTTTTCAATGCCCCGAAAATGAGCATGAAACAAGTCTTTTCAGCGAACAAAACAGTTAAATGTCCCCAATGTTGATCAAATTAACTTCAGCACTGTGACAATGGACTATATTTGTGTGAAAATAATGGCACACCACAAAGGACGCCTTTATGCCAGGATTTCACAGTTGTAATGTAAAACTGTTCTCCCCTGAACCGGACCAGCCACTCTGAATGGGGGTTGAAAAAAAGAAACAAACTCAAATACACAAAAGGGATTTTTTTAAGGAAGAGGGGAAAAAACTGTTGATTTTATCTCATGCTATCATTTCACGGGCTCATTTAGCAGCCATGTTTTCCATCCACTGGAGGGGCCAGGGGTTTCAGCATGGCTATTTTCTGCTGCACAACACATTTTAGCATCCTTACCCTTTCAATTACACTTTAACATAAATCATTACATTTGAAGGAATGTCCAATTAAATATAATCCTAATCCTGTCAAATAACACAATAATTAATTATTAATTTGAAATATTTGACTACGTTGAAAGTATTTACATAATAAAGCCAAATAAAAAATTACAGGCTGTAGTTGGCTGACCGTTTCTAACTGCTCCAAATTCTGGCAAAGAAAACTGGCATGGACATTTTTAATGGGGCCCCTCTTGCCTAAAGATGAATGTAAATGCACTTTTTGGTTTTAAGAGTGTCCAAGCCTCCCTTTTATCAAAAAATATTCATTATTAAAAGCTATGGTCTTAAGAAGTAAGAAACAAATAAATAAATTACATGTTGTGAGATTAATTAGTTACTCTTCTAATCCAGCAGCCCTAGACTATTTATTAAAAAAAAAAAATCATAAAATAATACCATGACAATGTAACGTACCAGAAAAAACTATTAAATCTTGACAGAACTATAAAACAATGATTCTCCACATCAAGGCGTAGCTGAGTCAACAAAGGTAAATAATGCTCGATGCAGCCCCGAGCACATATGTGCATTTTCAAAGCACAGGAAAACAGGCAGGGGATGCATTTCAAGCAGAGCTTTGCTTTGCTCTCATGGAAGTGGCCCTCACATCAGCGCGGGCTATAGAGCAGTGCTTTTTTGATGTGACTCAATAGTGAGGTCTGGCTGGCTAAACGCTGTTCCTTCTCAGCATTGTTCCCCCGAGGCCTTGAAGCACTTTGGAGATAAACACCGTTTAGCAGTTAAAAGGGCCACAGAGGAAAAGGCTTATCAGATGTCTTCTCAATAGGCCGTAAGCTGCATTATTAGGCCTGGGCCTCAGATAAGGTGGAGGCTCAAGTTTGATACCCGGCAGCAGAGCTGTGTCCCCAGCAGTGCTGTGTGATCAGGCTCCTGTGCCGGCTGCCTCATGGAACTCAGCTGGCGGTGTGTTCAGCCGCCAGCCCCCCCCCCACACACACACACACACCCTCCTTCCCCTCCTCTCCCATCCCGCGATGAGAGATTAGAGCTCAGAGAGGGAGAGAGAAGAGGGAAGGAGGGGGGAGTTTGGCTTTAGATATTCCCCCTGTCCCTTTTCCTGCTCTGCTCTCTGGGGGTAGGAGTCAGAGTTAGGACAATGGCCAAAAAGATGGTTCCCAACCAGCCGCTGAATGGGAACACTGTTGGTGGTAGCGCTTCATTCAAAGCCCGGCCCGGGCACATTGTCCTCCCAGATCGGCGGAGGAGAATGGAGTTTGCTGGTGGCTGCCAAAAGGTTAGCAGCCTCTGTGAAAGAACCAACCCATTATTCACTGCCCTTTACAGAGCCCAAGCACCCTTTGTGCTCCTCCTCCCTTCCCTCTGCACCGCCAGCTTTTTCTCACTCCGGTGCTCCGGATCTGCGCCCGACGGTTTCCCCCAAAGTGAGCGACTGAGGCGCGATGCCACCACTATCCCACCCCTGTGCCCCTAGCAAGCAATACCGGGGGAGCCGGAACATATAACGACCTCCCCACCATCCCCACCATCCCCACCACCACCACCTTGCCTCACACCACTTACCCCTCATCCCCACCCCTGTCAAAAAAAAGAACCTTTAAATGATATGGCCCAGAAGTAACAACAAGGTTACCATTCACGACACAAGGGGATTTAGAAAGAGGGAGCGTGGAAACTGCCACTCAGCCAACACAATTTCTATTCAATCCCCTCAGCCACCCAGCTAAACCTCAGAGACTCGGCTATTTAGGTGTATTTACAAGGCAAGGGAAAATAAATCAACTGAAAAAGCATGATGAAAGCAGAGGAAATACAATGAAAACACTTAAATGTAAGCAACAACAGAGGTCCTTTTCATTATGCCAGTAAATCCAGGTAAGTTACAGCATAATAAAAAAGCAAAAGCTGCCATATTCTTTAAACACTCCAGCTTCCCTGTCCATTAAAAGGGGACCATTCTTACATCAAATCAAGAATGAAGTACAGGTAAAATATGACCTCCTGTAGAATACTTTAAAAAGTGCCTCATGATTCATGCGCATCTGAGAGCAGGGTGATAATGTATGCCACCCATACATGCATGTAGTTATTCAAAGTGGATGCGATGGGGAGTCATGTCATGCATTCTGATGCCATTTGAATGGGAGGTCACCTGCTGCGAGGCTTTTATTCTGTGTTAGCGTGGCCAGGTGGGGAGCAGGGGTCGCACCGTGCACTCTCTCATTCTGCTCTGCTGCAAATGGATATCCCATAAATCACATTAGCGTGGCCTATGAATGGAAAGCCTGGTCTGTTTGTATAGAGGCTGGCTTTACTCAGAGCAGAGTGAAGAAATCTTTACCGTTACTATTAAAATTCCAAGAGCCTCGCCAGCATAATTAAAAATGTTAAATTTATTCTCAGGGCTGAGCCTCTTGGGAGCAGTAATGTGCAACTGGCATCTAATCTGCCTGTTAGATTATAATCCATTTAATATAGAATAGGGGAGCAATTAGTCATGAAGGGGTCAACAAAAAATTTAAGATTAATCCTTCTAGGAATATCTACAGAAAATGTTATTGAAATAACAACAACGATTTTTCAAAGCTGACATAAAGACCTGAGGAGTGCCTAACAAAAGAAAATGGTGTCTCCTCTGAAGAGCATGAACTTGATTATGACTTGAAGTTGGGATTCATTTTTTTCAAGACTAATATTATTCATTGTAAATTTCTTGTAGGTTAAAGTGTCAAACTCTGGGCATGAAAAGGGAAGTCAATGCAAAGGGGAAGTTCCTTAAACCTGCATTATTTTTAAAGGCCAGCAGGGGGCGACTTCACTGAAGAGTGTGTATGCAAGTCAATGGAAATAAACATACATCTCACTTGATCTATTACCTCAGTAAACAAACTCATGATGACTTTCTGGTCCAAACATTTTAAGTCATTTCGAAACAGTGTCAATGTGCATCATGGTCCTTTTTAGAGGAGAATCATGATGAAGATTTTAGTGCCTGATTGTTGCATTTGGTAAATGGCTAAAAAATCTTTTGACTTTGATATTATGGCAAACTGGGACCAAAGAGTTGGACAGATGCGTGACAAAAATGCACAATTCACAAATACTTTCATCCGTTTGCCTCCCGACACTGTGAGGAAAACGAAGATAAATGTAGGATTACACCACAAAGAAAATGCTTAAAAGTAAGGAGGAGTAGAGGAGAGGGACAGAAAAAGAACAGATAAAAGAGAGTTGGGAGTTCACAGACCGTGTAGTGAGTAAGACCCCCTACTTTTACAGACAGATGTAATCCCACTGGTGTAGGATTGAATCCCACCGAAATCCGCTGTACCTCTCCTGCTCGCTCTCACTCTAAGCCTCCATTACAATATCAATACAGGTTTTGCCATGCAGACAGGAAGGGGAATTGTGGACAGTATCTACTACATTTTTGTACACATTCAGTTCTCATTCTTAACATTGTAAATGTGTTTTAACACAGGCACAGGGAGACTCCCCAAAGTGAGACAAATTTTGTAATTGTTGTGTAGTATAATCTTCATAAAAACAATAAATTATGTTCAGAAATACAGTATGCATGAGAAGCTTATCGAGAAACAGACGCGGTGTCCGGCAGGTACTGTACCTGTCTAGAACGTAGCCCAGCGCCTTCTGCCTGGTCCCAGAGTAGACAGAAGGGCTTTTCTCCCAGGCCACCAAGTTGGAAGCATCATGGAAAAGGTGAATGTTGACCAGATCAAAGGCACTGGGATGAAAGAACACAGTCTGAGTGACCTTATTCAACCGCAACATCAGAAATGAACACCCATAAACATCTCTTTCAAAGTGACAAAACTGAAACTAATGTACAACTGCAGTAGAATTGCTGAAAAATAACTATTTTATTTTATATTGAATTTATCAAATGCATTTAAATGCATTTTAACAGTGTAATCATAGGCCTTTTAAGTGAATGGAATGAGACTGACCAAAGGGACTGATCAGTCGAGGAATTAGATAAACCTTTGATTAAATAAACAGGCTCAAGGAAGGAAGTATCTTTGTCATTACGGGCTGGGTACACATTAGCCTTTTACAACCCTGCTTGCTAAAAATTACACACCGATACAAAACAACTGCATTCCCCCAAAATTTGGGGTAAACACTTACAACACACCTAAGCTGGGTTCAGCATAGTACAGGGGTGTCCAAACGACGGTTCGGGGGGCCAACTGCAGCCTGCCCTCAATTTTTAATTGGCCCTTGTCAAAATCTAAAAATATAATGGTTTATGGCCCACACATAATATAAGTGCTTACCTGTGCCTTGTGTTTCTGTTGCAGTTTGGACAGTTAAAGTTTTTGTATTTCTGGAATGGACTTTGCTGTTGGATCATCTCATTTATTACAAGTAGTCTTTATACAACATGTAACATGTAAGCTATTTTATGATCTTTTTCTTCATCAGGATCACAGAAAAAAAATGGCCTCATTTTTATGAAACTTGGGTTGTAGGGTTTTAATATGGTAAAGAAAGAACCTAATAATGTCTCTGAAATGGATCTGTATCTGTAATGTCAGAGCCTCGATGGGGGTCTGATTTCCAAAAGTGCTCTTCTTCTGTGGTGTATTATGGTAATACTATGAAATTCTTCAAACGCAGAAGGAAATGCGTTTCCCTAAGAAACTTAATTGGTCTTCTAAAAAAAATTATGTTCCCACACAACAGGACTGTTTTGTCAGTCAGTTCATTTCTGATGGTAAAAAAAAAACAACGCAGTTCTTGTACGGGGGATTAAATCAATGTTATCTAAACCAGACCCACTAACACTACACATGAGCGCCTTTATCACTACATACAAACACTAATCTGCTTTCTTTCAGTTTGTCCTGTCACTGAAGAGTGAGATAGCTCAATGTACAATGATGAACACCTCCCTGCTGATGCTATCAATCTGAGCTGTTTTGTTAGCATGGTGTTCGGCAGGGCCACCCAGAGGAATTGCTCTTATCTCGAGGGGGTTTATTCTGCAGTGACATCCTGAACAAATGAATACATGCATGGCTTTGGCTATCTCTGTCTATCCCATCTCGGATCTGATCTCCCTATTCTTCACCAGTCTCTCTCCCTCTGCCGCTCTTGTCAAACGTCATGCCCCTATTAAATGCTTACCGTTTCAGCTCTTTAGTTCTCATGTCATCCTTCTATTAGATTACAATCCCCCCTGTCTTCCACCGCTCCCCTCCCTCCCCAGTCCCCTTCTCTGCACACTGGAAGCCAGCGTTTGAATTCATGCCATACAGTTTCAATTGCATGTAATGTTTTTGGTCATCTGTCATATGCAACTGCTTGACTAACAGGATTACGTCTAATCAAATCCCTGCTCTCTTCAGTGGCACACTGTCCGGAAAGGGTTCAGCGATGGAACTCACTGTGTGTGTGTCTGTGTGCTGTCTATGACCACCACACCTCACACACCCCACTGGGGCTTGTGGGTAAAGCCAGACATGACTGACATGGTTAGATACATCTCTAATCATAGTGATACAGTTGTAATGAACAGAGATGAGGTGGGATGTGCCTCTGCAGGGACTCACCAGTCAGCCAGGGCCCATCGAGTTCTGATGAATCCCTTTCTGGACCACTTGCACTGCAGAACAGAGAGACTTGATTTAGCATGACAATGGTACAATGTGACATTCAGTCGTCACAAGGCAAATGAGAGCTGTAGTGTCAAATGTTTAGTTATGTTACAATGTCTTACATGTGGGAGAATGACTACACACTTCACTTTACAAGCCTGATTGCACCAAATTAGGAAACACATAAAATGTACTGTCTTTGAATGACTGTCAATTGAGGCTGGGTGTTACGGTGATGATGTATTCTGTCAAAAAGGAATTTAGAAATTTCAACTGTACACATTCTTCAATAATATGTTTGTTTTAATATTTTTGTTTTAATGCTTATTAAAGAAAAACTGCATATTATATGCAATATGCAAAATATGCAAAATTTACATAATTTAAGCAACACTATGTTCTTATACATGAAAAAAACTGAAAATTCAACAATTTCATTCACACAGGTGGCCTTTAATATATTTTAAGATTTTCAGCCATATTACCCAGCACTATTTTCAATAAATATATGTCTATTTGAGTATCAGAGTGTGCAATGGAAATTGCATTTACTAATTACATCCCCCAATACAAAAAGGTCAGGATGCTGGTAAAAAAAAAAATAAAAATAAAAATAAAAATAAAAATACAGTGCAGTCAGCTAAGTCACTATATTACACATTCAAGACATTTGTTATGGAAATATACACTGAATTTGATACTTAATGTTTTAATGCAAGTTTTTTGGTTTCAAGGTTGCATGTTGAAATTGCAGAGTACAGTAGTTGGGCTGCACAATTAATTAAAATGTTATAAAAATGGCAATATGGTCGACTGCAAAATCCAAATCTCATGAAGCCTTATATGTAGTATTGCCATGCTGCAGAAAGAAAAAAAATCTTGTTACGGATCACTGCTAAAATATCCCATTACAATCACTGCACTGTTTTTATGTGAAAAAGAAATAATGATTTAAAAATGACAATTGCCCCCGAACGTTGTGAATTAGATCACTCTAGCACCATCAGTCAAAATAATCACTATTAGATACAGATAAGCAGAAGGAAATGTATGCAGAGCACATTTTAAAGTCATAAATAATGCATAGATATCAGATGAATGGCTTCAGTCTGTATAGGGTGAAAGTTATACAAAACACTGGACACACAGACATCCAGCATGCAGCTGTTTGATCAGATCCCACCAGCCCTGAGTTAATTATCCAATCACAAGTCCAAAGAGCGTTCTCAAACAGCACATGATTCACCGTGAAGCTGGTTATTAAATGAGAGACAAATTGATGTTGCGAGTGTTCTCATTCTGAATAGATAAATAAGTCTCTTTCCCTCAGCCTCTCTCTTTTTCTGTCTATCTCTCTCCGATACCCCTAATGGGGAGTTAACTGCGGTGATGAATAAACTAATTATGGGCCAGGTCACATAATTACAAATTGACTAATTTTATTTAAAAAAAAAAAAAAAACCTCAGATGCAAATTAAAAGCCTAAGAGGTATTTGATTGCACCTCACATCCTTCAATCTGCATTAGTACAAGATTAACTGTATCAAATTGAATTACATTAGCATACTTGAATTAATCCATACTGCCTCGGCAGGATGTATGGGCCCAATTATAACTCGCTGTCCCAATATTGTGACTTTGAAAGGAGCAAATGGAATTAGATGTGAGTGTGTGACACTGCATCTGAACAGATTGACCATACACTTAAAAAAAAGGTTTTGAACAAAGTGAATCAGAATATATTAGAAAGCAAACAAAAGCAATGAGGTTCGAGTGATTACATCTATGTGTTTATGGAAACAGAATGCTCATGTATATTCATTTACATTCAATGTATTGCATAGGAACCCATTAGTGCGCTGTAGTGTGTGTAAAGTTGAGGAAAAGAAAGTCTTAAGAGAGAAGGGACGAGATGAAGGGTGGGTGTTTTGGGAGTGGTGGAGCGGTGGCGGGGGGCAGGGGGTGGTGGGGTGATCAGTGCCCATACAAGCTCCGACCGCAGCCAGAGACGTTTAATCTCGATTTAATTTAAAGAGCCATTAACTACAATCGCGGCATTAAAATCCATCACTTCCTTGACACCCGGCCCCAGATTGCCCCATTTCCTCCACGTATGACTGATTGACCCCCCCTGCTTCATTGCTTGCTTATAAACACACTCCCAGAACACACACACACACACACACACACACACACACACACACACATAGAAAATAAACACATACACAGACTACTACTTCTACGTACCAGTAAAGGAAAATACACTCTGCTGTCTATTTTTCCCAATTTAAATGCTTTTATTTTGTAATGGGAGTCGTTTAAGATGCCACAATCAATCAAAGTGGAGAAGAAGAGAAGTGTCTCTCTCTATTGGTTGACATGATGACATCATGATTTGGTTGGTGCAGCTGATATCGGGGGAGAGATGATGACACAGATGCTGTCCAGCCCCATTTAATCTCCTGCTGAAACATCATCATCACCCCTCCCTCATACACGCACGCGCACACACACACACACGCAGACGCACACACATGGTCATCTTTCGCAGATGAATTTAGCAAATATACTCTTTGCTGTGTTCTTTAGGCTAGAAGACGTATTTGGATTAAACAGAGAAGTGACATGTAATCATATCGTATATCAGGTTTGGTGGCTGTAAAGAGTCAGTGAGAGGGGGACGAGGGTGGGAGTCAAAGGTCACAAGGCCTCGCTGTGACATTGGCTGACCTTCCACAGGTCAGCGATGGCGTCTCCGCCCATGACAGTGATGAACGGCGGCTACACGGTGGGTCGCACCAGGCTGACCGCGACACACACACACACACACACACACACACACACAGGATGAGGAGGAGACAGGCAGACAGGAAATAAGTGCAAAAAAGGAGAAAAGATGGGGTGATGAAGGGAAGCAGGACTATCGCATTCACTGGGAGATACTACATAAAAAACTCCAATGGAAAATTACGCTGCTATAAAATGTCAGATGTGACACACACACACAAGTCCAAAACAGCCTCCTGCCACCGTTTCCCCCGGTCCATCCCGTTTGATTCTTTGACCTTTCTTATATTTCAGCTCAAAGTCTGACCCCCATAAATAATATTATGGCGGGGTGATGTTTGGAAGGGGGGGGGGGTGATAGAAGAGTGCAGGGCAGGGAGGGGGTTACACAAAAGCCCTGTGACAGAAATGCACTGTGAGTAATAAGTAATACACACAAACGCTGATTGATTTGAGCCCCGGTAGACAGTCACATTTATCTTTATTCCATCATCCAGCAGGGGGGCCTCACTGAGGGTTTATATGACTGGACAGCACGTGTGTGTGTGTGTCAGAGAGAGAGAGAGTGTGTGTGTGTGTGTGTGGATAAAGATGCACCACATGTGCAGAGAACAGTCTCCAAGAATTCAAAAAGATGAAAGAGAAGTGATGGATTCAAACAACCTAAATTGGATTTTTTTTTCTCTCTTTTCATTTCAGCTCAGTTATAAAAATCAATTTGTTTTTTCTGATCCTTCTACATACGAAAAAATGAGCGTAGAAAGCGTTCATTTAGCTTTCATTTCGACATTATCCCCTCGTTTATGAGCTCCTTTGCAGTCTCATGGATCACGGCCGTCACGGGGAACAGCATCTGTGTCACAGGTGTCTTGTCTGGTGATAAATGCCGCGAGCATTTTACAAGCAGCGCCCGTTTAAATGACTTCATCTCCTTAACGTACGCATCACATCAGCGGTATGCTGTTTAAATCAAAGCAGGGGGGGGAGGTAAAAAAAAAAAAAAAAAAAAAAAAAAAGTGAAGGAAGTTAACTTTCATCGGGGGCAGAAATTGAAATTAAAAACGGCCCCGGAGCAGAGCTTACTACAGAGGGCACTAAAAGGGTATGAAAAGTCAATGCTTTTATGGACACGCTCATGGTGCCAAACAACAAATACAAACTCATATCGATGTTGATCTACAGCCTGTCCGCTGTTCCCTTCCCTTCTATTTTTTTCTCTTTTTTTTTTCCTCCTACGGCTGTGTAAAACAATCAATAGCAAGGGCACATTAAGGTCTGGGTCGTATACTTTATTTATATAAGGCAATGACAAATCCTTATGATGCAATGGTTTTTTGGAGGCATGTATTACCGCGCCAAACAAATAAATATATTAATGCCCCACAGGGGAGGTGGAGAGATTGACGGAACAACGGGAAACGACAAGCCGCCAAATCCATCACGGCGACCTTTCAAAAGAAATGCGCCCACGATTTTGTCCACTTCCGTCTTATTCAGCATTTCAATTAATGTCCCCGCTTCTCTCCCCTTCACTTACAGCTATAACTCAAGGTGGGATTACGGAAAGAACGGGTGTTTTGCATATGGAGGGAGTTGTCACTTAAATCAGCATCAAACTACCGTAAGAGCAGAAAAAAGCCACGAGCAGGAAGTGTGAATGTAAGTGATTTTGCCCAATATTTTATTTTATGACATTGAGTTTGAGCCACGTTTAAAAGCTGGAATATGAAGTCATCGTAAACATGATACAGGTCCAATGAAAAATGAGATTTCCAAAGTGTTATAAGTAATATTATCCGGGAAAAAAAAGACTTGTTTGCTTTAATGTCTCTTCTCTTTTCGCACTGGCTGATCATTGAGTTTCATCCTCTGCTGCACAGCTGAAACAAGTACTTCATTCACTGCTAAGTTAACTGACAGGAAATTCATCTGAAAATGCATTAATAATAAAGGATTTGTTTACTTCAGGGGTGCAACATATGATTTGATTCATTATCTTTGAACGTGCTGATCATTTTTTAAATTGGAATTCATCATTTGGTCTATGAAATGTCAGAAAATAATGCAAAATGTTCATCCCAGTTCCTCACAGTCCAAGGTGATGTCTTTAGATGTCTTATTTTGTCAGTTCAAAACTCAAATATATGATATAGAAAAGAGAAAAGTAGGAAATCTACATATCTGAGAGGTGAAAGCACCAATTTTCTGCCATTTTTGAGAGATTATTTTCTAAGATAAACTAATAAATTGGTCAACTAATTACTGTTTTACTTTTGAGGAAAAAAATGCCTAATATCTGTTTCTAAATGAGAGGAGGTCTACTTTGTTGTTATATAGCTGTGCAAGTTTTGAGTTGTGAGCAAAATGAGAATTTGAAGATGTCATCTTGGGTTCTGGTTAATTGGTATATTAATTATGAAATGATTTTACAGAGTAATCAGTAATTGAAATAAACAACAGCTGCGACAATTATTTACTTTGTCTATCTACCTGTTGAATATTTAAACATTTGTTTTTTTGGTCTATAAAATGTCACGGAGGAGCAAAAAAAATGAAAACATACATATTTTTAAAGCTGGAATCAGAGAAATTGAATTCTTTTTTTTTTAAATACCAAACAAAAACAAAAACAAAAAATTATTAAAATAGTTGGCAATTCAATTAACAGCTATCTAACAGGGACCCCTGTGGAACACTTCATGTGCACCCCTCAAGTGCAGTGAAATGCACTGAATGACATTTGGTTTCTCTTTTATACACACAAAGCGACCCACGCACACACCGAGCCCTCCCACCATGATGTCACCAGCAGCCCGCTCACTGACACTTTATTAATGAGGGACTGTAAAGGGAAGACACAGGCAGAGAAACACACACATCTGTCTCCCAGCAGCCACCTGAGCTGTCTGCTGTCACTCTAACCTTCCTCAGAGGATTCTGTCCCACTAACTGAGGTGAATTTTACCATGAGAGTTAGCATGTAAACAAGATGCTTGTCCCCTTGTGCCTTAGTTCATTTGGTTGCAGTGTCTCTCCACATGTGTTAGAATAATAAAACTATATGGCTGCATGACCCCGAACGGGGCACCGAGACTTAAGCAACTGGTTTGGGACTCTGTGTGGCGCTCTGTCCGGTCCAAGATCCCCGTGTAATAGGATTCCTCAAAGCTGCAGATGGATGGCAAATCTAGGCGGTTTCATCTACTAAAAGAGGGCATAAATCACTAGCGGAGGAAGCGGGGACGAGGCAGGGGTTATCACCAGTCTGCCTCCCTCATGAGAGCTTTGCATTAAAGCATTAGTGAAATTAATTCATCTTTCATAAGAGGTTTGAGCAGTATCTGTGATCTATGATAACAACCAATTTCTCACTACGGAGGGGCCGGAGGAGGGAGGGAGGCGGGAGAAGAAAAAAAAATAGTCGGCGACCCTGATAGACTACACAAATCTGCTCTTTTTAAATGGGCTAACATTATCTGGAGTGCTGCTCTCTGGAGCATCATCCCAGATTCATATCCCAGCCGGGAAAGAGGCATTAATCACCGGGCAAAACTTTTCTCATCTGCCCCCCCCCCCTACACACACACACACACACA
>JAOWBC010000318.1:19905719-19926691 GCA_028566105.1 Hypoplectrus providencianus
GTGTGTGTGTGTGTGTGTGTGTGTGTGTGTGTGTGTGTGTGTGTGTGTGTGTGTGTGTGTGTGTGTGTGTATGTCTGAGGGTGGCTCAGGGTGGGGAGTCCTGCAGTGTGTGAAAGAGACGGAAATTGGGGGGAAGTGTGTGAAGGGGCCGTATCCATCTGTTTTGCATATATTTGCAGAGGCGGCCGTCGGAGCATGGTTGACAGATGAGTGGGGAGTGCGGGGATGACACACGGGCGGTCGTGCTCTTTATTACTATATCAGCACAGCTATGCTCAGCTCCCCTCTGATAACACACCACACCGGAACCAGCAAAGTGAACACAGCGGAGTGAGCAGAGAATTGCTCCGCGGGACACGGAAGACAAGACGAGGACTTTCTCTGTTTCAAGATTTGAATTTTTTGACTGATTTGTCTTCAAATCAGTCATGTGTCAACCGGATTTTCTTCAAGACGGGGAGAATTGCACTCTAAAATAAAAAGATACATAGAAAACCAAATGGCTTTTGAAAAATTAATTCAGAAAAGGAAGGGAAAAGACATCTTTGGTAACACTTTCCATGAAGCCCATGTCTATAATAAATTATAAACATACCTGTAATCTGTTATAATTTGCTTATGGCACTGTTTAACTGTAGTTATAAACACTCATATATTTGTCATGCTTTTAAAATGAAATCATTGCACTAACATCTTTAATCCATTATAAACATACTTATAACAAATCATATGATAATATTTGCCCAAACCATATCCTAACCTATAATCAGAATATAATGTATTATAACAGTGATGATTGATGCATAATAACAAATATTACAATTATTACAACTATATTATTGAGAGTTATGATACACTTCGGTCCCAACAATAAAAATAACAATAACAATGTTAATTTTAAAGCATTATGATGAAGTTATTATAACTGCTGCTGCTGCTATAAATGCTAGTGCTACTGCATAAGGTGATTTTTAAGGTATTACAAGATTCTTATATTGTGCAAATAATTAAAATTATAAAGTGCTATAATCCAGACCATGACTACTTATAGGGGGTATATAAGCTGGTATCACATATTTTTGTATTACATTTTTTTTTTTTTTTTTATATAATATTGGATTTGTTGTTTGTTTCTTCTTTAGGGGAAAATAAATCTTAATTCATTACTTTAAAAGACATTAAATGTGTTATAAAAATGTGAAGGGATACTGTACTTCAAGTTCTCCAGTGATGATTTACTTTCAGTGCAACAGCTTTATTAAACCTGCATTCTGCCTACGATGTAAACGAGCTGTGCCTTCATTTGTCAGGCCATGTTTCCCCTCTCTGTCACTGTGATATCTGTCAGTCCACGTCGCAGCAGAAGGCTGTCATTAGATGACAAATCCGCCATCAGTCAGCCAAGTGTGCTTATTTCATTACCCACCTCGGGAAAGTAGTCCTGTGGAAACTTCTCCTTCTCCAGCGAGGGTGTGCTTTCTAGTGTCTCTGAGTAGGTTTCCTTCCCCACAACCTTCTTGAATTTCTTGGCTGAGGTGGAGATGGAGAAAGTGGAGACACAGAGAAAGAAAAAAAAGAACTGTTATTTTTTCAAACATGGCTGGTTCATTTTTGGAGAGCACTGGTGAGTGTGTATCGCCTGATATAATTAGAGCTCAGTGAGCAACTTTGGCTTCCTCAGACAACTGCACCACCTGCTGGTCAGAACGAAGAACACCAGCTACAGGGGCGAGACGCTGCTGATGGTATGCTTGAGGTTGAAGCATTTATAATGTGGAGTCACTTCCTTATCCAGTTTAGGAGTTTTGTGAGTAAGTTTCATAAATAATGTGACAAGAATATCCATATTCAAGCTCATGTACAAGTTAGCTAAGAACAGTGACAGCTCCACAGTAACTTTTTAAAGTCAGCCTTAAAACTAGGAATCAGCTTGTGGCTGACAAAACTGAAATATAGCTGCCTTTGTTGTTACCTGATAGACGCAGCATAGATGATTATAAAATGTTGTAAGTTGGACATTAATCTGAAATCAGACTGAAAAAACAGTCAAGTGTAGATTGGATATTTAACACAACTGAAACACTTTTTGGTCAGTTTTTAAATTACAGCTGTCAAAGTATAAAACAAATCTTACACCACACTTAGAAGTACAAACATTACAGCCTTTCTTGAGAAATATTATGGACCTTTTAAAAGGATTGGTGTTTTGCTGTTTCTGCAGGTGATCACAAAGTACTTATTGTGGGTTACACATTTTTGCTGTTTTCCATCCATATTTTTTCATATGATAAAAGGTAAAGAACTGGTTGCCAGATTTTCAAAATTTTTGCCAATGACAACCTGGTAACTTTTCCTACTAAGTCCCATTCAAAAACATATGGTCAATTTCATTCTTCAGTTTAGGTGTGTGTTAAGTCCATGAACTGATTAAATGGATGATCTATTCATTGTGAAGTCACCTATTGGTCTTTGAACTATGGTTTTGAAGCCTTAAGTTCAAGTTTTTGGCCAGCACAGTATTGTTTCTTGTAACAGATTGGGAGCCAGAATGACGCTACATCCTCATCTAACTCTAGCACTAGCCAGCTAGCTTGGTTAGCAAGAGGCAGTCCTTCTGTCCAGCTGTAAACTGAACAAGACATTTTTAGCGACTAAATGTTACATCTAACTGAAGACAAACTTTGAGATGAAATACACAGTGCACTGAGGCAGGGACCTGTCAATCATGAGATAGCCAAAACAGAAAGCCTACCCTGTTTTATCTTTTATTGGACCCTTAACGGGACCTTAATTTAGAAAATTATGAGAATTACAAATCACAAATGTTTACTGAGGTAATAACTTAAGTGAGAATCAGGGTCATCTTCCTATTGACTTACATAAAAAAAATTACTTCTTTTTTGCAAGTGGAGTTGCCCCCTGCTGGCCATAAGAGAGAATTTCTGCATCACATTTCAGACCCAAAAACATATGCTGTTTGAGTCCAGCTTATAACAGGACTTGTTGCAGGAAAAGCACAGGTGTCCATAATAACATGAATTATAGTTGAATCCCATTCAGCTGATACAGTTTTAGGGTCGATGTATTGCTGCTCCACTGTCCGGCTCGCTGGCACTTCTGCATAGAATGCAGCAAGTTTTCAGTAATACCTTTGCTTTTCCTGCTATGGCCAATGCCTGCTGGGGAAAATTCCTATGCCAAAGAAAATCAACAAGCTACACAGAATCTAAAGCAGTAATGTGTGTGTGTGTGTGTGTGTGTGTGTGTGTGTGTGTGTGTGTGTGTGTGTGTGTGTGTGTGAGTGAGTGAGTGTGTGTGTGTACATGGGGAGCTGTCCACTCCCCTCTTGACCCCTCCCCTGCCTTCGCCCTGTCCTTCACTGGGGTAACTGGTGTTAATGCTGACTTGGGTCTAATAGGAAGCGAGGCGCCTCCACATCTATATCCCTTCTTTAATTAGCGCGGCCGCCGGACCCCGGGGCCCTCTGACACCGCAGCCTGATGAGACCGCCGTAACTGTCCAATAACCCGCCACACACCATTACTGTGGGCCCGAAATCTTATGAATTAAATCCTAATATTAATAAGCATTACCATTCTGTCCCCCCTCCCTTTACATTATCCTCAAAGCCAATCTTAGCTCGCTGGTTTCTGATGGAAGCAGGAATAGCCTGCAGATGGTTGTGTGTGATATGCAGGGGTTGGATGAGGGGGCACGGTGTCAGAGTCTCATTTCCACACAGTGGGGATGATGTATATGTGGAAGTGTGTTGAAGGGGGGGGAACTCACCTTTGAAATCAAACTGGTGGATGTTTTTCAAAGACTCGTGGATAAAGTAGAAACTTCCGAGAGCCTGCGAAAAGAAAAGGTGACATTTAGCCTAAATGATTCCACCTTTTAAATACATTTATTTCTTGACTTGATCAGAATCAAGATAGTTAATATTTTTTCACATGACAGGTGAAATAGATTTTTGCCAAATGTCCAACAAGTTCAAATGCTACAATTTATCACATTATTTCTCTGGTTTCCAAGCACCCTGCTCATAACTCTTTCACAGTGTTGAGTGTGCAAAGGATTGACCTCATGTGCTTGACTAATAAACTGAGCTAAATAGTGTTGAGCTTCACTCTTTAACACACTCCACAGCACACTTCCCACAGCTCTGCTGAAAGGGAAGCCACAAACACTACACACCATCGACTACACAACAACAGGTGCAACGTGCCCTCAGTACAGTACACTCACAGTCTGCGCAGCCCATTCTCGGGCTCAGAGTCTTCTAATGTGGCGAGTCAACAATTTGAGCTTTCAAAGGGACACATTCAGATGGACTTTTGAATGAGCAAAGATCAACTTCAATAGGCTTAAAATCTTAATTTTCCCTGTGAACAATCAGGAAACTTTCCCAGTCGGTGGACAAGCCAATCAAAGTCTGTGGGAAGAAGTGAGAGTCGTGCAGAGGGGGATTTGATGCGGTTCACAGTCCACTACACTGCTTTTCTGTTGCCCTCTTTACATTTAGGGCAAATGGAGGCAAAGCTCAAGCTCAATCCCCTGTGTCTTTTAGATAGCGAACCTTTGGCTCAGGATAATTCGGAGTCTCCTTTCTGCCCTCAAACGGAGAGCGTGGTGAGTAAGTTTTACTATAAGGAGCAAATTAAAACGAGACGGAGATGAAAAAGATGACCAAAGACAAAGATGGACAGAATACAGTGAGATAGGAGATAACGGGACGTAAACCCCAGGTACAGTATAAAAAAAAGGAGTGAAGAAGTGGGCTTAGAGGGGTGTGATCAAAAGGAGGAGGAGACATGTGAAGAAGAAAAGGATTTAGTCTGGAGGGTTTTCCTGTGTTTTCCTATTGAAGCCAGGCGCAGACGCCTCTCTCCGCCACGCTGGGAGAGAGTTTGGGCCCGGCCCCGGCCTCTGCATTATTTATGAGCGCCGGCACATCTTGAGATTAAACATTTGCTGATTTGTCAAAAGCACAAACATGAGGTCCTGCCCATCTCCTTGACATATAAGTTCAGCCGACGGAAAACACTGTCGCACATTTAATTGATGAGAACTGCGGCTGGTGACCCGAACCCCCGCCGCGCTCCCCTCCCTGCCTCATTCCTTCTCCTGCTCTGACGGAGGACAGAGGAAAAAAAAAAAAGGGAAGGAAGGGAGAGGTGGGGGTGTATGAGAGGGGACGGCGTCGGGCGAAAGGCAGGACTCAAGGTCACAGCTTCCCATTGCGAGAAGGACGGCTTCCGGGAAGGCACCCTACACTTATTTGTGCTCACTTGTCTTTATGTTCTCTTTCACCTTAAAGTGCCAACAACAGACTTGGAGACAGAGATGGATAGGAGAACAGGCTGAGGGAGGGAAAACTGTGCTATTTGTCAAAATGGTGCCACTATGCTAACTGCTGCTGTTTGTGTAAATATTTTAGTGGGCAGTCAAGAGAAAATGACTATTTTGAAATATGACACATGGGAAAATATGGAGGTAGAAGGATATATTTCCCTCTATTAAAATTGAACTTCAATTTCTCTGAAAGTCAAAGTGCTACTGCTGAAAGCCAATTCATTGATTAGATGATCAACAGAAAATAACAGACTTAAATAAAAGACTCAATTTAAAAAAAACTGAAATGGCTAAAAGGTTAAGATTTAATGGTTGAAGCTGCTTGAATATGAGGATTCTTTGTTTTTCTTAGTACTGTAAATTGAATATCTTTGACAACAAAAAGCAAAAAGATATAAGTAACTGGAATGATTAGGATTATGAAAAAATACAGGCTCACCGATATATCATTCTGCCAATTTTATCAGCCAACTGTGGTCTACCACAGATATATATGTGTAAATGTTGTCCAGTATGAAATTGCGTTTTTTCCTGATTATAATGCTGAAAATGTGCTCAGGTTTGCTCAGTACAGTAGCTTAAAGACACTGTAGGAAAAAAAGCTGTCAAGGAAAATTTAGATTTTGAAACATTAAGCAGCAAATTAACACATTACTTAGCCCATTCAGCATGTAATAAAGGTAATGTCACATCTATATCTATTTTTGCCAGCAAATGATATAGGATGATCTGCTCCCAGTTCGTTCCTGTTATACATTAATCGATAATACAAAATAATCATCAGTGTCAGCCTTGAAGAGTGCACTCACTGACTTAATATTTGTACCTGCAGAGTCTTCAGCAACTATCGCATGCAAAAAAAATGAAATAAATAACTAGAAATAAAAGATGGAAGCCCTCACTTTAATTCCAAACAGCCAGCATCTCTTCTGCAGCCGAAGCTGATCTTTCTACAGGCCCTCAATGGCTACAAAAAAAATTAATATGACATCAAACAAATCGGCATGAATCAATTTTCAAATAAATGATAAACAACTATGCTTAAGTGGCTATCCGTGTAATCGCAAAAAATCTACTTAACCCTCAACCCTAATAAATATTTATTTGACATGGGGGTTCAGGAGCTAGCAGCTGCTGTGCTCTCTCTCCTCTCCTCTGCCTCCCTCCTGCACTCTTCATGAAGAAGCTATTATATTAGCAGGGCGCAATTAATCCATTTGTCTCCTTACATGACAGGCTCAAAATATTCATTAGGGCCGGACTGCGCTGACAGGCCATGCTTATCTTTTACCAGTAGCTTTACAATGGCCTGTGTCAAACGTATGTTTGTCACGTCCCTCTTTATTGATTAGCTGCCAGATTCACTTGAAATAATTAAAAGTATATTTTACATATTTATAAACCCCACTGCCACGGCGGCTACTTAATTTTCCATTAGTAAAATGCAGTCTATTAAGTGCACCATGAGGGCCATGGGGAGGGGGGGGTAAGGGGAAATGAGTAATCACCATAATTGTAGACAGAAAGACAATAAGCGCGCCATAAAAGCTGGGGTTTTATGACTCGTTCTGGCAATGCTATCTCTTATCACGAGTCGCATTGGCTACGCTGCTCACAGATAAGGACACACACACACACTCGCTCGCTCGCTCGCTGTCCATGTGCATGTGTGTGTGCGTTCGTACACGCGGGTAGTTGACATTTCCAAAACCCCAGCAGATATGGGCTGAACAAGTCCCAATAGACTGGCTGGTGGAAAATAGAGACTTGAGAGCTGCAGTACATAGCCTGCATACTTTGCTCCGCTGAATGCTTTATCGATACCGAGGGCTGCAAAAATTAGTTCTGGCCGACGAAGAGAAGCAGGAATTCTGTGACCTCTGAATAGATTTTCTGCGTTTAATGTGAAAAATGAGCCATAAAGCAAACATAAAAGTAATAATTTTTCTTCAAGGTCTCACCTCCAATCTGTGCTAAGGGAGAGTGGCCAGTCCCGGGAGAGCTGACACATACACACTCCAGTGTCATCACAGTGTCACTGTACAACTTCCGAGGGTAATGTTCTGCTGTCCCCCAGACACTAGCAAAGTGCAGGCTTATGGGTTTGTGGAGCGGAGCCATGAGCATGTGCATTCAATGAGGGTTTTAATAGGAAAATAGATGATACACTCATAAAATGCTTTAACAGGGGGAGCTTGCTCAAAACATGTTAACTGTGGCTGAACAAGGCAAAAGACTGCTAACTGAGGCCCCAGTGATGAGATATTGCAGTCTGTTGATGTGCAATATCCTAGTTCACAAGAATAATTTTCATCAAGTGCAGCCTAGTTAACCTTTAAGCAGAATTTCAGTTTGTAAGAGCCTGGGTTGCTTTTGTGGTTGTGGAAATCATTACCATCTATGCTAATAAGACTGCAAGTGGAACACAACTGCATGGACTCAATAAGCAAGGTTGCAATTAACTTAACACAGAACATCTGAACCACTTTAGTTGGTGGAAAAAAATTTAAAAAGAGAGAACCTGAAATAATGATTCAAATCCCTCAATTAAGCCTGAGTGTGCATAATTCTGCTGAACATATGAGTTTATTAAACCATTCAGAAACTCACAACTTGGGGTGCTTGTACAACAGGGGTCTTGTGTGTGGTTAGATCGTAGGGTAGTTAAAGAAAAATAATCCATTCCAAATAAGATGTAATACCTGAACCCTACATGTTATAGCTATGGAAGCAAGAACATGCATATTCTTAAACAGGAAGCTAAAAGTATTGACTTCAGACTAAGAGTGCTTAATGCATGGTTGAAAAATGAAAAGTAATGGATGGTTGAAATAGTTGGCTAAATCTTATGACTAAATTCAAATAACTCAAATGATGTCTTAACAGTGATCAAAACACATCACACAGTTAGCTCGAAGAAGCATAATGATGAAATTGTTAACTTAAAATATTGGATAGGTGGCTGAAATGGTAAGCTGAAAGTAATGACTAAACAGTTCAAATAATGAGTTTAAAATAATGGATAAACAGTGGAAACATAGCTTAACTTGATGGATAATTCATTCAAATGGTACTGGATGAAATATTTAAATAGTTAGCCTACAGAAATGGATTAATGGTTGGACGATTATCCTGAAAGCAATGAAAAAACAGCTTAAATAGTCATCTTAAAATAATTTCTAATTTTAAACAATTAGTTTAAAATAATAGTTAAACAATTAAAATTGTTAGCTTAAAGTAATGGACAAATGGATGCAGCATTCAGCTTTGCTCCATGTAGTATGTAGTAGGAGAATGAATGGCGACCAAATGCCCGAAAAATTTAATACAGTTGAGTTGTATGGTAAAATAACCAACACCTAATTTTATATAATGGATAGTCTTATACAGGCTGTGGGGATAACTAAAAGCAGAAAGGTTGGGAACCACTGCATTAATTTATATGTCATTGTGTTCTTTAACCAATGATGACCCATTTCCTGACCTCAGACATGAACTTGGTGAACACGGTCTCATAATTACAGACGGGAAGGATGACCAAAACTACGAAAACAAGACAAGTTGTAATAGAACAGATTTACTCATTAAGAGCACTTCCTTTAAAGTGACACAGTACTTGGGCCGTGATCAGGGTTATCTCAGCGTTCAGGCTCCAGGCTCGTTACAGCCACCTCAGAGAAATATCTCCTCAGGGTTTTCTGTGGCATTTCGCCCTCCAGACAGCAGAGACAAAATGGGCTGTTTTCCAGTTTATATCTCATTGCTCAGAAACCCCTGGGGTCCCCTCATCCGTCAAATCCCGAGTGATGCCACACTTCCACATAAACCTGCACGTAGAAACATGACCGCAAAAAAACGACTCACAAATGTACACACACGCGTGCAGTCTTATCGGAAAGGTCAATCAGATATGCTGTCATGAAGAAATGGTGTTGCGATATATCAGAAACACATGTTATGTCAAAACTGCTTGGAGAAGAAAGCAGAGACATAAGCTTTGACTAATAGCTACATAATGTCCTCATTAGTCACTTAGGACCTGCATTCATACATGGCTACATTCTGAACAATATAAGTGTAAATGGTGAATTGTTCAGCAGACAATAGAACAGTCAGCTATGTGCTCTGACAGCCAGTGAATATAAGAATCCGCATATCTGTTTCAAGATCAGGCCTCTATGTCCCAGCAGGGGGCCCATTGATATGCAGGATCTGGGGCTAAAAGAGCACCTTCACATGAGCCTCTCTGCACAAATCTCCAATACTGCACAAACAGCCTGTTTGTCATCCCCGGCAAGGAAAACACCACGGCACAAAAGTGAGCGGCATCAATAGAGATGGCTTGCTTTTTCAGCCCAGAGATACAGATGGAGAAGCCTTAGTATTTTCTACCCCTCTTGAGCCCACCGCCCACCCCGGGCTGCCATATGTGTTTGCCAAGGCCCTCTCCCAGTGCCATTGATTGAGTATTCAGAGTATTGAGCCACAGTGTCTATTATTCATCGGCTGCCTGGAAGGCCTGACTGGATACACAGACAAAACTCTCATTAAAACTTCCTCTGTCACTTCCTGTGATTTGAAAGCGACCCGAGTGTTGGAGCCATCCGTCACGTCCTGAAGGAGCCCTTGTCTCTAGGGTGTGTGTTTGTGTGTGCACTACTGGGAGGGGGGAGGGGGGCATAGGTAACGGACAGAAGGAAAGAATTCGGCTCTTACTAAAAGGAAATGTGTTAACGCAGGTTTACTTATTTATTTCACAGTAATTAAGATGTAAGTTGAGCTTACTCCCCTTAATACTCTTCCTCTGTCCCCATGAGGGTCCACATGAGCAAACCTTGCAAGAAAATTGGTTTACATGGCAAAGCAGGACGAGTATTGATCCCTTACAATTACAACAGGAACAGCAGATCCAGACCACCTGAACCTCATTTTGACTAGTATAATGGCTACAGTGGATACTGACCTGTAGCATCAAATTATAGTCAGATGACTCTTTATACTGAAATAGAAATAGTGTTCATTCAGTGTACATCTGTAACCTATTTCTAAAACACCACAATTCTATGCCAGCACTAGTAGATCTGTATTGGTTATAGTATAGAATACTAACTAGATTTAAAATAATAATAATAATAATAATAATAATAATAATAATAATAATAATAATAATAATAATAATAATAATAATAATAATGTAAAAACCAAAAGTCATTGACAGATTAAAATTTTACCAGTTGAAGAATGAATCAAATGGAAAGTCAGGACTTCCTAAGACTAGAGGAAAAACTGAATGGATAACCAAAATCTTTTAGGATCTTCTTTTAGCACCAAAAGATTTTATAAATATACATATTATACTGAATAAGTTACATTTGTTACTTGTAAGATGAAAGGTCAGGTGAACTCTGGGTACCATGATATTTATATAGAATGTCATGGCAATACATCCAATACTTGTTGTGCCATTTCCTCAAAAACATGAAAACTAAACCTAATGGTGGCATTTGAGAATCAGTTAAAGCTAAACCAAAGTCATCAGGATTCCATCTCTGGGGTCCATGAAAGCCTGCAAAAAGTTTCCTTACAATCCACCTAACAGTTGTTTTATTTTTTAAAAATTTGTATCAAAGTGAGGCTACTGCAGAGTCGTTGTTGCCAATATCCACAATCAGAAACCACTGTATTTGCTATATTTACCCAAACCCAATCTCCATCTATCCATTTATTTATTGTCTATTTCACGTAACCCTCCCACTGCTGTATAGATCAGTTATGATACCTGTATTTCAGCTCTGTAGACTATGTTTCCGGGCTTCCACTTCATTATTCTAAAATCTCCCAGAATGCAGAGCGACATCTGCTCATGATTGATCTCAAAACCACTGATTTTATTTTCTTTTGAGGAAAATATTATGGATGGGTCTAAACAAGGCATAATTGGCCAAAGCCAAGGCAGCGCCTGACCTGCCAACAATTCAGACCCACTCCCAAGGTTGGCTGCCTCCCTGGGAAATATTGTGCATTAATTTCATTTAGTCTCCCCTCCAACATTCAATGGTAGAAGTTAATTAAATTGCTTGTCCATTGTGTTCATCCACTTACAAAGTTAATGATATTGTGCCGGGGAATTAAAGAGCGTTTTATAAAGCGCACGGGATGGGAGCTGGCAGGCACTACATTGCCCAGTTGAACCCTGTCAGTCGGCGGGCTTCTGGACCCCCTAATTAGCGGTGAAATGGATGCTTCCATCTGCCAATTTCCTGCCATGCTCATCAGTCGTGCAGTCGCTCCTCTAACCTGCCCGGCAGAGGGGTCTAAAGCAATAAAACCATCACAGCAATGACATTCAACCCCCCCCCCAAAAAAAAAAGAAAAAAGAAAAGTGAATACTCGTATACATGATATGACTCAGACTTTAAAAGAGCTTCTTTATAATGCCTGGGGCTTTTTTTTGCTGTAGACCACATCACTGGCTTCTCCAGCATAATCCAGATGGAGAGGTTTGATAACTTTGTTAAAAATGTTGGATACACAAAGTAATATCACCTCGTTTCTATTTTCAGAGAGGGTGGTTTGAATAAATGTCTTCTGATAACACAATAAGACAGAGATGTGGTGGGGCATATTTTGATGTAATACATCCTGGATACTTACAGTAAAGGTGCATAACTCTGGTCATAATTAAAGAACAACAATCTAAATTCAATTCAATGCATCATTTCTGCACTGTCGCCCAATTTCCATCCCAGCGTCCTGTCCACTAAAGAGGATGATTAATGCTCATATATATTCCAGCTGCGTATTTACTAATACCATGTTGCTACTTCAGCAGCTTTTAACGAGGACATAAAAAGAGAGGATCAAAGTAAATGGGATTACACCTGTGGGGCCTGTGCTACTGTTGACCTCTTAAGGAGGCTGGGCAAAGTGTCCTTTGCATGGCAGAACAGTCTGTAAATTCTGACTGAAAATGAATTAAATGAAGACATGGTAAGGGCATTTTGGTTGCAGCTTGATACAGGTGCAACTTGGGTACGGACTGTTGATAAAAATGATGTCATCAGGATAAATTCTTCTCAGAATTATCTATAGCACCATGTTGATATACAAACTGGAGCTGTGGGCTTTGTGTTGCATTATGGGAAGGGAAGGAAATCTGTGTCCCATTTACTTACTAAGTACTAAAACATATATTTGAATACCTTGGAAGAATTTAACACTAATTTCAAGATTTTTTTTTTTTTTAATAAACATGGGCATTGATACACAGTGTTGGAAGGTCCATTAAGTATAAATACTTGTGCTAAAAACTACTCATAATGCACAATAGACCCACTCAGAGAGTTATACATATCCAAATGTCAGATTATGATAATAAAAAAAAAATCAAAGCAGCTTTTTACTGTTGTAGGGATATTATAATTTAGGGATAATTTTAACCACTTAATATACTGTTATCAACATGTATAAATCATATAAATCTTGACCTCAAAAGTAACTAAAGCTGTTGGTAGGTGTGAAAGCTACAACATTTGTTTAGTGGACTTGAACCATGAAGTTACAAATATGGAAACACTTGTGTAAAGTACAGGAACCTCAGAAAAATGAACCAAATTGATGGACATTTAAAAAAGGCTAAACAGTGATGGGGTATAAGACATGTCATGTCAACTGTATCTTTGGCTATTGAGTCAGGCCTTGACCAGAAACAGGCCACTGACAGTCTGGTATCTTTACAACAGTTAAGAACATCTTTGCCAAGCTGCAGTTTGTCACCTCATTTTAATTGAAACAATACATTTTCAATGACTCAAGAGGCCATCAGGACCTTGTGTTCATATGATATGATAGTCTAGAGTTTCACTTTGTAAAAACACAGTGTCAGAGAGCACTCTGCATGTTCTACTGTTGAATGGAGTGGTTTAAAAAAGCATGCAGAACACCAGGTCACCCAACGCTATGATTTACACACAGCGATGTTAGGTTCGTCCTGTAACTTCATAATAAAGCTCAGGTCAAAACACTGCAGTGCACAATTTAATCAAGGCACGGGCACAACTACTATAGCACTAAAACAGGATGTAACATTCATTCAATGACAAACAGTGAAGAGCAATATGTGGGACAATTATCGTTCTAAAGGGAAATTTCACAATGTCCGTCCCCACTAACAAGGTCAACTTCTCAAGCCTAAGTGTATCAGACATCTGCAATTGGGCCTGAAAAGACCTTTCTTCTTTCTTCACAGGAAAATAATCTTTTAAAAGCAATCTTCAAATAAACCGCTGATCTTAGAGGCTGGCATGGTAAATGGCCACTTTCTTTAAATAACTATGCTGTCTGGGCTTGACAAAATCATCATTTTAAAAGGGGATATGAAGATGATGAATATTTGCCTTATTAGATTGTTCCCAAAGATGAAAAATCAAAGTCTGAACAATTGAGGTATCCATTAGTAATTAAACTGACATTACCTCCTCTCTATTTTCTCAGGCCTCTCCCTGGTTGCCAGAGCCATTATTCAATTGTTTCGGATGCTGGGGGATAAAATGCCTTTAATATACTTATGCTCATTAATGTAAATCATATTTGGCTATGGATGTCCAATAATCAAAAAGAATATTTCAACTTGTAATTCCCTGTCTGTAAAAGTATTCCCATTAGGGGAAGAGGTCCATGCAAATGACAGGTCTTTGAGCTCATTGATTTTTTTCTTTTTTCTTTTTTCATCTCTGCATTTTGGAAAGGCCGCTAATGTTGTCATGGACTGTTCATCAATCTATATTATTATCTGATTTAATATTGCGCCTATTCATGTGGCCTCATTTGTGAAAGAATTGATTGAATTAGGACCATACAGGCTGGAGGGAGAATGGAAGCAATATGGTTTTAAATGATCGCTGTGGTTGAATGAAGACTGTAAAGAAGTTTAAAAAGTTTGTTTTCGTATTGGCTGGACTTGTTTACTTGCCTTTAATGAACACTTTCCAAGCATTTTATTGCATTTGTAGAGGTGAAGCACATGTGGAAGCACACCTGTCAACATCTGAGGTAAAATGACCGGTGACATAAGCAACTTTCGATGTCAAATAATCAGTATTGAGCAAACTCAGCTCTCCCTAAGGACGCTGGCTGTCAGGGCTGTGATGTCAGCTGGAAAAGTAATCAGTCAGCTTCTGTCCAGAGGCAGCTTTGATTCTGTCCCTGTCCCATGCTGCCTGTGGCTCGTGCATGTGGCCTTGTAATGACAAAGTGGCATCCTTGGCTGCCCAGTGAGATACAGCTCTATTGCAGTGTCCCATAATGAAATATATTAGTTTGCTGCATCTTAGTGGCATTACTTTGTCACTTGTGAGAAGAATTTATCAGGAAGGTCCTCATTTCTCTGTATCAAGAGCCCTTCCTCCTCCCTTAGTACAAACACAACTCTTCCTAAATGAGGGCAACATCTTCTAGATCATGAGCCATCTCAAGCAACATCTATAATATATGACAGCTTCCACGGCACATGGACAATCGATGGCGGTCTACAGTATCTCCTTCGGGCCTGGAGGATCAAGAACACTCCTCTGAAGATCAAGCGGAGAAGTCACCCCATCAGAGGAGAGGGTTCAGTTTTGAGGTCGCGTTCAGAAAAATCATTTTTTTCCCCGTGGATGTATAAAAAAAATAAGCAGCTTTCTGTCTGTGTTCTGTCTGGGTATGAGCAGAGGCGTTCTCGCAGCACAACAGTGACCACAGGACCGTGAAGCTTTAGAGGAGTCTGCAAAAACACACGCAGCGGCTCGTCTCAGGCTAAGACGCCCGTCCGGTGGCTCTTTGTGGCCTTCTTTGTCTTTATGTAAAAACCAATGCTCGCCAATGATGTGTTATGTAAAATTCCCAGAGGCTTGATTTAAATGGTTGGATATCCTCCATGCTAGCTTAGTTATACTCCAGTGCATCGCCCCTAAGAGCACATGGACGCTGCATGAAAAGCAAATGTAAATGCAGCCTCAGCTTCTTAGATAACAAGAAATTATGTCATGGGTTTTTTTTACTCTTATTGTATTATTATAATAATAAATAAAAAAGAGCGAACAACGGAGGACTTTTCTTACGCAGATGTTTCTTTTTATCCGTACAATCGCAGCATCCGGCCTCTCCCGTGGCCCCTCTTAAAGGACAGCTTTAAGATGTGAGTGAGCAGAGGTCCGGTGCCAGGGGCAAGAGTGGCAGCAAGCCCACGTCTGCTCTCCTGTAAATATCACACCCACAGAAATGTGGGAGGAAAAGAGGATTTGGAGGGGGCCCATGCAGGTTTGCAACAAGGCTCCTGGGTCCCCCTTTGAGTGCTCAACAGATGACCAGGTGGTACTGTATTGTATATAATTAGGTTGTGTGTCAGTAGAGAAGAATACTTAATATACAGTGCATCTGTTGCATCTGAGCACAAACCAGACTCAATACTTGACATGACTTGGGATTTGCAAGTGCCATCAGGAAGATTTAGACATGGCTGTGAAAAATTAAGGGAAAGCACAAATGCATCTATAAAAAAAATGAAGCAAAACTCCTGAACAGATGTCTTTAAGTGAAACTTATTAGCTAAGAAGTAGAAAAAAATGATTAAAAATGGGATTATTTTTTAAAATTTAGCGTAAATTGAAACTATGAAAGAGGGACTGAACATGTAGTCATGTCTGAACACTTCAATATCTCCTATTTAGCCCCTTAACATACCAGCCTCGTTTATGGAGTGGATTTTTAGGGAGAAATAGCAGGTGGCCACATAGAAGTATACACAATTAAAAAGGTGGGAACCATCATTTTATTTAACTTAAAATCCATCATTTTAATTTTTTAGGCAATTAATTCATAATTATTATAGTGTTTAACTGTTTGGATCATTATTCTGTGAATTCTGTAAATGCAACTTTCATAGAAATGAACTGGGCCCTGCCTCTAACTCTGTATGGATTGTTCATACAAACAAAGAATATTTACTATCTATACATAAGTATGCAATGGGAAATTAATCATTTTCAACCTGCTCTGTTACTGCACTTTGGTAGTAGATGTAGATGATGATCGGCTGGTTAAAGTCTTCTGGATGATGTAAAAGGCATAGTGAGCACAATGAAAATCTGCAGTTTCCCAATAGACCCAGCATGATTTGCAGGTTAATTGCACTCGTAGGTCAGACAATGCAAAACATGCTGCTACGACTTGTATCACCAACAGCTCAGCTTCTACTTTCGTATTTTTTACACAAATACCTCACTATTCTGCATACCCTGGTGAAATGCAACGCAGCATTCTGAGAAATGTTTCACTTCCAGTTGGCCAGTGAATGCTTTGAAAAGTGTTTTTTTTTTCTTTTCACAAATGTAATTAGGCAGTTAAAATTAAGAGCTTGAATTTAACTAAAAGAGCATAACATCCAATCTAATTAGAGGGCTCTTTAATGAGTTGGAAATTAGCTACAGCATGGTGCACACAGGGTGCCATTGTGGCTTGAACTTGTGCAGGGACCCTGCTGACTGGGTCACCCTTTGTGTTAGATTGGTTCCCACTTGGGAAGCATTACTCACTGAAATATGGTTATGCTCTGCGTCATAACTGTGTAAGACACCACTTGGGTATGTTCTGAATGGAAGTTTTAAATGAATTGTCCTTTTAGCCAAACAGTAAGTGTCTCTGCGCCATCAAGACAACAAACAGAAAGAATGTGCAACATAAAACAAGGGCAACAAACCAACATTGGGGTGAGTGAGTGTAGACAATAAATGGGCCAATATATTTGCTTGGTCAATCATAGTAGATGCATTTTGGTTTGTATATGAAACGGCACAGAGACAATACATCATAAGCTATTGCACACTCCGCCCTCAAACAAACGCACAGTTAAGTTTCATTAGGCAGGCTCTGGAGGTCCTGGAGAGACGTTAGCCCAGCACCGCCCCTCATCTGCTGAAGCCCGTCTACCTCTGACCTCCAGAACCTTACCACAACTGCATTAATTTTCCTAACAAAAATCAATCGGCCGAGGAATGGGACAAGGAGGAAGGCCCTCGTTATTACACCGGGCAGGACACTCCCTCTCACTGGGTGTATACGGCTGCTTTTATAGGTAATAGTTTAACAGGGGGTGGCGGCTAGGGGACAAAGGGATTGCTCATTTCCCTTGACCCCACAGATGAGTCATTCCAAATAAACTTGCTTGTGCTATGTTTAATATCATTAGAAAATGAGGCCTTGAGACAATTTTGGGGTTATTTGATGTGAAATTGCTCTGTGTTAATCACAAGGGGGGGGAAGCATATGAGACTCATTTGTTTGAAAAGATGGCATTCGAGTGTTGAGGTTTGAAAAATAATGCATTCAGTCAAGGGCGAGAGAGGGCATATGACTGCAAATTCCCGGCCATGTGGCTGTTTCATTTTTGTTTGTCTATTTATAAGCCGGCTAGCCTAACAGACTCGCAAACATTCCCCAAAATCAGATTAGGAAATTATGAGCTCTATAATTAACCGGCTGTTTTAGCCGGGAGCTTCGGCATCCTATTTCCTAATGAGGAGCGAGTGAAAAATGATTTAATAATGCAACAATGTGCTTTATGAGCTATTAATATGAAGTATATAACATAAACATGACAACAATATTGGCTACACATTTAAAGATCTGAATAAACTGTCCACTGGTGGGCAGGGTATAGAGTTATGACAGTTAAAGAGGGGAAGCAGGCGCTGCATGGAGGGCTTGTGATGCCATTACTCTGACAGCAAGCAGGGGATCATCAGCCCAGAGAGGGAGGTGGAGTGACTGAGTGTGTGTGTTTAAAATGGCCTATGTGTTTAAAATGTGCTGCACAATACCTGCTAATTCTATTAAGTGCCTCTGTGGTGTGGCTGTGTGGTTATGGGTTGATGTAAATGGACGGCTGGTTGACTAAACAATGCAATAGCATTAGAATAAGGTGATTGGATGACAGAGTGGAGTAGAAGGCCCAAGCCCAGCCACCTCGGGCCTTGCCAAGTCCATTACGTGTATTGGAGACATCTTGATATCCGTCATGGGGAGTTGCCAGCCAAGAGAGAGAAGAGGTTGTTTTTGTTTAGCCTTCATTGTCAAGATGGTTTCCACCCCACAGCGTCCAGGTGTAAGGTAATGCAATCAAATGAGGACCCCACAAACAATCCCCCACCACACTTTCAATCTGCTCCGGGACCTTTGGGCTGTTTTAGGAAACACTGTAGTCAACTGGCTCAAGGACAAGCATTGACTGGAGTTCTGTTTTTGACTTTGCCACTGAGACATCACGGTCTGATTTCATGATGTGTACCTGTTTCCATAAATCATTTCTAAAGCTCTTGACAGCTCAGAGTGGAGAACAACAAGAAAGTAAGAGATGAAGAGGAGAGTATGCAACATGGACGGTGACTCCAGCTGCAACATCATATACCACTGCAACAATATATGGGAGCTGATAGTAATGTCTATGTCTAATATGTCTGTTTTGTGATGGTATTCTTTGACATTTATACTAATGAACCTTTTTATTTTGCTGACCATTATGACCAGGGCTCCTTGACAGAACAGACCTCTATGAGACAAATATAAAATAAATCTATTGTAATGGAAGACACAGTCACCTTGAGTGGGCTGAATTGTTTGTTTGTTTGTTTTACCATACATATCATCTTTGTTTATAACACCAATTACATAAAAGGTATTAAAAAATGCATCAAAGTCAGAATTCATATTTGAGTGCAGTCTGATCAAAAAATACAGGACAGTTTATACAACTTTCTACTGAATACAAGTCACAAAGAATCAGCAATGTAATGCTTTCTGTTTTAGAGAGCATTCAAAAAAATGTTTTCTTTTCTTTATTTTTTAAAAGTGCATGCAAATACTTATCTGCATTTACATAAAGTGCTGACTCATAGGTCTGCCATTGACTATAGTTAATGTTTAATTCAATTAACCTCTATGTATATTTTGAAAATATTCCCAAATTTTAAATGAATTTATTATAAGACTGTTCAGAGTTAAAAAAGCAAAAGTTAAATTTAGAGAGGTTAAACAAATTATGTTAATAAAGGTCTATATCAAAGATCATTAGTATACTGCATAAAAAATACTCTATCAACAGGCTTTATCAAAATATGATTAGACTTTTGAAAAACATTGAAGGGACAAAGAGTAAAATTATCTCTACAGATTTTAAAATTCAGAGCAATAAATGATATTTGACTTGTGATACATCAATAAAGATAGAGATTGCTGTTACCATATGGGGATTTCCTGATTTCCTTTTTCCTAAATCATATTATACTGGAAAGCTTTAGGTTTTGGACTGACAAAGACATCACTTTAGACTTATTCATTTCATAGAGCAAATGAGTGATCCAGAGAAAATTAACTGCTGACTAATTAACAAATCAAATAAATTGTAAGTTGCAGGCCTGCATCAATACATTTAGCATAAGTTGTCATTAACTCACTACAGGTCAATTCACACAAAAAAGATAATTATTAACTTTAACAGGTGCATTGTCTCGCAGAATGTTTTTAAAAGTGGAACAGTGATTTCCAACAGAAATGGGTCGTGTCAGAAACACAGCACATGCATCAGAATATTCTTCTTCTGTGTCTGCCATAGGTCTGGCTCATCTCTCTTTAAGAGGCAGTCATTAAAAGCACTTGTGTGTGGAGTGTGATTGTTTGAGTGTGTTCATTGGAGACAGGTGTCAAGAGGTTGTTTCTACTGCTATAATTACTCCGCAACACAGGAGCCACAGGCTTTTCTTCAAACCGGGGAGAAATTGCTTGGATTTAATGTAACGATTTCCCTCCTGATATTAACCGGCTGTGCGTGACACCGAGCTCGAGCGAGGAGATCAATTCCCCAGGAAAGTGTCGTCCCCCTTTCAGACAGGCCGCTGAGCCTGGATGAGAGGCAGAATCACGGACGAGCACTTCTACCACTGTGGGGGGGGGGGTGTTTAGATTAGAGGACGCTGGCTCACTCACCACCCTGATGCCACTCCCTCCTCCTGTACATGATACCTGGTATTGGGCAAGGTGCTCCCGGAGGAGGGAGGGGATATATATATACACTTAGGCAGGAGAAAGGTCAGGCGGGCTGAATGTGGCAGGCAAACAGGCAGTGGGGGTCTGGGGGCCTAGGGATGAATCACAGGAGAATTGGTGCATGGCAGTGAATGAATAACCCGCCATGGCTCCCCAAACCCCATTATTTCCCTCCTTCTCCAGCGGGGCCTGAAATTCATGTCTGCGCATGCTGCCAGTTCATTAGGGGGAGGATGTCATTCCTCTTCTGGCTGAGGCAGGACAGGCCAGGCGGGCCCCAGGAGGACCCGGCCCTGTTTAATTCCACATCAACCGCTCCACTGAGGGCCTTAATCTCTGCTTGTGTGATCAATACTATATCAGTGTAAATTAAAATGACAATTTTAAAGTAATTAAGCCTGTTAATGCTCGATTCAAATGTCATTATTTGCACAAGGGATTGAGGAGAAATTACATCGTGTCCAGGGTGACAGGAAAATGTTTGAGCCTTCTCAATCCTGTTGCCGCTGTGCCACTGGAGGCTTTAGCAAAGCAGATTA